>OX276357.1:2635799-3235799 GCA_946251885.1 Cosmia pyralina | reverse complement strand
ACTTATGTTCACCCGGGGCACCTTGGATAAGCAGTTCCTGTACCAACCTTACTGACTAGCTTATCATTTCACTATTCCAAGAGCAATTTTCGTACTTACGTATGTCTTGGAGAAGATTGATCTTAGCCTTTTCTCCTCAATTGTAGAACTTAAGACGATTTTAGACCATGAGCTGTTTTCAAGAGCTGTTTTCTTACACAAATCAAACTCAAAACATTTATTTTAACCAATTACTGGCACTTGAATTGTTAAGGAGCCGTTAGTTAGGAAAAAAAAAACTAAGATAAAGCTAGTTGCCCATTTCAAAGCGTGCTTCATATCTATGGAGAAGAACGGGCAAGAAACTCCACGGATACTCTTTTAAATCAAAATCAATCAATCTGCCTAGCCTTTTCCCAACATGTTGGGTTCGGCTTCCACTCTAACTGGATGCAGCTGAATAACAGTATTTTATATGGAGTGTGCACTGGGTAACACGATACCCCTTGGTAAGACTGGTTGTCAGGCTTTCAGGCTTCTGACGACCCGTAACGACTGTCAAAGATCCACGAATGACAGCCAGGACCCGTGCTTTCCAAGGCATGGAGGAGTCTCGGTATGTATAGATGGTCACTCATCCACGGACCAACCCCGGCAAGCGTAGCTTATCCTGATGGATCGACCCGTACGGCTGTTATTACTTAGCCACGAGCTCTTCTTTTAAATCGAAATCTTTTTACAAAATATTGGTTACATTTACCTACAGACACTTTTGATTTGTCCAGGAGTCGTCAGCCAGAAAGATGAAGCTAGTTGCCATAAATATTCTGATGTAAATGATTATCTTCATCATCTGCTCTAGTTGATCTTTTTCGATTAAAACGTTTTAACAAAAAAAAAAAAACCGACTTCCAAAAATCACTACAAAGTGAAAAATAACTTTAATTTCGGAAGTCGGTGTCTGGTTAAATGTATTTTCGTTTTTTGCCACCGACTTCCGAAATTAAAGTTATTTTTCACTTTGTAGTGATTTTTGGACGTCGGTTTTTTTTTTTGTTAAAAAGTTTTTATTTCTCGCTTTTTAGTGGGTCTGTTTATAATTTGTATAAGTTACAATAGTTTAATGTCAATTGCTCATCACATGTTACAAAATATTGCTTTTAATTGTTGAGGAGTTCTGCTGGTAAGAACCAGGAGAACTCCTCAACAACCACTCATCACACGCATTGTGTGACGAGCGGAAATTGATTAGCAACCATATTAAAGTAATCGAATCGCAACCCGTGAAATATTTATCATTGTGTAGTTCCGGTAGCCATCTGTGGTCTTCATCGTCAGTTCCACTTCACCAAGTGGTGCTTTCCGAGAGCAAATGCACGAGCTACTATAAAAAATACCCAAATCGCTATAGGTGTGCCTATAATATTTGAAGAGTTCCTTCGATTTCTCCAAGATCCCATCATCAGAACTGGATTTTGACAAAAATGGGACCATTGGGGAAGTACGAGTATACCCTTTCCAACAAAAAAAATAATTTTTCAGATCGGTAGGCAAGCGACGGAGTTAATATGCGCGAACAAACATAAAAAAAAAAAAAATACAACCATCCGAATTGAGAACCTCCTCCTTTTTTAGAAGTCGGTTAAAAATAGCGTATAAATATAGCAACACTTCATCAATACCCAACAGCAACTTTAATGTAATGCAAATTGGACTTTGTGAGCGAAATACGTTATTTCCAAGTACGGAACAACCAATATTAATATTACAAAAGTTTAATGTCTGTTTGCTTCTATCCGTAACGTTTTAAGTGGTTAATTTGGTAACTTTTGCTGTTGATAATCACGAGTGGATGGAGATTTTAATTAGAACAATGATTGATCAATTGATGAGTTTAGGCTCGATAATATTTTAACAATTTTGATTGGGCTAGTTTAACGTACATAATAAACTGGGCCGCAAAGAAAGCGAGTCGGTAACAAAAACCTCAATAACTTCCAAAATAAAAGAGCTTACTTCATGCAATAAAGACTGTATTATAGACAATTTTATAGTGCTTACATTAATGTCATTAAAGTACAAGGTTATGAAGTTTATCTTACTAATATTATACATGTGAAAGTTTGTATGTTTAAATGTTTGGATGTTTGTTACTCAATCACGCAAAAACGGCTGAACGGATTTGGATAAAATTTTGTATACAGATAGTTTATAACCGGAATTAAGATATAGGATACTTTTTATCCCGGTAGAAGGTTCCCGTGGGATAATTGCCGTTATAGACGCGGGTGAAGCCGCTGGCAAAAGCTAGTTTTTAATAAAAGTAAGTTAATTAAAATTACCATTTTCACTAGATTTCGAAAAATTTGCTGCTATCGATTATTCAATTTTTACACATTTTCGTATTTGTAAACGGTGAAGAAAAACATCGCATCGTGAGGAAACCGGCATATCCTAGAATCCAAAATTCGAACACATGTTACATCTACCAACCCGCACTGGGCCCGCGTGGTGGATCACGGGCCACGGCCCGCTCCCTCACCGAGAGGAGGCCTGTGTCTGTGTCCCAGAAGAGGGAAAATTATACGCTGATTATGTTAGTATTTTGTGGATTTTTTTCAGTCGTTACGCGTAGTTAGAAACCTAAAAGTTGTAAGACAACTAGTCTTACCAAGGGGTATCGTGTTACGCAGTAACAGGGCTGTGAAGATCAGATAGGCAGTCGCTCCATGTAAAATAATCGTATTCAGCTGCATCCAGCTAGACTGGAAGCCGACCTCAACATAGTTGGGAAAAGGCTAGGCAGATTGATTGATAAAAATCTTGACCCTGTTTAGAACCATGTCTTACGAAACAGAACAGCAGTGCTATTCTGTACAAATCTCACCGTGAAAACCTAGGTGAAGTGAGTTGTCATTATGCCTGATGCTAGGGGATTGACACTATTTATAGCTCACTCCACGCTCACTTCACCTAAGTTTTCACGGTGAGATTTGTACAGAATAGCACTGCTGATGAAGCACATACCGTGACATGTCACAGGCCCATCAGATTATCAGCGTTGCGGTATTAATGTTTTAAATATCACAGCTTTATGCTGAGATAGGAGCCTTTTTGGCCTCGCACAGGTATTTTTCATTTATTGTAATTTAATTTTCTTTTTAATTTTATTTATTTTTTTTATTTATGCTCCTTAACTGGATTTCCTGTGCGTGTCCCAGATGAAATATTTTTCTTTTCTTTTTTTTTCTTTATAATAATAATATGATAAAATGGATTATTTAAAGTCAGAAAATAATTAACGATTTACGTTAGTGACGACAAAATTATAATGGATTAGATACTAATATACCTGTCATCAATTTTATTGAGAACTCAATTATGCAGCAGACATATTGTAATCGTGGACATTTCTTTTACGCATACATGAAAATTATTTAGACGAAAAAAAAAGTCTGTTCTCTACAAAATTATCATTAAAACTAGAGTTTTATACTAACTAATATTATAAATGCGAAAATAAGTTTGTTTGTTACGCTATTACACTGAAACGGCTGAACGGATTTGAATGAAATTTGGCACATGCGTAAATCATGACCTGGATTAGGACACATGATTCTTTTTATCTCAGTACTACGTTCCCGTGGGATAATTTCCGACCTCCATGCGATTGAAACCGCGGGGGCAAAAGTTAGTTTCATTATAAAAGCATAGAATTTATCTTGGGTAGCAAGAGAAATTTTGATGACCCATAAACGTGTTAGGAAAGAACATTAAGTTCTTAGAGAACTGTTTTATCTCAAATAGAGACATTGTTGAAATTTTAATGGACAGACTTACTAGTGTGGTACTGAATTTTAATTTTGGTTAGAATTATTAATTCTAGCTGTGGTTTTCTTTACGTTTAGTTGTTGAATTTCCTTTGTGCCTTTCATAATACCTACGCGGTTGTAGTACCTTATAGAAGAGTGTCTTTTTTTATTCTCTCTCTCTCTCTCTCTCATTTATTAACTCTCTCTCCACTCATTAGAGCAGTAGTGGTAAGGGCCGCGACTTATGAGTTGTAGGTTCGAACTCTGATAGGTGCTTTACTTTGTGTAAATTTTTTCATCACGGTGAAGAATAACATCGTGAGGAAACCGGCATGTCCTAGAAACGAATATTGAAAGACATGTGACATCTACCAATCCGCACTGGTTCCGCGTGGGGTGGATTACGGCCCATTCCCTCTCGAAAGGAGGAGGCCGGTGTCCCAGCAGTGGGAACATTATAAAATATAATGATTATGCCACTCATTTTAAAATTTGTTAGACAGTACAATTTTATTCTGCTGACAGTCAACTGCCATTTCGAATCTTCATCAGTTTAAAATATGAAACTCGTTGAAGGTCGTTCTTATCAGAACTACTACTATAACAAGAACAAACCTGTCCCTCACACAATAGATAAAGTAAACCTACAATAAAAACTAGACACCTCATTCACGAACTCCATCAAAAAGTAAATTACAAGAATTTGCTGAACCACGCAATTAGATGTAAATGGAAACCTTTGTTCCGAAAACCTTTGGGTTTTGTCACCATTCACATTACAAATAACACTCTTAAAACAACCGACTGCAAATAAAGTAGGACATTGTATTTAACAAAAGGCAAACGTGATACGCTGGGGCTTGTCACCTTCCTTTTATGTGGGCTGCATGTTATAAGCTTATAGCTTTCGAGGGATGGATTTTAAATTCAATGGAATTCAAAAAAGGAGGATGTATGTGTGGATTTTGAGAATTACGGTCGTGAGGAATGATATTTATTCAACATGGAGTGTTTAGGTAAACTGTAAAACTTTTTTACAAAAAAATACAACCGACTTCCAAAAACAACACTACAAAGTGAAAAATAACTTTAATTTCGGAAGTCGGTGTCTAGTTAAATGTATTTTCGTTTTTTGCCACCGACTTCCAAAATTAAAGTTATTTTTCACTTTGTAGTGTTGTTTTTGGGAGTCGGTTGTATTTTTTTGTAAAAAAGTTTTTATTTTTCACTTTTTAGTTGTAGTAGCTACCCCACACAAATTCTAATACCACTACCTGCAAAACAAACTAGAACATCATCCATATAAAAGTGGGGAAAAAATAAGTATTATTGAAGCTAACTCAAAAACTATCCAAGCAAAGTTAATAAATTTTATATGGGACCAACTGTGATGTCCCTCTCGAATAAAACAAAAAAAAAATACAAATCGGTCTAGCCATCTTCGAGTAATCGGGGAACATACATAAAAAAAAAATAAAAAAAGTTCCGACGAATTGAGAACCTCCTCCATGTTGAAGTCGGTTAAAAATAACATTTTCATGATTTAGGCAACATTAGAAATGTATTCCCCGAAGAGAAAAACAGATATAATCCCACGAAGAAATGCTTCCACGTGGTAGTGGTCAAGAGCACAAAAGATACTAGGAACTTTTAGAAATTTCCGATTCGAACAACACAATAACACTGCCTATATTTTTGATCATGTACTTTGCTTTCCTCTCGAATCTAAATATAAGTTCTCCAATATTTATTTAAGACTTCTTTTTGTAGTTGATAAACTAAAATTAACAAAATGTCAACACAATTTATTCATGTACATAAATAAATCTAAATATAAAATGTGAAGATGTAGCTTTCAACATCATTTCAATATCAAATAAAAAGCTTATTTAAACATAACTAATAAAATAATACATTAAAGAAATAACATGAAGGTTGATGAAAAAAAAAAAAACGACATAAGGAGAGAGAATAAATATTACTATAGAATTTGTGGTAAAGGTAAATAAATTAATGAATAACAAACACGAATCCTAACTAATATTATAAATGCGAAAGTAAAGTTTGTTTGTTTATTTGTTACCTTTTCACGCCTAAACCTAAACCTGAAATTTTGAATATACGTTGTCAGGTGTACAGAAACGGACGTAGGATACCTTTCATCCCGAAAAAAAGTACTGCTCCCGAAGAAAACAAAAATAACTTTCTTATGATAATAGATGGCGCCACCTGTCTTTAAAATTATGATTAAATTATATTATTACAAGCAACCCGAATTGATTGTCAAATTCTAAATTAACGCGAGTGAAGCCGCGAATAAAAGCTAGTGCGTAAGAAAGCTAGAAAAGAGATTATGAAGAATCCTGTTAACATTTTAAGTATTACACGAGACTGAAACGGTAATTCTGAAAGTATTTCACTGAAGTAGTCCTAGAATTGAAGATAATCAAGTCATGAATGCTTAGCACTGGCAACGCTATCTCAGAAACCGCTACAATGAACGATCCTCTAGGGATACTGTCGTAATTACCACACTACGACTTGGTAAGTGGTTTACTGATTGTATTAGCATGAGGTTTTTGATACAAAGGAGAGAATTGTTTTAATACAAATTCGAGTAATGATATTATCTGGGATGATTCTTCTTCGAAAAGTGTCATTGAACTCCCGCCAAAAACAAACTAGGATTATATAAGGTGCTATAAAAATATTTGCCACGGCTGCAATGGGGAACAGGATTGTGTATATAGATTACAATAGTGAAGATAAATTATTGATCTTATGTCATAAATTTTTTCATACAAACAATAGTGCGTATTTCATTTATTTGTATAACACCGTCTCGTAGTAATTAGTGTTCATTCAGAACAGTTAGAAAGAGGTAACAATTGTTTTCATTGACGAAGCGACACATCACGCATAGTTTGTGAACCACGTTATGCAGAATAAAGTAAATGTTTATTAAATTACTTCATTTTCTCAAAATTATTCAACTATTCCAGGGTACAAAAATTTCTTCACTATTGTAATCTATATACACAATACTATCTCTCATTGAAGCCGTGGCACATATTTTTATAGCACCTTATATACGGCAGCCAGTAGAAAGAAACGATTCTGTCAATACCAATAACCACGACCGTTGATAGTTGGCGAAGAAATTTTCTCGATAATTCTCGTAAAGATAAAATTTTGTTGTTTTTCTTCGTTAGTTCTAGGCTCCATTCAATATATTTGAGTGATACATTGTCTGGAAAAATAGATAGGTATTACATGAAATTGGATTGCGGTCAACATAACTCCATCTTCTGACTTGTTCCGAACAAAAGTCTAGGAAAATAAGTATTAATGTTTCTGGTCTGGAAAATATAAAAAAATCGACTTCAAAAAGAAGTTAACTCAAAATTATGAAATAACTTAAATTTCGGAAGTGGGTCTCTAGGGATTTGTATTTTAGATTTTTGCTCTCGACTTCCAAAATTAACATTATTTCATAATTTTAAGTTATTTTCAACTCGATTTATTTTTTTAACTCGCTTTTATTAGCTTCATCTCTATGTATGTTTGTGTGTCCGTATGTTTGTATGTAACGGAATCTTTAAACTCCATTCTTACCCACTTTAAATGGTCAGATTAATTCGGAATTTTGCACACCGATGACAATACAATAATACAATACAATACAATAATTTATAAACTTTGTCCCAGTATCCTGATCAGGATCAACAGGATTAACGATTTATCTTAAAAAAAATTAAAAATAAATTATAGTTTAGAAAACTATAAAACATGCTTTAATAATTCATTTTAATTAAACTGAACTAAAAAGTAAAAAGTAAATTTTTCAATGTAAGAATAAAGTGATTAACGAGAAAATTAATGTCATTGTAAAAAAAAGCGTGGGGTGCTTTGTACGACATTCTTACACTAATTCTGTAATTCGAAAGCACCCCACGCTTTTTTACAAGGACATTCTTTTTCTCGTTAATCACTTTGTGTTTTTTAGTTTTTTAAACTATAATTTATTTTTAACATTTTTTTATTTCGTAATTTTTAGTGTTAAGTAAAAACTGGAATATTTGTTTGTAATAAGTAGTAAATAGTTTTGTAATAAATATTGCACTAGAATTTGACCAAGGTTTTGAGATGTTTTTCCCTTTGACACCACACTGTAGCTCGTAACAATACCCAAGGCCGACGCACTTACACGTATTAGTCCATATCTTGAAAACTACTGCACAAATTTTGATGAAACTTGCACTGTTCCCTAAATTGAAGTAAGTGTAAGCATAAAGAAATGGTCGCAAGATTAATAGTTTCGGAAAAATGCGTGGACAAACATACTTAGATATACCTATAAAAAAATTATATATTTGTTTGAAAGCCGTTTGGAGCTCGTGGCTAAGTGAAGCTCGTGGCTAAGTAATAACAGCCGCACGGGTCGATCCATCAGGTTAAGCTACGCTTGGCGGGGTTGGTCCGTGGATGGGTGACCACCTTTACATACCGAGACTCCTCCGTGCCTTGGAAAGTACGTTAAGCCGTTGGTCCCGGCTGTCATTCGTGGATCTTTGACAGTCGTTACGTGTCGTCAGAAACCCGAAAGTCTGACAACCAGTCTTACCAAGGAGTATCGTATTACCCAGTTACTGGGTTGTGGAGGTCAGATAGGCAGTCGCTCCATGTAAAATACTGGTATTCAGCTGCATTCGGTTAGACTGGAAGGCGACCCCAACATAGTTGGGAAAAGGCTAGGCAGATTGATCTGTTTGAAAGCCCTAATAAATTACCATATTATGTAAATATATTGCAGTTCCATTAATATTACATACATAAGTGTCGAATTGATAAACTCCTGTTTTTTTTTTAAGTTGGTAGGTAAAGTATACTTAATAAATAAGTAAAAAGTAAGTTTAAAAACTAAAACCCGACTACTGAAAAATCACGCTCTAAAAAGTATGAAACAAGAAAATATTCTCATCTGAAATTAGGAAAAGACAGACAAATTAAAAATCCGGAGTCACACGTAATCTGTTCGATTCATTGCCCTTACGTGTGACTCCGGATTTTTAATTTGTCTGTCTTTTCCTAATTTCAGATGAGAATATTTTCTTGTTTCATACTTTTTGGAGCGTGATTTTTCAGTAGTCGGGTTTTAGTTTTTAAACTAACTTTTTATTTAAATTATTTTGGGGTTAGGTATAATTTCGTGATAAAGTATTTGCAGAGCCACTTTATATTTTTAAAGAAGAATAATTATATTATATGTATATTGTGTAGTTTTGGAGAAATGTTTGGCTCACATCTGAGGCGTGATTTTAGAAATTATTCCCAATTATCGGGTGCATCCCGTATATGCAAGCAAAGCCGCGAGCAATAACTAACAATACATATATATTTGAAATGTGCTATTAAGCCCTTTCATTTGACATCCCACACGCCATCATTAAAAAAAAAAGTTTTTTTTAGCTCATGACTTTATGTCCTCTAGAGGGCGCCATGCTCAATTTAATGTGACGGCACATAACCTATAACTAGCGGACAATGAAGACGCTTCCAAGGATATCTTATTTGTCAAATTATGATAAGTAGTTTAGAAGTTATGAGGGAACAGATGAACATACATATACATACATACCGGTCAAAATCATAACCCTCCTTTTCAGTTCGCCGTAGTTGGGTAAATATTATTGATATAACGTGATTATTTAAGCAGAATATTAACAACCATTATCTCATATTTTCCGTGCGTTATACAATAATAATATTGACTCGCTTCTGTGATAACACAAATATTTATTTCACTTCTGCTATCAGACAGTCCTAACTTTTCCAGAGCTTAGTTGAATTTATTTTTGTATCAATAAACATTAATGAACAAAGAAGAGATTAATTCTGCCATTCCAACAAAAGAAAAGATATCTGTTCTCTCGAAACAATACTGTCATAATATCATCCAAGTACACGAACATTAAGCTATAAAAAACCTAACGTTAAGCCATACAACGTTCCCGTAAACATTCTTATTTAAATTTTATAAACAAACAGCTGACACTTGACGTCAGCAATTCTAAAACGCCCACTCAGCAAGTCTGCACCACACGAGGACATTATATGTTAATCAAGGCAAGGCCCGTTTGGAATTAGTTGGCGGCCCTCGGGACAAACATTGGACACCGCATTAACATGTTTATAGTGTCCACACAGGGGACCTTTCAACGGCCAAGCCACATGGGCACGGATGGACAAGAGTGGATTAAGGATGACATTTCTCGCACCGGTCCACTCGACTCGCTTGAAGACTTGGAATAATTTAGGAGCCTCTGCTATTTCTACGAAGGGGTAAAGGATTATGTTTGGTGAATATTTGGTTGTAAAGTATTATGCATTGGGAATTATTAAATTGTTTTTACGGGTTAACTAGTTGGAAGGTAAAATGCTGACTGAAGTAAGATTATATTTGTCAGTTTTCTTAATTGGAGTGAAGTGAAATTAATGGTTTATTTTTAGGATTCCGTACCAAAATGGTAAAAAGGAACCCTTATGGTGCTGGGCACGCCTCAATTGCGGCAATAAGTCCCGTCTTTGAGGAGTGGTTGGAGATGCGCCACGGCGTCCTCACCTTCCGCCTGACGCAGGTCCTCACCGGACACGGTTGTTTCGGAAGGTAACTGTTCGGGATAAGGCGGAAGGAAACGCCCGGGTGTCACCATTGTGGGATCGCCCGGAGGACCCGGTGGAGCATACAGTGAAGGTCTGCCCAGCTTGGGGGGAGTACCGCCGTGTCCTCGTGGAGACGATCGGCGGCGGTGATCTCTCGCGTCCGAACCTGGTCCAGGCCATGGTACGGAGCGATAGTGCATGGGAGGCCGTCACCTTCTTCTTCGAAGCAGTAATGCTCGCAAAGGAGGAGGCAGAACGCGTGAGGGAGAAGCAATTTTCGCGTCCTCACGCCCCTAGTCGCCGCAGGAGATGCCCTGGGCGGCGGGAATCAATAGTCGATTCCCGGCCACCTAGGCGCGGGCTTGCGGACGGCAAGCAATGGGTAGCTCGCCGTCCGGTAAGGACTAGGCCCGAGTCGACGGCGCGTTGTGTTCCACGCGCGCCTTAAAGAGATGTCAACAATGATGGGGTCCGATAGGGCCGATGCCGTCGGGGTCGCTGGTTGTCCTAAAGAGATACCGTGGCCCTGGCACAGGCAACTGAAGGAACACGGGTGGGTTTTAGTCAGTAAAAGTCTGACATGTCCGCTCCACCAAGAGCGGGAGAAGTCATTTGATGATATCCCATACACAAAAAAAAAATGGTGCTACTCAGTCTGTTAGTCCATCTGTCACAGCTGGATATCTCAAGAACTATTGGGACAGTTTTAGATGACGTTTGCCCAACTATTTTGCAAATAAGAAAGAAAAAAAAAATTTTCTTTTTTTGCAACAGGGACTGAAAGGGGGTCTTAAAAATTCGAAGTAGAGCTACTAGGGCATGTGGGGAAAGAGCGCTGTTTGCACATTCTTAAACTATTTTTTTTAGGCCACGTAGTTCACGACTTTTGATGAAAAAAAAAAAAAAAAATACCGTTCCTCCCCTTATCTCCGAAGTTTGCATAGAGAAAAATTTGAAATTATTCTGTGATAGAAGTTTATGTAAAGATTATAGGAAAAATAAAACAATGTCTCTAAATAGCACACTTTTTCAGAAATCGGAACGGAACCCTCGGTGCTCGAATCCGACTCTCTCATACCAGATTTTTTGCTGTCTGCAATCACGTCAGCATTAAAATTACTAATTTTTTTTAAGACTGGTAACCACAGCCAAGTTTTTCTACCATTCATTTTATGTACACTAAAAAAACATGCCAAATTCATAAACCAACTCAAATTGGTATTGCAAATGCTACCTGGTGAAACCCCTTAGCCAACTCCAGTACAGCTTGGCTCCAGTCCCTCGTTTAACTTTTAGCATCTCACCTCCTTGGATACTGGCCAAGAGATTATAGTTTGCCATCCTGGGAAATTTAGGGCGTTGCTAAAGAAATTTGCAGAGTTAATGTTGCGCCGGGGAACAAGGGGATTAATGTTGCTGTTAGTAACACTTTTAAATTTTCCAATTTAAAAGTTAGGAGTAACAGACTGTATTGTTTGTTTCTCTTCTTCGTTTTAAGTGTGCTGTAAGGAAAGTGGATCGTAGATTTCATCTGGTCTTTTTATCCATGGAACAATCTATGAAGACAGGCGACTTGAAGACTCCGCTGTTACTTTCTATTTGTACCTTATCCTAACTAAATACGTGAATATGCTTACTATTATAATTTACCCTTGACATCACGTTTTCATAAAAAGAAACGTCAAAACAGAAAGATGTTAATTGTAATAAAGTCAGATTTTGCTGTAGTTTACACTTTCCTGTAACTAAAAGATGTTAGCAATTACAATGGGTTCCGTACCACCGTATAATACGTAACACTACAAAATCATATTAAAAAAAAAAAAAAAAAATACCGAGTTTAAAAAAAAAATCTTTTATTTAATTTTTAACTTTATTTTTATTATTTTTTAACAATAGAAGTACATAATCTATGAAAACCCGCTGACAGACAGACGGACGGACAGCGGAGGTTTAGTAATAAGGTTCCGTTTGGCATCCTTCGGATACGGAACCCTAAGAAGCAAACCAAAAACGGCAATATTTACAGTTAATTCGTGACAAAAGTCATGTTTTAAACATAGGTAAAGTTGGGAGTTAAAAAAACTTGTTTACGAAGAGGCCCTCATCGAGAAGGGTTTGTGGAATGCGCGGGTTATTTAAAAAGGTTATTTAAACTTGTAATAACTTCGCCTAAAGTCAGTCAGATTGTATTATGGCAGTTGTCCACTTAATGTTGTTGTTTTGGCAAGAATATCCAAGAGACAGAGAGAGAGTAAGGAAAGGGTTTGTGGTTAAAATTAGAACAGCCGCAGATCAATTTAATGTACAAAGTAAAGCCGTGTTTTTACTATAGGTTAAGGATGGTTACCATTCTTTGCATGGCGAGATGTCTCCGTGCCTCGGAGAACATAAAGTAAGGTTCCACCTTTCAATCTCTACTAGTAGAAATATTTGACATTTAAAATACTAAGTAACTTTTAGCCGCATTTGGTTAGAATGAAAGCTGAGTCAATGATAATAATACCTTAAGCAGTATGAAAAGAATATCAAAAACCCTGATTTTGTCATAAACCTGCGACATATCCAATAAAACCGGTCAAGAGCGAGTGGGACTAGCGCAGCGCCCTCGCTGCGCTAGTCCCACCATTCCGTACCATAATGTAATTTCTGTTGATGATTTCTGAAAAATTGTGCTATTTAGAGACATCGTTTTATTTTTCCTGTAACCTTTACGTAAACTTCTATCACTTATAATAATTTCAGATTTTTCTATAAGCAAACTTCGGAGGGAACGGTATTTTTTTTTACATTTTTCATCAAATGTCAAATCAAATGTATTAATAATATATTTTTGAAGGAGTCTTTATTGGCCTATGTCTATGTCTTTAGCCTATGCTGTTTGCATGCCTTTGGTAGTTAGTGTAAGGATCTTTTTAAACTAAACATCTGTAACGTCTACCTACTTTCTATGCATATAAAGAACTATTCTATTCTATTATATTCTAGTATTTTAATTCGAATTTTTAGGACCGCCTTTCAGTCCCTGTTGCAAAAATGGAATTCCATCTTATTTGCAAAATAGTTGAGCAAACGTCATCTAAAACTTTTCCAAATTTCAAGTTGATAGTATTAGTAGTTCTTGAGATATCCAGCTGTGACAGACGGACAGACAGACAGACTGAGTCGCACCATAAGTGTTTCTTTTTACCATTTTGATACGGTACCCTAAAAATCAGCTGTTCCCTACATGTTCGCATAACTCGCCAAAATGTAACGAACAGCTATTTTTTACGCGATTTTAGGTTTGGTCCATTATAAAAATAAAAGTTTTTCACTACTTTCATAGTAAAAGTTGTTCATAATGTTGAGTACAATGACCCCTTAAGAGTTTGTTAGTGTTTTACCAATAACCCTGTATAGACATAGATTCGTTATAAAATTCGGAGCTATACTCAAACATAATAATGAAGTAACAGGAAAACAACTCAATCTGCCTAGCCTTTTCCTGACTATGTTGGGGTCGGCTTCCAGTCTAACCGGATGCAGCTAAATACCATTATTTTACATGGAGCGACTGCCTATCTGACCTCCACAACCCATTAACTGGGTAATACGATACCCCTTGGTAAGACTGATTGTCAGACTTTCGGGCTTCTAACGACCCGTAACGACTGTCAAAGATCCACGAATGACAGCCGGGACTAACGGCTTAACGTGCTTTCCGAGGCACGGAGGAGTCTCGGTATGTAAAGATGGTCACCCATCCACGGACCAACCCCGGCAAGCGTAGCTTAAGCTGATGGATCGACCCGTGCGGCTGTTATTACTTAGCCACGAGCTCCAGAGCCACGAGCTCGAGAACAGGAAAACAACTATAGTTTCTAATTACAAAGATACAAACACGAACTTAGATAAAGCAGGTGTTTACACACACCCACCACTTTTAACACTACCCATCTTACCAACATTTACCGACAAAGTAAGCAACGTAAATATAAACCGTACAAATACAAAATACCGAGGTACCACATGAAACAGTACAGCGGCTGAGTGTCACTTAATCCAGACGTATTAACCTATACTAAGCGTGGAAATGTTAGCTAAGAACTTGGTAGTTTATGCCACACAAGGAATTAATATTACCACTGGCGGTACTCGCGACTCTGTAAAGGGGAGGTCTCATTAGGTTCTGTCTACGAATTTATACAGTTTTGTGAAAATAGAGACACTTACTTTTATGGTTTTTCATTAAAAAAAAATGGGTTATACATCACTGGGATAGATTTCCACGGTAATTTTTTTTAAAGTATTATCTATAATAATAATGATCTAATATTGAGTTTATTGAAAACATCTGAATGATTAACCAAACCAAAAAGATTTTACAATAAAACTTACCTAATACGGTAGTAGGTACAGTCAGCAACAGAAGTTGGTTAACACTGCTACCTTTTGACATCATCTAAATTGACACAAAATGATTCGATAAAGTGCTTTTTTTCGTTCAACTGTTAAGAGTTCTGTTCTTAATATTTTAAGTATTTCTGTTCAGATTTGAATGAAATATATCGCTTAATAATCAAGATTAAAAGACTGCAAGTGTTAATCGACTTTTGTTGGTGACTATACCTATTTGAATATTACGTTTTTTTGTAAAAATCTTTTGAAAAAAAGCCAAGCGCACTTCACAGCTGCAACAGGCTGCAACGGAACGCATTTCCTTACAAAAAAGTGCGGTCCGGCCCGGCAGTAGTGTACGTCACTATGTCATAGAAAATTTACGAAAGTTATGAAGGAGGATATTTTCATTGCGTTGCGTTTTTGAAAAGAAAATTTCTTTAGGGACGTTTGGTTGCGGAAAATCTTATTAGTTCGCGTCACCCGACATGCTAATAACCATCCACACGCCCGGCTCCCACGTGCTGCGTCCCTTCCCACGCCCCCGAACATTTTTTGTCGGCGCGCAACGGGTGCACATGCGCACTTAAAAACGGCTTGTATGCAAAATATTTATATGAATAGATAATAAACTAATGACTGTTTCTAGTGGGTAGACTAGGCTAGAAAAAAAATGATAAATAAGAAGTATAATAATTTATAAAATACCTACTAATCTCAAAACTAAAATTCAATATTAACTCAGACCATTCTTCAAACTACTTTTGAAAATTAATCAAAAACATAATAATTCCCAACCAAAAGCTAAACAAACTCTTTGCTAACAGAAGAAAGTAATTAAATGTCTTGAATCTTGCCAACAAGTAAGAGTTGAAACTAAGTTTCTTGTTCGAAAATAATATTGGTTTTGTTAAAGAACATTCGCGAAATATCTTATTACAAATTAAAAATATCAACCTGTATTTTTAACATTATCTTTGAAAAATTTGAGATTACACTTTTTTTCTAATTAAAAAATTAAAAACTAAGTCAATAAATCTTAGGTAGATTTATTGACTTAGTTTTTAATTCCCAACTATGTTAAGGTCGGCTTCCAGTCTAACTGGATGCAGCTGAATACCAGTATTTTAAATGGAGCGACTGCCTATCTGATCTTACAACCCAGTTACTGGATGACACGATACACGATGAAGAAAAGAGCTCATTTTTAACAAAATACTTTTTTTATTTTTCTTATGTTACCTAACTATTAAACCTTAACTGATTAATTGTTCGAAATGATGACCATTGCTTTCAGTACTTAGCTGGATTCGAATCACAAGGAATGCATTGCAGTCAGCATTACAATATTCCTCATAGTTTCGAATTTGGCCATCCACGCCCACTTGAAAAATTCACCCTGTATAATGGATGATCACCATTGCCGCGAACCGGCCGTGACCAACGTACCTTCGTTCGACCCGTGCAGCTTTTATCATTTAGCCACGAGCCCCTTTAATAATTAAAAACAGGAAATTATAAATCGCACACCAGAAAAATATTCTTACATCAAATACTTTACATCTAATAATTTACATGTAATGATTGCATTACTAATTAACTAATTGAATATCAAAACTTGTACAAATAATAATATTTTTTTATACATAATTTTTTACAACAAAAATATTAGTTTTATATCAAAAACACTAACTCTTCATCAAAAATAACAAATGCGCATCTAATAAAATTATTATTGCACTACTAGTTAACTAATTGAATATCAAAACTTTAACAAATTATAATTATTGAGCACTCCGAGGTTTGGTTTGGTTAGGTTCCTTTAAGCCCTGCCGACAGAAATAGGAGACCCGCAGCGGGGCTCCGTCACCTGATGTTAAGTTTAATTTATTTAAACATTTTGATGTTCAAACAGTATTTTTGATGTACAGTCACGAGCACTAATATGTATACACTAAGCAAGATTTTAAAAGTGATTTTCTCCTACTGTGTTGATTGTAATTTTATGTTGTTATGAACATACTATTTTGGAACCCATAGTCATATGAAATAGGTCTTATCTCAAAGTTGCAGTGGTTATTACACGAGAAAATCGCTTTTGAATTTTGCTAAGTGTATACATATTAATGCTCGTGACTGTACATATTCTGTTGGGAAAAATTAGTAATTTTTGATATGCGTTTAGATAATACGCATTATAAACTAAATACCTAACTAAGTGACCTAAGATTACATTTATTTTTATTTAACGACGACTAACGGGACTACTTTAGAAACTGACAAGTTACAGGCAATTCTTGTATCTACGACACAGTAATTTTATATACTCTATTTAATAATAAAGACTATGATGCTCAACAACTAGATATTTTATATTACCTTAGCTATATAGAGGCATGAGGAACAGGGTGTAAAGTTTACTCATCCTCCATAGAAAAGAGAGGATCCTCCGACCAGACGAGTGTTGTGTCTGGTGGGCAACTGCCCGACGATAGATGTCGAGACGTTGTATAAGTATATGCTAGTTGCGCGGTAAACTCTGATTGCGCGACGCAGGATTTTGCGTGACGTCAGTGTGACGCGTAGTTCTTATGTGGCGATGTAGTTGCGGCCACAGCTATGATAGTTGACTTATGTTTAAAAAAAAAAGTCATTTATTCAAACTAGGCTGAGAATCAGCACTTTTGGAATGTCAAAATTACATTAAGACAGTCCCACAAAACGCCCGCTCTTCACCACTTGCTCGCGCTTTAGCTGGGAAGAAGTGGCGCAACAAAATCCTCAGCAGCACGGCAGAAAATATTAAACAGTAAATTAATCTAACATTATCATTTCGTGGTTGTTGTTACATTTTAGTTTTCGTACACAAAGGGTGCCAATGGAATCCTATTACTAAGGGTTGACCCACATCTGTCAGCACGGAATCGCCTTTTTTCGTGCTTTATCCTTTTCTATCTCTTAGGATCATCATTTCCTAGAGCGATAAAGATAGAGACCGCGCGGTGGAATCGGCGATGCGCTCGACACCACGGCCAAAATGGCTGAGAGGCGCTGGAGTCCTGACGAGTGCTATCGAGCGCGATATCATGCTTCCATTGCATTGCATGATCGTATTAGACAACACTCAACGGCGACGGCGTGCGATCTTACGCTGAAGCACGCGATAGCACGCTGCAGCACACACGGCATAAATGCTGTTCCGTGCTGACAGATGTGGATCAACCCTAAGGCTCCACTCTATTTCCGTCCGTCTGTGACAGGGTTGGTATCTTTGGACCGTATATGGATAACACTTGAAATTTTCACAAAGTGTTTACTACTATGACCGCTATAACAAGAAATAATTAAAAACCGGACAAGTGCGTGTCGGACCACGCACAATGAAGGGTTCCGTAGTTGGGATGAATTTATCTTAAGAACAAACTTAACATTGTAGTTGAAAAACATGTTCTCCTAAACATTCCAACTGTAAATGTAAGTTTGTACTCACAATTTTGATAGATTTACCATGTTATTTTAAGACCACAGACTTCTTATAAGTTTTCCTGTAATCTACAGGTACCTAAAGATATATTTTTTTGTATTTTTTTCAAAATTTTAGGCTCAGCAGTTTCGGAGATAAGGGGGGGGATTGGTAAATTTTCGTCTATTTTCTTAAATACCTTTAAAACAATTTACCTATTTTAAAATTATAAAAAAAAATATATATTTGAGACCCTCATAGTAAGCCCTTTCATTTGACATGTCACATAGTGTAGTTTACAAAACTTTTTATTTTTTTTTTCTTATTTGCCCCTAAAAAGTGACCTCTATATTCATAATTCATTTATTTACTTTACCCGTCCGTGTTTGGGTCACAGAAATTCATAACTGTACCAAATTTCAACTTAATTGGTCAATTCGATTCGGAGCAAATTGGCTGTGACAGACGGACAGACAGACAGACGGACAGACAGAGATCACAGGATTCTATAAGGGTTCCGTTTTTACCTTTTGAGGTACGGAACCCTAAAAAACTAAAAAATGTTGTGTTAAAGATTGTACGATGGTACAGAGAACCCTTCGTATGCTAGTCCGACTCCCACTTGGCCGTTTTTTTAAATTATGTCAGAAGGAAAATAGATACCTACATAATTAAAGTAATTTCAAATTATTTTGTTGCAGAAGCAACTAGGTATTTATTAATATACCATCAGCGTTAACTAATTGTTCAAATAAAATTAACACAGTAGTCAATTTAATTTTATTACATTTGCTATTATCAGGGGAGGAGCTCGTGGCTAAGTAATAACAGCCGCACGGGTCGATCCGTCAGGTTAAGCTACGCTTGCCGGGGTTGGTCAGTGGATGGGTGACCATCTTTACTTATCGAGACTCCTCCGTGCCTCGGAAAGCACGTTAGTTTTCGTAGATCGTATTTTAGATCGTATTCGTAGATCTTTGACAGTCGTTACGGGTCGTCAGAAGCCCGAAAGTCTGACAACCAGTCTTGCCAAGAGGTATCGTATTACCCAGTTACTGGGTTCTGGAGGTCAGATAGGCAGTCGCTCCATGTAAAATACTGGTATTCAGCTGCATCCGGTTAGACTGGAAGCCGACTCCAACATAGTTGGGAAAAGGCTAGGCAGATGATGACATTTGCTATTATCAGATAAATTTTGTGTTTTTAAAATTCCTATAAAACCAAATGTATATGGTTTAATCATGTGGATTTTCCATAAGTGTTATTTGACTATATTTTCTACTGTTGTACTGAACCGAAACAGGACTACTTGAAATTTATTCGATTTTTTTTTCTATTTTCTGTTTTATACCTACGTAAACAGTTCCATAATGTGCAGTAAAATTTGCTTTAGTCAAAGGTATTTAAATAATCTTAAGAACTTACTTAGCTGAAAATTGATTTAAGTACCTATAGCATTTGGTCATAAATCTACATTTAAACGAAGCACTTTTAGTTCCGATGCGCGTGAGAGTATCGTCTCTCGCGCGTCAAACTAGACAGACATAATCGCCATTTCACTTAGCCGACGTTCGCAAGGACGTAAAAATATAGCGGCGATTTTTTTTTGCGCACTGTATTTTCAACACTCTGCTTAGCGCCGTGAGTTGAAAATCCATCAGTGTGTTTTTTCGACACGCTGGGATGCAATCTGTTGCTGTTAGGTTGGATTCTCAATTCTCGGTTCAACACCGACAGTTGAAAATCCAGTGCGCGATAAAAACCAGCAACGATATTTTTACGTCCGTGCGAACGTCGGCTTACACACCGAGAAAAACCACGCTTGCGTAGATGAATCACAAGTATTTCGCTGTTAAAAAACTAAATCGCAATTAATTATTTATTATTTCTTTGTATTTTAATTTCATGCTTTGCAATCTATTGCGTGATATTTTACTATTAACATTAATACAATAGATATTCTAATATTCTGATAAAAATAAAATTCTCCTATCTTTTCATAAAATCTAATATTCTATATTATTAGCCATTCTTCCTTCATCACAAAATAATTATGTAAGAACAATTCAACATAAAAAAGTTATATTACAAAAATTCTATAGGCACCAATTTATGCTAAATTACACAGAACATTTTTACATTTGTAATATTTGAATGAAATGCCTGGAAATTTAATAGTTTGTCTACAATTGTAGTGCGTCGACATTCGTTGGCGGCAGTTGTTGACATTCGTAGGCGCCAGTCGTCGACATTAATTTGTCGGCGGCAGTCATTGACGGGTCGACTGCAACGTGAAACACGTGTCTATGACCACTTAGCCGAAATGGTCGAATAAATTCTACCATTTTGTGCAAAGAATATTTCTTAAGACCATTAATATTTTTTATTGATCTTTAGCTGTTCTACAATTTTATTTTCCATTAGGATACTTTTATTCCATCCATTCATTCATTCATTTTTATTTTAATCCATTTGCTCTTTGCTGTTTTCCATTTCTATAGCAAAATGGTTTGCCATTTTGTTGGTTTTTTGACACATACATTTTGTTTGATTTTTTTTCGATATTGTATCAATTGCACGAAACACTTAAAATAATTATTTTTTACTTCAGAACAGAAATATATTAAGAGAAACTTATTTGTGAAAACCTTTAAACCTCTGGCTACAAAATGTCTAAATAAATATTCTAATCTTTTATTCATTCTTTATCTCTTATAAATTCCTGGCACACCACACTTAGCATAAAAATAAAGTACCTGAAAGGCTTTAAAAGTAACAAACAATTTATAAATTCCAAACAACCTTTTTCTTTGAACTTAAAAAGAAAACTTCTTCGAACCTGAATTCTTTAATAAACTAAGTTGTTCGTACTAAGTTGCAATTTCATAAAATCATGCACAACGTGTAATGAAATCTGCATTGCATATTACGGGGATCGTCTTGGCCCAACGCTCCTTGCATGTTAAGCGGACGATTATTTTTGTAATTATTTCTAATATCTCCTTTAATACCTTGATGAAGAAACTTAGCTTACTTATAGGGTATTATGTATGCAAGATGGCGATCCCTTGAGTTTAATAAGCAAGTAACGTTGAGATTAATAATGCTTTTTAAGTTTTTTTATGGTTCGAGTAAATGATGATGGTAATTTTGTTTTGTTTAAGAAGATCGTTATTTTTTGTATGGTTGCTTGAAGAAGAACTTAAAAAATAAAGGTTTTAAAAGGAGCAACAAGCTATACTCTAGGTATTAAATATGAACACTGCTTACATAGCTTGCTACGCTACAATAACGATACGCTGTAGAAAAATCGAGTCAGTCTTTCAGTTTCAATAATATGAAAGTAACTCCTAAAACCTGCATTCAAATATACAGTAACCTCCACAAACGCACTAAAAGTCTCATGATGCCCTATGATTATTTCCCCTCCTTATTTAAATATATTATATACTTGTAAGTACATATTTTTTTTTAAGATTGTTGTACCATATTCTAGCAAATAAAAGTCTCTTAGTTGAAAAGTAAGTTTAAAAAAATTTAAACCCGACTACTGAAAACCGGCCAAGTGCGTGTCGGACCACGCACAATGAAGGGTTCCGTAGTTGGGATGAATTTATCTTAAGAACAAACATTATTAACATTGTAGTGCAAACTGTAAATGTAAGTTTGTACTCACAATATTGATAGATTAACCATGTTATTTTAAAACCACAGACTTTTTATAGGTTTTCCTGTAATCTACAAGTAAAGAACTATTTTCTGTATTTTTTTCAAAATTTTAGGCTTAGTAGTTTCGGAGATAAGGGGGGGGGGAATGGTCAATTTTCGTCTATTTTCTTAAATAACTTTAAAACAATTTATTTTAAAATTATAAAAAAAAATATATTTGAGACCCTCATAGTAAGCCTTTTCATCTGACATGCCACATAGTGAAACCAGCAAAACTTTTTTTTTTAATTTTCTTATTTGCCCCCCAAAAGTGACCTCTATATTCAAAATTCATTTATTTACTTTACCCGTCCGTGTTTGGGTCACAGAAATTCATATGTGTACCAAATTTCAACTTAATCGGTCCATTAGATTCGGAGCAAATTGGCTGTGACAGACGGACAGACAGACAGACAGACACACGAGTGATCCTATAAGGGTTCCGTTTTTTCCTTTTGAGGTACGGAACCCTAAAAATCACGCTCTATAAAGTATGAAACAAGAAAATATTCTCATCTGAAATTAGAAAAAGACAGACAAATTAAAAATCCGGAGTCACACGTAATCTGTTCGATTTATGCCCTATATGATGTGTGACTCCGGATTTTTAATTTGTCTGTCTTTTCCTAATTTCTGATGAGAATATTTTCGTGTTTCATACTTTTTAGAACGTGATTTTTCAGTAGTTGGGTTTTAGTTTTTTGAAACTTACTTTTTATTTATATTAGTTCAGAGTTATAATTTCGTGATAAAGTATTTGCAGAGACACTTAATTATTATATGTAGGGTAAATGCTGTAGTAATTGGCCACGCTATAGTAACTGGCCACTCATTAAAAAAGAGGTAGAAATAAGGTATTGGAAGCAAGCTCATGAATGAAAAGGACCAAAACAATATTTTTCGTCCTTTTCATTCATGAGCTTGCTTCTTCTTCTTGTTTCTACTTTTTTTTTTATAATTGGCCAATTACTAAAGCGTGGCCAATCACTACAGCAGTTACCCTATTTTGGGTAGGGTTGGAAAGAAATGTTTGGCTCACATCTGAGGCATGATTTTAGAAATGATTCCCAATTATCGGATGCATGCAAGCAAAGCCGCAAGCAATATAGCTAACAATATAAGATATTTTTGAAATGTGCTAAATAAGTCCTTTCATACGATATCCAACACGGCATCATTAAAAAAAATAAGTTCATGACTATGTCCTCTAGAGGGCGCCATATTCAATTTAATGTGACGTTACATAGCGTACAATCAAGACGCATCCAACGATACCCCATTTGTCAAATTATGATAAGTAGTTTTGAAGTTATGAGGGAACAGATGAACATACATACATACATACCGGTCAAAATCATAACCCTCCTTTTTGCTTCGCCGTAGTCGGATAAAAATTAAATTAAAACCCAGTCGCAAACTAGCTCGAAAGCTGATTTCCAAAGTTTATATAATCTTCTCATTCTCTCTTGACATGAACGTGACCAGAATCCATACGTGAAACTATCCATCCATCTCTTTCATTTGCTTAACTTATATTAATTTACTTGTCTTATGCTCGTTTGCCTTGCAAAGGGTTCGCAAATCTAAGGACTTAATTCGCATAACAAGTGTTCAGAATGTGACAGATAAGATTTTGTTGACACATTTATGTTTGTGCATATTTTTGGATTGCTTGACTAGAACAGTTATGTTTGTGAACTGATAACAAAAGGAGAAGAATGCTGCAATCATGATAAAATGTGCATATTAACATTTTAGGGCTGATTGACTATTTTCTAGGCTCAATTGTAGCAGATTTTATTACGAGATAAATGCTATTAATAGAGGATCCGCAGAGGAACGACCTTCACTCATCTGTTTAATGGATGAAAAGTTGATGAAAAGTATTTTAAAGTATGTTAAAAAATATATTGAAAGTAAGTTAGCTAAAAAAATCCTGGCCAGACTATAATATGACACCTTTTAATTAAAATTCAAAATGGACTTTTTTTTAACATTGCACTGTTTCGTTTAACGAATTTTAATACAAATTGAAAGTGTGGCCATAGAATATATAAACGTTTTATTGTCTATTTTTTCCTGGCATAACTATTGGATTGGCAATGCTGACAACCCTATAGTTTATACATGCGTATAAACAGGTAAGTCAATACTAGTAATTTACACTCTGTTTAATTAATAAATCTGAAATAAAAATAAGCTCTCTTTCATGGTGAACAGGATGATAGACTGCGAAAGGTTGTCTGCGAAAAAATTGATTATTTAATTAATTTTTAATAATCTGGCGAGGAATTTTTTAGCCAACTCACACATGATATTTTTTAACATATTAAATTCGATTTAAAATATTTTTCATCCATTAAACAGATGGCTGAAGGTAGTTCCTCTGCGGATCTTAAGCTATAATATTATCATAATAAAATTGTTCTTATCTAAATAGAACAATTTCTTTGGCTCCAAAAACCTTAACAACCAAACATTTCAGCTCGCCATAATAGTAAAATTTCTGCAACTTAGCATAATCATCTCATTTTTTGTCAAAACGTGACCCGAATATGCCAAACCACCCTCGTCTGAAAGGCCTACTGTAAGCATTTGACTGCTTCGAACACAGAAAAACAAGTCGACAACAATTTGTGCCTCTGCAAAGGGGTGCTCACTAGTAGGATATTATTGGGCATTCTAACCCACGCTTTCGTTCCTACGGCTCACTCCGTTCGCCTTCGTCACTCTCGGTGTGTTAGATTGCCCAAAAACATCCTACTATAACTAGCTCTACATATCAACCACTTATCCGTTCGCCTCGTCACTCTCGATGGATTAGAATACTCAATAATATCAATTAAATGTTACATAGTGCAGTAAAATACTGGTTCGGTGCCTATTCCACCCGATGGATTGGACGGAACTTATCAACATATTCTTTTCCTTTCACAACGAATTTGATGTTTGTTATAAATTTCATATCGAGGACTGTAATTTTTTGGATTCATTTTAAATAGCTGTTAATACGTGTAAGTCTGAAAGTTTAATAAAGGGAACTATTTGTTTGTAGTGACTAATGAATATATAAGTTAAAGGGCTGAGCATTAGTATTATTACCGATGGCTTACCTCGATCAACTAGGTACCGCAGATTCTTGGATTGAGCACTAAATCACTACTTTAGTTCACAATTTTTGTATCAACCACTTTCACACATACTTCGTTTAATAATCGAACTATACGATCATAGTAAGCTAAAATTCAGGACAGATTGTCTCATATCACTTCACAGAGCAAGAAATAGTATGCATCTACAGACACACACATTCTATTTCTATGGCTCAGATTGAGCACCAAGGACATCTGAACTTTACCATACTATAACATTAAACTAAAATTTGGGACAGCTTGTCTCATGTCACCTTCACAGAGCAAGAAATAGCATGCACCATGCATGAAATGCAGACACACACACATTCTATTTCTATGGCTCAGATTGAGCACCAAGGACATCCAAATTTTAATGTAATTAACTCATACAGCCGACACTAGCTTACATGTTAACAAATAAGGGCGCTCGCTGCTTGAACCACTAGCCTAAATTCAGGACAGATTGTCTCATGTCGCTCCACAAAGCAAGAAATAGCATGCGTCTACAGACACACACACATTCTATTTCTATGACCCCAGATTGGGACACCAAGGACATCTGAACTTAGGTTTTCATAACATTAAACTAAAATTTGGGACAGATTGACTCATGTCACTTCACAGAGCAAGAAATAGTATGCATCTACAGACACACACATTCTATTTCTATGGCTCAGATTGAGCACCAAGGACATCCATATTTTAATTTAATTAATTCAAACAGACGACACTGCCTTACACGTTAACGTACAAGTTATGTATTGAGTTTTCTTCTGGTTTCGCATGCTTATACACTTACCATCCTTCCGTCTAGTGTGCCCCGTATAATCAACGTCAAAACGGAGCATGCGCCGTTCAACGGTTAGTCGCTGCGCCGTACTCATACGTGAAACGCCTGACAATAAACGTATCAGGCAGCCGTCGTGTGTGTACATAGTCATTTACAAATGTCAAAGTCAGCAACATTGTATCATGCATCAATTTGCTTATTCGAACTTTATTGTATTGTAAGACGATCGCTGTACATGTTGTAGTCCGTAATTAAAATTCGAGTTTAAGCGATCTTCCTATACCTAATCATCTTCATCAAACTGGGGGTGATCCTTAAATAAGAACTATGTGTATATCAATTCCGTTAACTGATTATAAAAGAATGATTCTTTCCTGAACATAATAACTACTAATTTTTTGTAATAACTTTTTTGTAAGTCTAGGAATTGTTTGAAAGGCGATCCTTTAATGTCATTGCTGAATTTAGAAATCGACCTTCTTTGCATGAAATGTTTTATAAAGTTTGTTAGATTTAGTAGTTTCATGATTTTACACTTTGAGTTTAACTGCAACATAAAATTAACTAAGTTTTTATCGTGAATTTGTTCACGTGGTTTGTTCTGCACACAAAAAGTTTTGTAAGGATTTTGCATCTTTAGATACATTCTGATTTCTGACTCTCAAAAATCATCATCTGCCTAGCCTTTCCCAACTATGTTGAGGTCGGCTTCCAGTCTAACCGGATGCAGCTGAATACCAGTATTTTACATGGAGCGACTGCCTACTCTACTGTTCTGTGGCCTATCTGACCTCCACAACCCAGTAACTAGGTAATACGATACCCCTTGGTAAGACTGGTTGTCACACTTTCGGGCTTCTGACGACCCGTAACGACTGTCAAAACACGAAAATGAATGACAGCCGGGACCAACGGCTTAACGTGCTTTCCGTAGCTTAACCTGATGGATCGACCCGTGCGACTATTATTACATAGCCACGAGCTCCAAAAATGCAATTTTATTTATTTCACGAGTGTGATGTCATTGAACGTTTTATATCAAGACGTATTAAACAAACATGCTTACATACTTTATTATAATATCTATTGTGTTAATTCTAAGTTACTGTCTGCGGCTTTACCTTTGTCGGCGAGGGTAAGAAGCTGGTTTTGTATTTCATTTCTCACGACAAAATTGCAATTTGACAGAAAGGGTTTTCAATCACTAGGGTTTAATTAGACGTAAGTAACATAAATTAGTCATACACCTGTGAGGATATGTAGTTAAGGTTTAATTTTGTTATGAGGTAAATATTGCTGAAATGGTATTTTTTATGAATATAAATCAATAATTTAGGTGAAAAAATTAAATTCGCTCCAGTGCTTCCCAGTGCCAGTGCCGCTGTTGACATTATATTATTATTATTATATTCCTAATAATATAATATTATACCGACTTCTAAAAATGTAAGTAAGTATTATATTAAGTTAATTTTAGTGACCTTGTTTCTATTGTTCATTGTTGTAACCTTCTTTAGAAAATTATGGTTTTAGCATAAAGTTCAATAATTTTAATGTGTTCGATTTTAGGTCTGACTCCGAAGTTGAATACGAGTCCCAAAGGCTCGATCACGCTGTCGAGATTAAGAAGGCGGCTCAGTCTGCTAAGAAGAAGGCGACGACGAAGCGCAAATCTGAAAGGTGACCTTGTTTCTATTGTTCATTGTTATAACCTTCTTTAGGAAATTATGGTTTTAGCATAAAGTTCAATAATTTTAATGTGTTCGATTTTAGGTCTGACTCCGAAGTTGAATACGAGTCCCAAAGGCTTGATCACGCTGTCGACATAAAGAAGGCAGCACAGCCTGCTAAGAAGAAGGCAACGACGAAGCGCAAATCTGAAAGGTGCACCACGCCTTCGAAACCAAAATCAAGGTAATTTACTATTACTGATTTTTCTTTAAGTATGTTTTTGTGCACATCGGTCGTTGAAGTGAAGTGAAGTTTCTAATGCATATCGGTCTCAAACTTAGACCTGTAACGTAGAGAGCAATGAAATTCATTTTACATACATTACCTTTTTTCGTACAGTGTGGTCAGTGAGATAATATTTACGTATATTACCGAATTGCAGTTCCGAATATCTATTTTACCCTAGTATCGTTAATAATTACTATAAATAATATGTTATTATTGTTTTACAGTAAGACACGCCCGAACACAGACCTCTTCGGGTTAGAGGACGCCGCAGTCGCAGATCGTCCAACGACATCCAGCGGGGACCTGGTATCTTCCCTTCTGAGCCGCGTCGCAAACGGCAAGGTGCGGCGAACAGCACACTTGAACGGTGACTTTTATGTGGAGGTAAAGGTTTACCATAAGCCCGACATTATCTCCACTGTAAGGGAGGATCGGTGGAAGAAGGCGGCCGTTGCACTAAAAGTGCAATTAAGTAAAGAAAGTCCTCAGTGGGACACTTTGCAGTCATTCATGAGGCGGGCTCACGAATTGTTCGACGATTCAGAGCCTGTCTTCTACAGTGACCAATTTAGTTTTAAGTAATAATTAATGTATTTTTAAGATTTTAACTTGGAGCACCCACAGAATATTTTAATTTTATGTCTTGTAATCTTAATTATTTCAGTTGCATTTCACTATAAACCTTGTGTGCAAGATAATAATTAACGTAATCGTAATCTAAAATGCCTTTTTGTACTGTTTGTAACGCGACTATTGAGCGCAGTCATTGGACTGGTCACCTACGCAGTACCACCCATAAAAACAGGAATATTTCACATTTTTGCGAAGGTGTTGAAGTAATTCATTCTGCCTTTCGCAATCGTATAGCTTCTTATAGAATTGTTGGTCTATATGAGAACTATTCTCTAGAATTGTTTTTAAATAGTATCCGAGACAAAATCAAAACATTAATAGATAAGTCTCTTAAAGAACATATAAGTTTAAAAATTAATTTTGAATATTTTGCACTGTTTTTAATGGTTAAAAATGATTCTCAGGAGATAAAATCATTTGGTACTAAAAATTATACACTTCACCAGAATTATGAATATGATTCATTAATTACTCAGGTTAAAAATGCGTTAGTAAAAAAAATAGAGGAGTTTCAAGACCGTGACAGTGGTTGGACTTTCTTGAGTAGCTCGCATTTAGAAGTCAATATTAACAAATACCAACCATTGCGCGGTTCAGGCTTTATCGAATTACCGGCTGCAATTAAAGCGAAAAAAGCATGTGTCAATATTCGTAACAATGATGAGTATTGTTTCTTATGGTCCGTTGTTGCTGCTTTATATCCCGCTAAAAGTCATCCTGATAGGGTTTCGTCTTACCCAGATTTTCGGACTGTGTTGAACTTAGAAGACTTAACATTTCCATTAAGTTTCTCGGATATTGCACGGTTTGAAGTAAATAACCCAGGAGTTTGTATTTATATTTATGGCATAAAAAAGAATACTATAATTGGTCCGCTTTACAAACCAAAAACTGTGACTGGGAAAGTGATTCATTTACTTTATTTGGAGAAGGATGACTTGTCACATTATTGTCTTATTAAAGATTTACCACGACTTGTTAAGAATCAAATAACGAAACACCACAGTAAATTGTACTTTTGTAACGTTTGCTTAATGTTTTTCAATTCACGCGATGATCTTAGTTCACATAGTTGTGGGGGAGTTGCAACTGAACTACCTCCAAAAGGTTCGTTCATACAGTTTGAGAATTATAATAGAAAACAAATACTACCATTTGTTATATACGCAGACTTTGAAACAATGCTAGAACGGTACGACTTTTGTGACCCTGACCCAACTAAGGCCAGCACTGTTACACGTCAGCGCCATGTACCTGTAGCATTTGCCTATCATATTACGTGTGCGCTGGATGATAGCTATAATCGTTACGTTTCGTATCGTGGTCCTGATTGTGTTTCCAAATTTGTGAAGACTCTCTTTAAAGATGCACGAAAAATTTACAAAATTTTAAAAAATAATGTTCCCATGATTTACACAGAGGATAATGCTCGAGATTTTGAGAACGCTATGACCTGTCATATTTGTGAAAACTTCTTATTCGGAGATAGAGTCCGCGATCATTGCCACTTAACTGGTAGATATCGGGGTGCAGCTCATAGTTATTGTAACCTACAATACAAAGTACCAACATTTTTGCCTGTATTTTTTCATAATTTATCTGGTTATGATTGTCATCTTTTTATTAAGGAATTGGGCGAAGCCCCTGGATCTATTAAACTTATACCTAAAACAAAAGAAAATTACATTTCATTTACAAAATTTATTCCGATTTCCTCTGAGGAAAGTATGCAGGTTAGATTTGTAGATTCTTTCAAGTTTTTAGGAACTAGTTTAGAAAAATTGGTTAGTACAATGAAAAAACAAGAATTTAAACAGTTGAAAGCTTATTTTCCTAACAAAACAGAATTTGAGCTCCTCACCCGTAAGGGAGTGTATCCTTATGACTATATGTCTACATGGGAACATTATGAACATACGTGTTTGCCTACTAAAAATAACTTTTATAACTCATTGACTAACGAGTCAATTACCGATGAAGACTATGAACACGCGCAATCCGTTTGGTCAGCGTTTAATATTAGAAATATGGGTATGTACACGGATTTATATCTCAAGACAGATGTTCTGTTGTTAACAGATGTATTTGAAAGTTTTCGAAAAACTTGCAAACGACATTATAATCTCGACCCTGCCTTTTATCTCACGGCTCCAAGTCTTTCGTTTGATGCTATGCTTTTAAAAACCAGAGTTCGGTTAGAATTGATAAGCGATGTTGAAATTTATAGGATGATACAAAATGGTATTCGAGGAGGTGTTTGTATGTGTTCTAAAAGACATGTCAAAGCCAATCATAAATATTTAGATACATACGACCCATCCCATCCCAGTTCATTCATCATTTATTTAGACTGTAACAACTTATACGGTTTTAGCATGTGTCAGTCCTTACCTTATTCCGATTTTAGATTTATGGATAGACAAGAAATTGATTTTTTGCGAAATAACTTGACAGATATCAGTGATTCCGCGGAAAACGGTTACATTCTTGAAGTTGATTTATTATATCCTGAGAATTTACACATGGATCACAATGACTTTCCATTTTGTCCCGAAAAATGCTTGCCACCCGGTGGTAAAAATAAAAAACTAATACCAAATTTGTATGATAAATATCACTATGTTATTCATTACGTTCATTTAAAAAAATGCTTACAGCATGGTTTAGTATTGCATAGGATCCATCGCGGTGTTATATTCAAGCAAAGTGCTTTTTTAAAACAATATATCGATATTAACACACAGTTACGTCAAATGGCAGAGTCGACGTTTGAACAAGATTTTTTTAAATTACTGAACAATAGTATTTTTGGTAAGACCTTGGAAAATAATGAACATCGGGTAGATGTTAAGCTAATAAACAACTGGTGTGACTTGAAAAATAAAACAAAAAAAACCAATTGTGCTGAAAAATTGATAGCCAGCCCATATTTTCATAGTGCTTCTATATTTTCTGAAAATCTAGTAGCAATTCAAATGAAACCTTCGCGCGTACTTCTTAATAAACCAATATACATAGGTTTTGCTGTATTAGAATTATCTAAGGGTCACATGTACGATTTCCATTATTCCATCATAAAACCTTTTTACGGTAACCGAATTGAATTGTGTTATACTGACACAGACAGCCTAGTTTATAATGTACAGACTAGTGACGTATATAAAGATTTTAAACTCCACTTTCTAAAATATTTTGATACAAGCAACTACGATTGTACAAATGAATTTAACTTGCCAATTATTAATAAGAAGGTTCCAGGACTCTTTAAGGACGAAATGGGTGGTAAAATTATCAAAGAATTTGTAGGATTGCGCTCAAAACTTTATTGTATTAAAACATTAAATAAAACCATAAAGAAAGCAAAAGGCACAAAAAAATGTGTAATGAAAGATTTAAAAATGTTAGATTATAAAAATATTTTGTATAATAATTGCAATATCATTCGCAAAAAAAATGTACTGTTTAGGTCCATAAAACACAACATTTTTACACAAAGTGTAAATAAAATAGCATTATCAAGCAATGATGATAAACGGTTGCTGTTACCTGACAAGGTATCTACTTTGGCCTGGGGAAATGCAACTATTTTTATGTAATCGGGTGCTCCACATTTATGTAATATTAGTTTATAATTGAAAATAAATAAATAGGTACCTAGTTAAAGATTACCTAAGCAGGGACTGAAACTGTAACCGCTATAAGTGTTTTAACACAGTTTTTGAAATTGTTTTATATAAAGAAACAAATACAATAAGTTTACTGAATCAAAGTGTAACCTTATTATCTTATTACTTGTAGCAAATAACGTAAAATCTTATTTAGTCTTAATTAGTTTTAAGACCGTTTACGCGACACGGCATTTCATAAAAAATACTAAAATATTCTCTACTAACTTTTATGTCATATTATTCATTTCCAAAACTTCGGACTTTAAAATGAAATGCTGTGCCGCATAAACCTGATTCCTAAGTTTTCTTTTAAGTAAGTACCTATTTGTATGAAATAAATAAATAAATAATAAATACTATTTTATAATCATAATTGTATCTGTTTCATTTTCATTCCTGATTTATGACAAAGCACACGACGATACAGACTCCAACTTGATAAAACATGTTGTCAATTTTTGATTACAAAGCACTCATAGCTCGAAGTTCGCACGCGCGGTGTAGAATTTGACACCGAGCAGGTGTTCGTGCAAGAGCTCGAACACGTTAAAACATGAAAATTAATCACGGCGCAATGCTTATAGAGTCTAATTACATACGTTCCACAGTAATATTATTGAGTAGAACATTCATTATTAGACAGTCAGCCGGTGCGACCATATCACTTCAAATAAAACAAAACGAATTGTAAGTATTGTACAAGTACCTATCTACTTATAACATTATTTCATCATGTTGTTTATGTAATTATAATTAAATATTATTCCGTTTGTTTCAGATTATTGATAATGGATGATTCTCCAGATATTATCGACTTCTCACAATACGCTCAAGGTTTTCCGACACCGAGTTTAAGCTGGCATATCCCGGAATTCTCAGAACAACAAAGACCTGACAACAAGGAGTTTAGAGCAAGACAAAACTGCGGACCTGCCAGCAAGAAGCCTAGAACAAGACGGGAGTGTCTAAAACAGAAGTCATCTCCACCTACATGTCAATCATTCGTTATAAACAATGAGAAGAAAAAAGGTTTACGACTGGTCATGGTGCAAGTGCTGGATATCAGTGAACAACAAGAACCTGCAAGTGACAATCAAGACGTGGTAATATTAAGTGCACAGTATGTAGTGACTGAATCGGTGGACCATATTATGGAGGAGACACAATCGTTAATTAATAAAATATCAAAAAAACTTTGTGGGGACAATTGTTACTATTAACAGATATAATTATTTTGTAAGTACCTACTTCATAAGTTATTGTGTAAGATTTGTAGTAATATTATTAGGTATGTATAACATTTATTTGCTTTCTTATTCTTTACTCTCTATACATCTTAGGTTTTTATGTAGTGTAAGTTTTGAATGTATAAATTATTAAAATATCAACTATGTAAGTTTTATTGTCATTAACTTTTGTGTTTTATCCTGTACATAGTCTAGAAACTAAAACTTTAAAATATTATAATGTAGATAATATTAATTTCTTTGTTTAATGTAGTTAGGGTAATGTTCATACATCACAAGTTTGTAAGTTAAGTGTGTAGGTACGTATAGAAAACATTAAATAAACTATAACTTTTGTATTTTATCCTGTACATAGTTTAAAAAAAACAAAAAAGAAATATATATTATTAAGTAGGTATGTAGATTTTCTTTGTCTAATCTAGTTGGGAAAATGTACATACATCACACGTTTGTAAGTTAAGTATGTAGGTATGTATAGAAAACATTAAATAAACTATAACTTTTGTAATTTATCCTGTACCTACATAGTCCTAAAAAACAAAAACAAAAAAAAAAAAATACATATACTATCAAGTAGGTATGTAGATTTTCTTTGTCTAATCTAGTTGGAACAATGTACATACATCACAAGTATGTAGGTCCGTATAGAAAACATTAAATAAACTATGTGATGACATCTATTATTGGGTAGGTAGTTATAATTAGTTTGTAATAATTGTAAATAATGTAAAAAAGTAAATAAAACTGTATTCTTTAATGATTTAAATTATGTTTTATTTTCTATTACTTAGTTATACTCGAACTCTAAATTAGCTCTAGTTTAAAGATATAATTATAGTGTTTATTTGCTAACAGTATTTTTTATTAGAATAATTCGTTGAAAATCATGGATGAAATTTTATAAGAAATATCATTTTGCTGCAGCTAATTTAAAGTTTCGTAAGTAGGTTACCCTGATTATATTAAATAAAACACTCATAAGTAGATATACATTTTTTATTAACTGATCAACACAATAATAATTAAAATAAATTAAATACAGACATATTATTATCAATGTACCATTTTCTAATACACACAGCATTATTTAATGCACAGTTCAATTTGTGATCCACACAGTTATAATCAGTTTTATTTTTACAAAACTTTTTTTTTAAGGTCGCAAAATTAGGGCATCCCTTCTCACCTATGTCAATCACTTCACAGTTTGCACATAACTCTTTTATCCACTTAATCTTTTCTAAACCCTTTGTAATAATTTTTCTATTTTCTAAATACGGCATGATGACGTGTTGAAACTCTCTGTAGTCTATAAAGCCCTCACTCCAGAAAATTCCACGATTTCTTTCCAACCATCGCACCTGCTTCTTTTCTTCTTGAGTTAAATAGTAAAACGAATGTGGTGGTTTAACTAAGAACGTCTGTGTGTGCTCATTACTTACGATAGCCACTTCTTTGACAATAAAATTATTGTCTAAATATTTAAATCCTTGGAGTTCGACAATGATAATATCTGCGTTCATGATAACTTCTTCACTGTGTTGCTTAATGGTTTGTATTCAACAATGCAATCGTTAAGAATGAGGCAGTACGCTGAAGTTTGATCTGGTATTTCTGAATCACTCTCGATTTCTACCCTTACATCTACAACAGGACCAGTCTTCAGATTATCGGTCTGTCTAGAGCAATCAACAACAAACAACGGTGCTAAGTCTTTAAATTGTTTCTCGCTTAATAAAGACTCCGGACAACGTCCATAATACGACTGCTGAAATCTGATGTATTGCTCATATAATAAAGCAATTCTGTTATTAGCGAAGTTCACATTGAGGCTTTCATACGGGAAATATGTTGAATTAAGGTACACTCGAACATCACGAACATAGCAGTGATCAAACTGCGACATGTCAGAACTTGCATTATTTTTTCTACTTGTTTGTAGTCCAATTATAACATATCTTGGTTTTTCTATTTGAGATGAAGTTTTGATGGACCAGGTATGCTTTGTAGTTTTAGGTAAAGTAGGGTATTCATATAGATCCCAGTTTCTAAATATCATCTGAAGTGGTCGATCTTTTTCCAACAGTTTTAATAAACTTATTTTTTCTTTGTCTGATACTTTAACATGGGGTACGCGCCATATAATTTTATTGATTTGAATGTCTTCCACTATTTCACCGGTGTTCAATTTTACAGCATTCAAATTAGTGTTGCTTCGTAACAATATTAGTTCATGTCTACTATTTATCACAACTTTTTTAAAATCTTCTGCGAAACCAAGGATATTCCGAAGTGGTATAGACGCAGAAAAACTTCCTCCATTAATATTTTTTACACCATCGATACTCCAACCCCAAGCTCTAGCAATTTTTGATTCATTCTCATTCATTGATATTAATGATTTCATGGTTGTAGTTATACCTGCGTTTTTTATTTTATCAATCTCCACTCCATTTAGTTCGTACCTAATATCTTGGAACAAGAAGAGTAGTCCATTGTTCGTAAAATTGACACTAGTAGCTCTCTCTTTTGAATCTTTTTTGCTAACGATAACGGTTCCTTCCAAATACAGAGTGCTGGCTGAAGGTAATATGTATAGATCCTGTTGGTTGATAGGTATGCGAATTTCATCGTTCCTGTTGAAACTCGTTACATAAGGTTTGTACGAATGAAATTCAATTCCTTCTATACTGTTGTCGTAAGTCGGAGTGGATAAAACGTCTAAGATATTCATTTTAACAATCCGATCGCTTTGAGAAATATCTTATTGTCTTTAGTTAATTTTATTTTGCTCTTAGAACGACGTCTTATTTGGTAGGTAGCTTGAGTGGAACTGGTATTTTTAATTTGTTGAGGCACATATTTATTGTAGTCAATCATTTTTTCTTCTAAGATGTAAATACAGCTGCACTTCTTCACCACGCAAATTAATTAAGCGATTGTTTATATCTAGTAGTCGAATATGTATGCAGCTTATGTTATTTTGATTGATAGGAAAATATATTGCGTTCTTCGGGATTTCTATGATTCTGTAACCTGGTGGTACGTTGAGTGCGAATTCGTGAATTATGTGACTTGGTTCACCGTTTATATACGAGCCGCTCACAATGTCACATTCGATCCTTACCACTGTCGTCGGTAAAATGTTGACTGGATACTGTGACACATGCCATTTATTTGCTTTCAAGACCTGCTTATCAAAGCCTAACAGTTTATTGAAAGAGTATTCTTTCTTAAAATTAACGTCTTTTGAGCAGTATATGCTAGTTTTTAAAGTATTGTTATTGCACTGTAATTTGATTGAGGCGTCTTTTATTTCAGATTTTAAATAATCATAAATATCTTGCAATTCATAGGTGCCTTCCGGTATTTCAATAATTTCATTTGAACCATAGTAGAACTTGTTATTACTTATATCAATATTTGGTATAGAATTAAATGTTGAAAAATGTAACAAAGCACACTCATATTCTCCATTTAGTTGCAGCGTATTAGGATAGTACGTAGATAAAATTGAAGAGTTTCCAGTTATCGACAAAGTGAGTGACATCTTGCAAATGATTGAAATAAAGTAAAAGCATTTATTTTATACATTTTTATTCCAAAAAGTCCTCAGATATTTTAAACATAAATGACCACAGTTTACAGTGTTAAATTTTTGATATCTTGTGTAGTTATATAAAACTTTACAATTCTTAAAATATCGTAGCAGTTCTAATGGAGGTTTTAAATTTCCATAGCTATCAAAATATTCACAATAGTCATATACTTTTACATAAGCTACCCAATGCGTTCCTTCGTTTTTAGAATCGTCTAAGTTAACGATACCACATTCCATACGTTTCGGCGTCCTTGGTAGTTGATCTTTCATATATACTCCTCGGAAATATGGAATATCTCTTGCATAGTTTTGGATGTCTACATTAGTTAGTGGGCGATTGGGTAGCTTCTTGTTCAGTTTTTTGATGATTTTATGAACAATCCTTTGCCGTTTTTATAAGGCTTTAGGTATAAACCTTTGCCCACTGCTAAACCCTCCATAGTTCTATTATGTCGTTCAGTCTCTCGCAAGTTTTGCTGAGCTGATTTGTAATCATTCACCGTTTTTGCAATTCCAGCCGCACCACCAGCTAAAGCTCCTAAAGCTGATAAGCCAGCAAAAATTGGAATTAAAGGTAGAACCCCACCAGTTTTCGGTATGGGTATCACTCTCGGCACTCGAATTTGATGTAATTTGGGACATAACTTTTTTGCAGCTAAATAAGCAAAGTTTATTAAAGACTTACTATCATTGGGTTTTAGTTTTTTTATTTTCGATTTTATTTTTGATACTAAACTTTTAAATGTTTTGGCACCAGAACCAGATTTCAATTTGGCTTTCATAACTTTGCTTACTAACCATGAGCTTAATTTTTCACCTTTTCCTGCATCTTTTGATTTAAGTCTGCGTTTAGCCATGTTTAATAGCTGTAAGTCGGCTTCGTGACGATTAGGTAAATCTGTATGTTTTGCATATGCTATATCGTGGTGCATACAAGCTTCGTCTAGTTTATTCACACCTCGATCACCTCGCAACAAACGTTTATGAAGTTTAGTTCCTGGTCCGCAATAATTGTATCCAGGCAAATGAGCTTCGAACGGTAGGTTATTAATTATACTGTTAACTAGTCCACCACCTTGCATTACTTAAAGTATAATGATACAAATATTACAAAATACTTCTTTTATATCTCAATTTATTAATGCAGATTTATCAATCCAACTGTTTTCTTCATTACTGAGACCTAACCATTTGACGAATAGTTTCTTTCCTTTCTTTTTAAGTATTTTTTCTACTAAATAAACATCAGGATAGTCAGATTTTTGAAGTTCTTGCTCGTAAAAAGTTCCTAATATATCTTGCTTTCTTTGATCTTCTATGTGATATGTTACTGGCACAGTTTTATTAATCTTTTTTATAGTGAAGAGTTCAGTTGACCAGTTAGGAGTATAACCTTTCTCGAAATTGTGTTTGTATTTACTGATACGAACACAGTCACCATTTTTAAACTTAGGCTTCCGCTGGATGGATACATGTTTACATATTTTTTTAATATTTTCTTTTATGACTGCTTCATTATATTTATTCACATCAATCGGGTTAATTTTAATAGTACGATGTTTTGTGTTGTTATAAGTCTTAAATAAATCTTCTAATGGTGATCCTAACCACTTATAGTTTCCAATGAGACTAAAATATTTATATAAATTATTTTTAACAGTTTTAATTAGTCGCTCTACAATTGAAGCTTTTTTAATTGAGAAAGATGAGTAATGGTTAATGTTGTACTTCTTCATGAGCGTTTGGAATGTGTTGTTATAAAACTCTGTACCCATGTCAGTTTGTAAGTTAACAGGATTTTTATTGCTGCTTATTAGTATACGTTCAAATGCTCGAGTGACTTCCGATTTATTTTTTGATTTTAACGGTTCTGCCCAGGCATACTTTGAAAAGCAGTCAATCACCACTAAGATGAAATTGTAACCTTTGTTATACTTTTTCAGGTTTTGCATGTCCATCAAGTCTGCTTGCCATAAGTCGTGGATTCCTTTTAGAATAACAGAACGTCGAAGGAAATTTCTTCGTGCCGCTTTATGTATTTCATTTACAATTTGCTGTTTCACCATTACGGAGTTTTTTGAAGTAATTTATCCACCTCTGCTTTAGTATAAAACTTATCGTACAAATGAGTTGAAACCTCAGGTATTCTTGCTTTTAAAGTAGCTTGAACTGTACTCTTTGCATCTTTCATGATTTGAGAACGCAATGCACCAATCAGATTATTAAATTCTTTAAACATATTAGCATTCAATCGATCTACATAGTCCTTGTTTACAGCATCATCTGCTTCTACTGGAGATCTGATTCCTCTCAGTCTTGATGTTTTTAAATCAAAATCGCCGTTTTCTGATTTTAACAATGCATTCTCATTAAACTCAAATAACTCTGATAAACGCATTCTTTTGTGAATGTAGTGTCCGAATTTGTCTACGTTCATGTTTAAGGTGTATTGTATCGAGAGGCTGATAATAAAATAAACACAATCTCAAATATTTATTTATTTATAACTTTACTTTCACGCAATTCTTCAATGATAGATATAATTTCATTATCTAACCCTGTGTTGCCAGCATCTCTAGACGCAATTAATAATTTTAACCTTTCCACTAACTCATTAGGATTATCCCAATACACTAAATCTACGTTTTTTTTCCACTTTTTCATTAAAGGTAGACCCTTTCCCTGAACTGCATTCTTCAGTTTAAAAAGAGGTTTAATAACTTGCAAATATTTTTGTCCTTTATTACTTTTTATTGGCTTACTTGGCTCATAGTCTCGACGATGTGCATTTGTAACAAGTAGCATCGACTTATAATTTTGCAGATCACTTTCTGTAACAAAGCTTAAGTCTACATCTTTCTTAAACAACAACTGTTTTAATCCAGGTGTATATCGGTATGTACGTCCAGCCACGATGATGTTTTGATCATTGATCGTTATGCAAGCCGAACCTAACATCAATTTCCCGCGTTCTACTCTAACCCCAAATGGAACATCTACCAACGCCTCTGAAGATACTGACCAGGATGACGTATCACAATCTTGATTCCTTTCATCAGTTTCAACTACTGATGCATATGAAGAATCACTGTTGATATCGGATTCATATTTGTCTTCATCGTCATTATTATCATTACTTTCTGCGCTACCAGTTTCTTCTTTCTGATAAGTTTCTTTAGTAAACGGAACATCAGCAAAATCATCATTAGCACGCAGGAGAGGAGTTTGCTTACTTGCATTAGCAATTAGGTTGAGAGGTTCTGTTACAGGTTTGAAAACAGATTCCAGTGCTTGTTTATTGTTAATCTCAGCATCTCTCATTTTTCGTACTTTTATCTTTACAGCTTTTGCCGCATCAACAATTTGTCGTTTCAATAATTTTTCCATATTGTTGGTAAAATAGGTCGGAATTGATTTAGCGTCGTAAGGCGAATAATAATGTCAGGCAGGTAATGGCCTTATATATGTATTCGTGTTCTTAGTCAAAGACTACAAACGTGTCAAATTTATTTCTATAGCATCCTTTGTTTTTGGAACAATCTTTATTAATTACAATATAATTGAAAGGTGTACTCCATATTTTTGAACACATTTCACGAAATTCAATCCATGTCATGTCAGTGTTAACGTGTTCTTCATAAACATGTCTCATATTTCTTTCATCTTGTTTAAAAAGTACGATTAGGTTTGCGTTGTCTCTTACTAACTGCTTTGGGATTTTACTATACGTCTGATTTAGATAAAAACAATCGATGAACTTATGTCTCCCCATAGCAAAATAATCGCGCATACTACTTTGATTTTCACAAGCAACATCATCAAATACAATTACAGAATTCGGTTTTGCGGTCTGAACACTCAGTACTTGCTCGTTTTCATGATATTTCTGAAATGAAATGCCTGATACTCGTTGCAAGACTTTTTCTAAAAAAACGTACTTGGGTTGTTGCAAGGTTTTCGAATAAACATAAACATTTTGAAATCGTAAACCATTCTCGTGTATAAGAAGACCAATTAACAAATTCGTCTTTCCACAATTTGACGGTCCGCAAATGATGCATCGTATCGATTTAGGTAATAATTCTCCATGGCGAAAACCAGTCTCCTGAGAATTAATACAAAGTTTGTTTACATGTAACGATTGTGGTTGTTTTACAAATTTCATGACGACTGTTTGAAACGGTTATATTAATAATGAGTCAATTAATGTATTACACTGACATTTATAGCTCATTGTCGCTAACTCGAACAACTGTACGAACAACCACACCATGGCTGTCCTTCAAGAACCTGTATTTTACTGCACTATGTAACATTTAATTGATATTATTGAGTATTCTAATCCATCGAGAGTGACGAGGCGAACGGATAAGTGGTTGATATGTAGAGCTAGTTATAGTAGGATGTTTTTGGGCAATCTAACACACCGAGAGTGACGAAGGCGAACGGAGTGAGCCGTAGGAACGAAAGCGTGGGTTAGAATGCCCAATAATATCCTACTCTCACTTTGTTCAGACGTTTTCTGATTACCTCGAAGTGTATTCTTGGCTGAAAAAAACGTGACTGTCATTAGGACTTGATTTATTGCGACGAAACTAAAAGGGTTCCGCAAGGGTCTATCGTTGGTCCTTCGCCGCGTCCTTCAGGACAGTTGTACACATGTTTTGGGTAAGATCTGGACTGACATGTATTAATGTGTTTTGGTTTCAGTTGCAATCTATTATAATATGGTATTTATAGTAAGGGTGGATAATAAATTAGTTTCGCTGTTTATCAAAGAGCATTTGGTATGTTTTAGGTCACTGTGGTTTTAATAATAATAATAATTTATTTCATATAAAGAGGTACAGTCTGTTACAAAGTAGGATGACAACTTAGGATTATTATAGATCTGAGATGAGTAGGTAATGTAGAGGTTTGATGCTTTGGTCAAACCTCGACAGTGTTATACTGGCTGACATTCAATCATTCAAATATTGAATGTATTCTAGAAAGAAAAACGAACCTCGTTTTTCTTTACAGAATGACAGATAGAATCTGATAGGGCTCCGTGTAGAACCATTTTAGTTAAGGAGTGTGAATTATAACTTATCCGAAGCTTATAAATATAGCGGGCATAAGCCCCATTCCACTAGAGTCCCACTCGTTTTATTATTAATTATAGTAAATCTCCTACTGCGAGGTTCGAGCCTTCACAGTAACAATACAAGTTTACGATTTGTTGTCCTAGCTAGGTTACTTAGTAGCCTGTATTAAGGACAACCAGCCGACATTTCCCGAAAATAGGACAAAAGTATTGATTAGACTTCTAACTGACTGACTGTACTTGTTGTTAATTTTTGTGAATACATTACCTACATCTATTTATTATTCAAATGTAATGCTTTTTTTACAAAACCCAAGCATGGTCTATTCAATAAAATTACTTTACGAAAAAGAAATCAGCATATACTTAGATCAGCCAATGAGCAAAATCTACCCGTATATATAACTGACGTCATGTTTCACGCTGTATAAAACAAAATTACACATTATCCTAAACCTATAGTTCAAATATTACACAACAAATAAAAAACAAGACGATTAATTACGAGTATATTCCTTGGTTTGTAATAAACCTAATTATCACGCTTGGCTTGTTAGGACGTAACCTAGGTATTAAGTAAATTGGCAATTAAAAGTTATTGTTTCATCAACTGTAGAAACCGCCTGTTCTTGTGTAAATGAGCTTGACAGTTATGTCTTGTCTAAGTTAAGAATAACTTAATTAGAAGTTGTTAAGTAATAACTAGAACCGGCGCGGCGACGCGGTGTACTCAGAAGGAGATGGCGTGTCGAGTTCGACTGCCACTAAAAGGATTGGGCTTGGAAGAGAGAAAAATGTAGAAACGGAAGGGTCTCCCTTCCATTTTTAAATTTTTCTCTCTCTTTTTAGGAGACATAGCAGCTCATAATATTAAAGTAAAACCAGCTAAAACGCCGTATAACACAGAAAAATCTAACTTCCATTACAAATCCTCCCTAATTTACAAAAATAAATATCAGTACAGTACTTAAGAACATTTTCAGCACTTACCGTTTATACTTTTAGTGGGACCGGAAACGAGCCATGTCGGGGCATGTTGTACACGCTACGTTAAACACGAACTGCTAACGTTTAAGAGATTTTTCTTCAATGGACTCGGTAAAGAATATTGGACGGGTGAAACTTTAAATTTTTGGATTCCGTACCAAAATGGTGAAAAGGAACCCTTACGGTGCGACTCAGTCTATCTGTCTGTCCATCTGTCACGGCTGGATATCTCAAGAATTACAGATCCTATCAACTTGAAATTTGGAACAGTTTTAGATGACATTTGCCCAGCTATTTTGTAATTATGAAAGAAATATTTTTTTTTGCAAGAGGGACTGAAAGGGGTTCTTAAAAATTTGAAGTGGGCCTACTAAGGCATATGGGGTATCATATGAAAGAGCGCTGTTTGCACATTCTCAAACATTTTGTTTTCTTTTTTTTAGGCCGCATAGTTTTCGACTTTAGATGTAAAATGTAAAAAAAAATACCGTTCCCCCATATCTCCGAAGTTTGCATACAGATAAATCTGAAATTACTCTATGTGATAGAAGTTTCTGTAAAGATAACAGGAAAAATAAAACGATGTCTCTAAATAGCACACTTTTTCAGAAATCGGAACGGAACCCTCGGTGCGTTAGTCTGAATCGCTCTTGACCGGTTTTTTAAATGTTATATTGGTTGCACGTGCTTCGGGTATTTACATGATAGATTTTCTAACACTTGTTTGGCGCGTGTAATTTTTGATTCATTCGATAATACCATCTAATCTTTTCAAGGTAAGATCTCTTTTAGATTGATTTATTTAACTTGATAATGTAGTGTTATGTCAGGAGAAATGATAACACTAGCTTGATGTAGCATAAGCATGTCTTTATTTGCTCTGGTTAAGTGATATTTTAACCAATCACATTGCTTCACACTAAGTTAGAATATTGCTATGAGTTGCGCAGCCGAACTAAATGTACCGAGGTTATAAATATTGGTGCCGGCAGCGCACAATATCATCCTGAATACGTTCCCGTGGGATAATTTCCGACTTCCACACGGGCATTGCTGGACCATGGGAAAAAGCTGGTAGAGATAAACCATTCTAAAAATGAACGCCCCTCCACATAACGTGATTATTTCAATGTGTGAGAGGAAATACTTATTGCAACACTTTACGCATGCGGCGACTTTACTGTAAGCATGGACTCCTCGCCGCACTTAGAAGTCAACTAATCGTACGATCAGTCCAGGTGCTAGCATTGTACGGTGGGGTGTGAGCGCTTTGTATGGAACGATACGTTCGCTCTGTCGCGCGTTCGTGTCATTTATACACCTAGTTGGCCGACAAATCCGGCTGCATTTGCATTAACAAAAATCAGTGATATTGTCTATATTTTTATGTTTGTTAGTCTGTAAGGTAGGTATTTATTTAGTTTAGATGTTGACCGTACTCGCCGGTGACTGAGCAACCAATGACAAAGACCAATTATGTGTATTGCGTGTATACACTTCTTTGCATGTGAGCGTAACCGCTGTGGAGAGGCGTTCATTTTTAGACTGGTTTATCTCTACTGTCTTCTCTCTAAACTTTAATTCTGTCTCTGTAAAATCAGCCGGACGGGCCGATCTATCAGGTCAAGCTGCGCTTGCCGGAGTTGGTCAGTGGATGGGTGTGGATATCTTTACATATCGAGACTCCTCCGTGCCTCGGAAAGCACTTTACGCCGTTGGTTCCGGCTGCAATTTGTGGATCTCTGACAGTCGTTACGGGTCGTCAGAAGCCCGAAAGTCTGACAACCAGTCTTACCAAGGGGTATCGTATTACCCAGTTACTGAGTTGTGGAGGTCAGATAGGCAGTCGCTTCATGTAAAATACTGGTATTCAGCTGCATCCGGTTAGACTGGAAGCCGACCCCAACATAGTTGGGAAAAGGCTAGGAAGATTGAGATTGATTTATCTATACTCTGTTATCTACCACGTAAAGCTACTATTACAAACCAAATGAAAAGCTAAAACCGCTATCTGAAACATTCCACTTTACCAGTTCCAATACCAGTAATAAACCAAGCTTGTCTCCTCAGATCATAAACCAGGGGAACGCCCCACAATAGCTTTGCCACTATAATTACGGTTTAACCTGATGCGTATCACGTACATAGTGTGCCGTGCAATATTATTGGCCGGGGATATGCTAATTCAGGCGCTCGTTTCAACGGATTATCAAATAGCAACATAGACGTTGTGCTAGTTGAGTTTGGATTAAGGGGATTATCAAATTGGGATGTATTTTCACGGATTTGGTAGATAATGTCGGGGTGGTTTGTCAAGGATAATAACTATTTTACCGTGTCAATTTTTCCTCTCAACTACACAATGGATTTTGAGGTCGTGACCACAATTTAAAGCATTCATTCCAGATGCTTTAAGTGTATTGACAAGTCGCCATTAGACCCTTGAAAAACAGGGGCGGGATGCTAGAAGCCTATATAAGCTATGTAAACAGTAAAATGACGATTCTGGTAAGAAAGATGATTTTGCTAAAAGTGGCTACGATCGACACTGTCTATGAGCAGTTTGTACACGGTTAATTTTACATCGTTTAGAACCGAAACACAGTAACTCCAGTCGAGTAATAGTTTTTTTAAGACATCTAATAAAGAAGTTAGAAATTGATACTTTTTTCTATCATTCGAGTTAAATTTTAGTAGCGCTGCCACTATTTCATTCATAAATGCAAGATCGTACGGAACAAGGAAGGGCGGGCGGTCGGCTAGATTTGTAAGCGTGTGGGGGGGGGGCATCGGGGCGCTTACGGATCATGCTGCCTGATCGATAAATGGATTTTTCAATGGGTACCGTTCGCATGTGCACACATATGCATTGATGGCAAGGAAGCGTTACTTCGAGTTCTTATTTGTTCACAAAAAAAAAAACAATAAATTTAATTTTTCGTGATTTTTTTAGGGTTCCGTAACTCAAAAGGAAAAAAACGGAACCCTTATAGGATCACTCGTGTGTCTGTCTGTCTGTCTGTCTGTCTGTCTGTCTGTCTGTCCGTCTGTCACAGCCAATTTGCTCCGAATCTAATGGACCGATTAAGTTGAAATTTGGTACACATATGAATTTCTGTGACCCAAACACGGACGGGTAAAGTAAATTAATTAAATTTGAATATAGAGGTCACTTTTGGGGGGCCAATAAGAAAATTAAAAAAAAAAAATTGCAAACTACACCATGTGGCATGTCAAATGAAAGGGCTTACTATGAGAGTCTCAAATATATTTTTTTTTATAATTTTAAAATAAATTGTTTTAAAGTTATTTAAGAAAATAGACGAAAATTGACCATTCCCCCCCCCCCTTATCTCCGAAACTATTGAGCTTAAAACTTTGAAAAAAATACAGAAAATAGATCTTTACCTGTAAATTACAGGAAAACCTATAAGAAGTCTGTGTTCTTAAAATAACATGGTAAATCTATCAATATTGTGAGTACAAACTTACATTTACAGTTGGAATGTATGGGAGAACATGTTTTTCAACTACAATGTTAAGTTTGTTCTTAATATAAATTCATCCCAACTACGGAACCCTTCATTGTACGTGGTCCGACACGGCGGTTTTTTTATTGTTACTTTATAAAAATAATAGTCCCCATCGATTCGGTTTCGATGATCGAGTTCATGGCTTTCGACTCCAGAACGACATCAAATAAACCGTGTATAACCAATTTATTGATCTCAAATTATGCACTCATTACTATGCACAATGCATTGATTATCTTACACAATATAATTAATATTGCCTATAATTATTATCTATGGAGACATGATATTGCCTATCCCTGTAGTTACTCTGAATTATTAATTAATAACTAAACAATCCTAACATGAAAATGTTTCTTAGTAAGTATACCAATTATGTACTTTGTTGAGAAAATTAAGTTTAGATTAAATTAGAAGTTTGTGTTGGTGTTGAACTTTACGAGAGAAGGTGTTAGCACACAACATAAGTGTTGGAAAGTTTGTAGATATCATTGGAGGTTCTAAGCTATTACACGAGCAATCTGTATGTTTGGGTATTCATAACTTGTTGTATTGTAGCGGATTTTCTGAAAATTGTACAATGACGGTGAAATCTGAAGTTCTGTTTTTGTGCTATTGATACTCATCAAATCATCTAAGGTGATAGAAAGAAAATGACAAAGTCAAATAGGTACTTCCACATGCAAAAAAAAGAGACTACAAAAATTCGCTGGAGTTAAAATAAAAACAGCCAAATCAATTAAAAACTGTTTAAAAATAAATTAAGCTATCTATCAAACATATTTTCAGCCAAAGTTTTCAATTACCTAATACGCACATTTTGAATAAAATTTTATTATAAAATTATTTAGGATTTTAGAATTACAGAAAAAAATATAAAAAATAGAGGTCATTTCGTAATTAAATTATATCGAAGAAAGTTAACCCAATTGAGTTTTCCTTCAGTCCGAGTATTAATCAAATATTCAATAAACATATATCTAATAATTAAATCCATACATGACGCAATAGTGAAATAAATGGTTACGAAAAAGCCTTCAATTTATTTTGGTATCGCCTTAATATTATTTTTTTTTCTGCAAACAGTTTATAAGGTCGTTATAGTACCGAAAAACCGACAGACAGTCTTACCAGGGAGTAGGTGTCGTGTTACTGAACGGGTAACTGGGTTATAGAGATCAGATAGACAGTAGTTCCATGTATTCAACTGCATCGGTTTAGACTGGAAGCCAACTCCAAGATAGTTGGGAAAAGGCTAGGCAGATGACGATGAGGTTAGAAGGTGTTATAAAATTAGTTCGGTAATTCTATCGGGATATTACTGATCTGTTGTGAATATTACTGCTTAATTTACAAACTCAGTTAAATCAGATAGACTGTGTAAATGTCGTGCTAAAATATTTTTCATTTGGATCTGAAATATTACTGTCCTAGGTCCAAAAGCAAAAAATAATTAGACAGACATACATAAGTAAGAAACAAAGTAATAACTAATCAGACTTTCCCAAATGATAATTATTGTGCTCACAGAAACCTTGTATATATTATAATGAGAGACAATTAATGACGTATGTGCTCATACGCAATGAGCACTTGACGATCCTCTGGAGTGCCATCCACTCGACGATGCTCGATATTTGGGAAGGGAAAGCGCAAATAATGAGCACGGTTACACTTATTGATATGGTGAGTATTGCTATGGGATAATTTTGGACCGAATTGAGTGGTCTACCATAGAATTGAATGGCCATGGGCGGGAGTTTTGGGGGACTCTCTTATGACATGTTTGACGTCCAAAACGTGCTGATTTACAGCCTAATTTTAATAAATGCTTTTTGATTTAGAATTAATTTAGGTACATTTTTAGGGTTCCGTACCTCAAAATGAAAAAAACGGAACTCTTATAGGATCTCTTCGTTGTCCGTCTGTCTGTCTGTCAGTCTGCCTGACAAAACACTTTTTCTCAGGAACTGATTGAAAGTATCAAGTTGAAATTAATATCAAATATCTAAGTCTACTGTTTCTTCGATTCTTAAAAAAATCAAGCTTCTAAGTCAACGCAATAAAAATGCGGTCATTTATGCGACATATTTTTATACTCGCAAGTAAATCAAAACCTATAGGGTACTTCCCGTTGACCGAGAATAATGAAATTTGGCAAGAAGCGAGGTCTCGCAACACAAGTAAAGGAAAAAGTCCGAAAATTGCTAATTTGTAATTTTAACACTTAATTTTTTTGTTTTTTTTTTTTATTGCAACCTGGTTTTTGGCATAAATTCTTTTCAACTACGAAACCCTTCGTTTTGCGTGGTCCGACTTGCACTTGGCCAGTTTTACTGACGAAATTGGTAAATTTAGGTCACACTTATTAGAAGCTGTAACAAGCTCTGCAATTCCAGAGTTTTTGTAGGTTTTGATATAGCAATGTTTAATCAGGTCCTACGAAGTACGATCACATAAGCTCACATATAGGATACTAGCTTTTGCCCGCGGCTTCGCCCGTATGGACGTCGGAAATTATCCCACGGGAACTTACTACCGGGATAAAATTATTAAATGCATTAACCCAGGTTACAAATTGTGTGCCAAACATCCAAATCTATTCAGCCGTTTTTGCGTGATTGAGTAACAAACATCTGAACATACAAACTTTCACATTTATAATATTAGTAGGATTGGTGAGATATACCACAAGACGGAGTCAAAATGAAATCTATTAGTCAAAAAATAAAACTCCCATTTGTGTTCTTAAGTCATTTCAAATGCAAATATCAGAAATTCAGGATTTAGTAAACAAAATTACGTCTGTATTTTAGTACTTACATCGTATTTTGTATCATCACTTTGTATGTCAAATTCAAGAGCTAACTCCTTCACTATTTCAAATCCATTCCAAATCACTTGAGAATTACAACACAGTTGAAGATAAATCCTTTGTTTGCCAGGTATTATTGCTCGTATTATGCAAACTGCATAATAGACTTCATTTGGTGGCACTCAATCAATTTTGCAGCTGCCTCGGACATGAAGTCATCATTCAATGTTTACTCCTATATGTCAACTGGGGGAGTATAAAATTAATCTGTGAATACTCTAGAGAGGGCAAATGTCATTTTGAATTTCAGCTTTAACACGTTGAGTGTCGCATGATACATCATTGGATCTTAAAATAAATTTCGTTATATTCATTCCAATTTGTATATTTTAAAGTGTGTGATTTAAAAAAAAAAATGTTTATTTGTTTTTTTAAGGATCCGTCCTCGAAAGTAAAAACGAAACGCTTATAGGATCACTTCTTTGTCCGTCTGTATGTTTGTCTGCTGTCTGTCAGTCTATCAAGACCCTTTTTCTCAGGAACTCGTTAAGGTATCCAAGTTGAAATTAATATCAAATACGTAGGTCTACGATCCCTTGGAGTTCTAAAAAAGTCAATCTTCTAAGTCAACGCAATAAAAAAATATGGCCATTTTAATGCGACATAATATTATTTTGATACTTACAAATAATTCAAAACCTATAGGGTACTTCCCGTTGTCCTATAATCATGAAATTTAGCAAGATGCAAGGTCTTACAACACAAGTAAAGGAAAAACTCCGAAAATTGTTAATTTGTAGTATTATCACAAAAAAAAATTTTTTTGCGATTACAAATTAACAAATACATAGTTAAGTTTGTTTTTGGGATAAACTCTTCCCAACTACGGAACCCTTCATTGTGCGTGGTCCGACACGCACTCGGGCGGTTTTTGTCGGTTTTTTTTGACCCACTGCTGCAAAAGGTTGCTCCTTTTCTCCTATAAAAATATTAAATTATTAACTTAATGTTTTTGTAATAAGTATGAAATGCAAACACAAAATCTGATATTTTTTTTCAAAATAAGCTTCTCAAAAGGACTGGGATTTCAGTGTTCATAAAGCCAGACACACTATTTGCGACCAATGGTAAAAAATGCAAAGTAAACCTTACCACAAAATCAGGTTCAGTAGTTCTAAAACCAAATAAACACACAGATTTGACGTTTCATTATTTACAGGAAAGGTTCAAGGGAACCAGTCCTAAATATTTTAAGCTACCGATGAAATGTACTCGGTTCGAATCGATTGGGACGTAGACACCCCGAACTCGTTTATTGGGTCTAATAGAGGTCCCAATAGATTGTCGCTAGATTTTCCAGTTGTCTTATTTATCCGGTGTTTTGGATGAAACTGTGTTCTAGTTTATTTAGAGTTTGGGGTAGGTTATTGGATATAACAGTGTTTTGTTTCTGATAGTAGTTTGATTCTAAAACTTATCCTAGTGAAAATATATCGTCATTTTATGGAATTTTATGTTAACCAACTTCTTTTTAATCCATCCGTCCTTTAAACCCTCTTCTATAATATTAAGCTCTAGCACTTATAAAGATGGCTTTTCCAATATAAAACATATCAAGTTCCTCCCAAGGAAAAGTCTTCAAACAACGTACTTATATCCAATAATAATACCGTATATCCGTTTGTAATTCAATTCTACATAACATGATTTGAAGCAGGAACAGAGATTCAATTTGATCCGAGCGATGCACCGACATTGTAAACTACGCTTGCTATGCTAAGGTCTCCCTGTATTCTCATAATAGGTCTTTACCTATGAAATTGCCGTTTTGTATGAAAAAATTGAAACGAATTTTTTTCATGCATTTTTTATTTGTATTAATCGAAGTAATCACCCATGCAATCAATGCATCTTTGCCAATGCAGTGGCAGTTTATTGATGCCCTTCTTAAAGAAATCAGCTGGACGGGAGGCAACAAATTCTTCAACGGCATTTTGTACTGCCTCTCGGGTATTGAATTTTTTTCCCGCCAAGAAGTTTTCCAAATTCTGGAAAAAGTAGTAGTCTGTAGGCGCAAGGTCTGGTGAGTAGGGCGGATGACGGAGAGCTTCCAACCCCAGTTCTTGCAACTTGGAGACCGTCTGCTGTGCAGTATGAGGTCGCGCGTTGTCGTGCAGGAGCAGCGGAGACGAGCGATTGACCAATGCTGGTTGGAGATGTGCCAGCTTCTCCATCATTGTGTTCAGTTCTTCACAGTACACATCTGAAGTAATGCTCACCCCGTTTTGTAAGAAGCTGTGATGAATCACACCGGCGCTAGACCACCAAACAGTGACCATCACTTTTCTAGGGGTAAGTTTTCGTTTAGGGCATTGTTTAGGTGCTGAACCAGGATCCAACCAACTTGCTGAGCACTTGCGGTTATCAAACAGAATCCATTTTTCATCGCAGGTAACAATGCGGTTCAAAATTCCTTCATTTGTGTGTCTGTTGAGCAGTGCAAGGCACGTCTCGACGCGTACTTCGCGCTGGCGATCATTGAGTTCGTGGAGCACCCATTTGTCAAGCTTTTTTACCTTGCCAATTTGACGCAAATGGACCAATATTGTTTTGACGCTAACGTCGAAAGCTGCTGCTAATTCAGCCGTAGATTGTGTATCATCAGCTTCCACAATCGCCTTTAATTCGTCATTGTCGACCAAAGTCTTCGGACGACCGCGAGGTTCATTTTTCAGGTCGAAATTTCCAGAACGGAAGCGAGCAAACCAATAACAAGTGGTGCGTTGGTTTGTAGTGTTAGCTCCGTAAACGTCGTTGATGTTGCGTGCCGCTTGTGCCGCGTTGCTGCCACGACGGTACTCATATTCCATAGTTACTCGAATTTTTAAAGTATCCATGATGACGAAAAAGATTGAAATGCGATGAAAATGTAACACTAATCAATAAACAAATGACTAATTTTGGAAAAAAAAATCCATGTTTTTAAAATAAAATTAATTTGAAATTAGAATTCTTAGTCAAACAAAAATTATTTTGATTTGAAATGGCCAGTACTGCAGAACGGCAATTTCATAGGTAAAGACCTAATATTAATTGGGTGTGTTCGTACCCCTAATATCTTTGTGTGAGAGAAATATGCTTTGTGTAAGGAGCCATGAGTTTGATAGCAAGCATCCAAATAATCCGACCAAGCGAAGTCGAACAATACTTCGTAATAACGCTAAAATAAATAACATAAAACTCGAGAAATTGAACCGTCTCAAACACATGACACAACAGCCATGTAATTGACAGATCCTGAACCATGTATTGTAACTCAAAGTCTTTCCTGTATCATGAAATATTATATAGAACTTATTTTCGCTCTATGTATGAGGAAAATATTATACGAATACATCATATTTATTTTCAACCACAGCAGAAAGATATTTCTTGAGAGCCCAAAAAATGGCAAAATTTACCCTTGGCTTTGACAAATCAGATCGACGTAAATAGTTTACCTCATAATGAGGTTATAGGAGACCTTGCTCATGTCTATTGAATTTGCCGATGCCAAGGAAGTGTACCAGTTGTGTAGGAAGAGGATTATAGTGAACAGCCAGATGTGTTCTCCGGAGACGAAATTGTATTAGATATTTTGCTGACAAGCAAGTTCTAGTTTTCAACTAAGTATTCGAGCTTTCATAACTTTGTCTTATATCTCCAACAGAGGCTACACAATTACATCCAAGTACATAGAACAGGGGCCGTATTATGAACAATAATGCCATCATTTTTCCAGTGCCAGAGAGAGACGACGCTATACATGACCTATAGCACCATCCCTTTTTCGCAACGGAATCATGATGGCGTTAATACTTCATAATAAGGACCCAGGGACAAATATAAGTGTGCACTTCCAATTATATATGCGACCACAATGATCCTACTAATATTATAAATGAAAGTTTGTAAAGATGTTTGGATATTTGTTACTCAATCACGTAAAAATATCTGAACGGATTTAGATGAAATTTGGCACACAGATAGTTTATAACCTGGATTAACACATAGGATACTTTTTATCCCGGTAGTAGGTTCCCGTGGGATAATTTTCTACATCCACGCGGGCGAAGCCGCAGGCAACGGCTAGTTTACTTATATAAACTAGGCATAGTAAGTTTGATAACATAAAAATATTAAAATTTATCAAAATATACACGAAAATCATACAAAACAAACAAAGTGAACTACATAACAAATTAATAATACGAAAAAAACCGGCCAAGTGTGTGTCGGACCACGCACAATGAAGGGTTCCGTAGTTGGGATGAATTTATCTTAAGAACAAACTTAACATTGTAGTTGAAAAACATGTTCTCCCATACATTCCAACTGTAAATGTAAGTTTGTACTCACAATATTGATAGATTTACCATGTTATTTTAAAACCACAGACTCCTTATAGGTTTTCCTGTAATCTGTATGTAGATCTATTTTCTGTATTTTTTAAAAAAATTTAGGCTTAGTAGTTTCGGAGATAAGGGGGGTGAATGGTAAATTTTCGTCTATTTTCTTAAATAACTTTAAAAACCATTTATTTTCAAATTATAAAAAAAAAAATATTTGAGACCCTCATAGTAAGCCCTTTCATTTGATATGCCACATGGTGTTGTTTGCAAAACTTTTTTTTTTTCATTTTCTTATTTGCCCCCCAAAAGTGACCTCTATATTTACACACCACACACACACACACACAGAAATTCATATGTGTACCAAATTTCAACTTAATCGGTCCATTAGATTCGGAGCAAATTGGCTGTGACAGACGGACAGACAGACAGACAGACAGACAGACAGACAGACAGACAGACAGACAGACAGACAGACAGACAGACAGACAGACAGACAGACAGACAGACGGACAGACAGACACACGAGTGATCCTATAAAAGTTCCGGTTTTTCCTTTTGAAGTACGAATCCCTAAAAAAAATAACCATAAAAGACAACGGACAATACGTTTATGAAACGTAAACTTATTGTTAAAATCAAAATAATAAACCAATGCAGTCAGTAACAATACGAAAACCAATCTAGGTTAAAGTTATTTTAAACACTGTATTTTAAAATCATTAAAAATAAACATCCACTAGTGCCACACTAAAATGCACGAGAGTCTAAAAACTACCTAATAATAAACGCATGCATGCATTAGCATACATACAAAATTAAAATTAGGTCAAACTAGTTATATCAACTTTAAAAAAAGAGTTCCGAATAGTTCCCCGTTGAACAATTAAAACGTATTGTTGAAGAGAATAAAAATAAAAAGAAATCCGAAAACTTGAACACTATTAACGCAAATAAATCCCATTAACTACTTCACTTGACTTTAGAAATCCTTTCTCTCAGAGTTCTTAAGGTATTAAAGCGAGAACTAAATAACAAGGAAATAGCTGTACTTACTAAAGGCAGATACAATATTATGAGATTCAAAGACGTAGAAGAAACTAATGAAGGCGTTATTGCTCACTAATTGGTTTGTCGATATAATTAGTGAAGAAGGTTGTCAAAACTATCGTAACGCAATGTCCGAAAATACGGTTGGATAAGGAAGAACGATCTTTATTGTCCCTGAATTTGTAGATAAATATAATTATACTTAGGAGTTTGTAGTTTCATAATTATACTCAAAGCTTTTAGCATATTCTACACTATTTGATTGACAATTTAAGTACTCGAATAGCCAATCAAATTGTCTCATGTGCAGAGCAATTGGCAATCTATTATTAAAAGGAATCGAATGGAATAATATAATGAACATTTATTAATTTTGATTTTTAGTCGTGCTAATTTCCGTGGGTGGTGAATGTGTGATTAATTTCTACCAAATTTTGATGAAATTGGTAATGTTTTTATTTTAGTGTGAGCAATGGTAACGGCCCCAACTTACGAGTTGCTTGTAGGTCGTTTGTTCGAACTCAGGCAGGCGCTTTGCTTTGTGTAAATAATTTCATCACCTGCTCTAAAAACGGCGAAGGAAAATATCGCGAGGAAACCGACATGCCCAAGAAAAAAAAATCGAAGTAATGTGACATCTAGCAACCCGCACTGGGCCCGCTCGGGAGATTACAGCACACTCCTTCTCAAAGGGAGGCAGCCTGTGTCCAAGCATTAGGAACATTATAGGCTGATTATAGAATAGAATGTTTCTTTATTCGAGTAACCAAGACTCAACAAGATCATTAGTAAAACTTACGACTATGTTAGTAAACACAGACATTAAACAAAAACAAGGAAAAAAAAATAACGGTTGGTCACTGTTGCGATATCCCATGAGAGACGGCACAACTAGGTACAGTCCAGGCGACTCGCAACCATGCTTAAGACACTGTTGGAGCCGCCCCACACCCTGCGCACCAGGGAAGTACACAAATTATGATGAATTTTGATTTATAATGCTGACTTAAGCCAGGAATCACCCCTACTGGGCTAGGATTTTCCCTTCTGAATCATAATCAAGTTTTGGAATCATAATTGGAGCCAAACATTCAATTTTCTAAACTCATGCGGTCGGATTCTCAACTCTGCTTTTAATCAATCCAGAATTTATTTGAGTTTAGAACTTTTTAATTGGCAGCATCATTAATAGAAACTACTAATTTTCGTTTAGAAATCCTAGAACAGTTTACTAGGTCATGTTTGTTTTATTTTAATTCTCCTTATTTTTTTTTTGTTTTGAAACCAAAACCTCATACCTCATATGTTTTAGCTCATCGAAATTAAGAGAAATATTTGTTTCCCGTGTTTCTGTATCAAAGTTAATTCTTGGATCTAGTAGCACAGCACTGTTCAATTCATCAACATTAACGTCTGACAGGCTGAGGTCTTCCCGCAATTGTTATAAATTACTAGCAATGCGACTTAGGCGTCGCTTGCAGAATTTGCTTAAACATTTTCCTAAGGCTTTAGTTTGAGTCAAGCAATTTATTTTCCAAGTTTGGAATTGGTCAAGTTTGTGTTGCAAATATGTTGGAATTATTTTGTTCTTAAAAATCTTTTTTACAAAATACAACCGACTTTCAAAACAAAAACAACACTAAGAAAAAAATAACTTTAATTTCGGAAGTCGGTGTCTGGTTAAATGTATTTTCGTTTTTTGCCACCGACTTCCGAAATTAAAGTTATTTTTTACTGTGTAGTGTTGTTTTTGGAAGTCGGTTGTATTTTTTTGTAAAAAAGTTTTTATTTTTCACTTTTCACACACATTCTAATACCACTACCTGCAAAACAAACTAGAACATCATCCATATAAAAGTGGGGAAAAAAATACGTATTATTGAAGATAACTCAAAAACTACCAGAACAAAGTTAATCAATTTCATATGGGACCAACTTTAATGTACACCCTCTCGAATAAAACAATTTTTTTTCAAATCGGACGACTCTGTAAAAAGTTATGCGTGGTCATACATAAAAAAACAAAATACGTGTCAAATTGAGGACCTCTTCCTTTTTTTTTCGTCGGTTAATTATTAGAGTCGTTATTGGATTGATTGAATTATAGTTACCTACGTCGATTTATTTAATTTGGTTTGAAAAAAAAAACAGCTGTAAACAGGGTGAGTTGTAAAAAATGCGACATACTGCGAGGGGATATCTTGGGTTAGTAAGTACCCAGTGATAATGCACAATGTAAGTTCCGCGAGAAGTTACGGTTTTCAAGTTATACAAAATTATGTAAAATATCTAACATTTTCTACCTTGCATGAGATTTACCACCCGCTTGTTATGACTGTTTTTTTTTTGTTTTTCTACACCAGATTATTTGTAAACCTAGTATTTCAATTTAATTGCTCTAATAGTTCGATAGTAATTTTCATTAAAACGTCAATTAAGTTCAAGACGAAAATTTTGTCTCTTTCTTGTCCGACACTCGTAACACCCTCGCCTGACACTCCTGACTACTTACTGGACACCCTGTATTGTTCTGTGGAAATCATAGTAGAATCTGCATTGATGTATATATTAGGAAGATATGGTTCGCGCTCCTCGACGTGGACCGCATAAATTGTGCTTACGCACACAATAATTGACCTTAGTCACAATCGAACTGGCGTTTGTGTTGCACGTTAAGTAAAATTACCGTAATCTTCTAAATAAGCAGCAACAATGCCTTCCTTTTTTTTCTGTGTTTTCAAAATGTGCACAAATATTTCATAAACCAAAAACAAGTTCCACTGGATTACTTTTCAATCATAAGTACAGCCGAAAATGTTAATTTGATGAAAATTATAATAATATTGAACGTTTGCTTCGCCATGTTTGTAAGAGCGAGATAGACATGCAACGTTATTCATAATCGTAAACATTCGGCGACTAACGCAATATCGCTTGCACGACAGCGCCGGCTCCTATCACTATCCTTGTCTATCAGTAACTTTAGGTTTGCGACTGTGATCATAGATGCGTGAGTTTCGGTGCATGTGGTCGTGCGCCGAGTCCAGGTATAGTGTTTGCGCTGTTATCATAATCATAATCATAACGTGTCAGCGCGTAACATATCTTCCTCTAATATATCAATGAGAATCTGTAAGCTCTTTTTTACATACAAAAAATTGATCATTAGAGGTGTTTTCAATAATTTGATTAATTGTTATTTCGACCTACACCTTTGGTTAAATCCATTATAAGTTTCTGTTCCAGAACATTACCAGACGGTACAACTTGTGTCAGGACAGCTAACTTTGTTATTTAGATCCTAAAGTCTCAGACCCCTAGGTCCTAATGTTAATTTCCAAATCCTGAGACCCAAGTTCGAAGTCTCAATGGCTAGAATATTATATTTGAGATTATTGTTTCAAAATTTGAAATGGAAAAGCACGAGGAGGATTCAAGTTATACTTAAAATTACTAAACTTCAGATTATGTGGGAGGGTCCGCAAAAAGTGATTGTATTTTTGGAACACTGTTGTGAAATATTCGCCAAAGTAACATTTGATTCTTGTATTGGCAAGCGGAGATTTTTATTTTTCTCTTTCGTTGCGAAAATTGAACTCGAAGCCAAGGAAATGCTCGTACAAAAAACTGACGTAATATTTTGAGTAACCTATGTAATAAAATCAAGTCCTTTATCTCCCTAAAATATATAAAATAAGATTTTCGTTGACATGAAAACATAGGGTTGTCTAACACCATAATTTGAAAAGTAAATGTCCTCATGAAACTGATTTTCGCGAGTTTCCCCCTTGCATTACATAAAGTAAATATACGCTTATGTACTTATACTCGTATATATATATTTGGAGAGGTTGTTTTCCTTTTCAAATTATTTCCAGTGTTTGTTTTTTAAGCTCTGCCAAATGAGAGAAACGGTAACGTTCACACTTGTTTGAACATGTTAATTATGAGCTGAGTTTGGACTTGTTACTTGAAGAAATTGTCGAGTTGAGTGTGCCAGTGTATCAGGATTTTCTTGTTAGGCATAAATTTGAAGAGTGTTTGTCAAAGTTCGTGCGAGGAGTTTGTTTCGTCTTGTTCATCTCACCGTCTCACGTTCGTAGGGAATTGTTCGTGTAATTTAATTTTAATTATTATCGTGTTAGATAGATGATCATTTTGTAATAAAGTTCTAACGATAGCTTTGAAAACACAGGTTTCGAGTGCCTCTTTTATTATGAAATCAAATGTAATTTATTTGAATTAAATTTAAATCCCACTTATAAATGTGAAAGTTTGTGAAGATGTTTGGATATTTGTTACTCAATCGCGCAAAAATGGCTGAACGGATGTGGATGAAATTTGGCACACAGATGGTTTATAACCTGGATTAACACATAGGATACTTTTATCCCGGTAGTAGGTTCCCGTGGGATAATTTTCGACATCCATGTGGGCGAAGCCGCGGGCAACGGCATAAATATTTTTTCTTTCTCCAATACTAAATTTATTTTGATCAAAAGTCTAGTATTGTTTAATAGCCGACTGATAATGTACACTGTCTCATTTGAATTTCATACATATAGGAATATAGCAAATACCACACAAGTAGTTAGATCCAATGTATAAAATGCAAAGTCGGCGAGCAAAAAACAGGGCAAAACATAAAAAGACAAGGAATGTTAACCCCAACAACATATGAAACAGAAACTAGAACAACAGAAAGAGAGAGAGCAACAAATAAAACACAACAAAAAACCTGATAAACTTTACTCCTTCCATTTCCATGTCATCACGAATGTAAAACAAATGGCCAGAACATAATATAAAACCAACATCTTTATAAATGCAACAGCAATTTCCCCCAGGGTTATTATTCATGTATCTGAAATATTATCCAACTATAAAACTGCTGATACTCGATAAATTACGTCGCAATAATCCAGGTTCGTGAAATCAGTTTTTGTAATTATCGCTTTGATTCTCATGATAGGAGATTGAATTTTAATTAAAACACGTTTTAAGCCTTTGTAGGTGATTTTCGGAACCTTTTAGAGATTTAAGGATTAAGGTATTGAAAATAATTTGATGCTGGTGAATTGTGAGTTTGAGGTTGTATACTATCTGTTGCTATCCAGGTATTTGTAGGAAATGTTTAATGATGACCTTCTCAGGATTTCTTAAATTATTGATTTTATTGTTGACCATGTATTAATTTAATTGTATTTTGATATTTTTATAATAACTAAATTTGACATGTAAAATAATTTTAAATTCAATGCCAATACTTAATTATTGTATGCCTATTAGGCAGGACATATTGAAACTTTAATTTACTGTTAAGACCTTAACTAACATATGCCCACAATAAAGATATTTTGAATTTTGAATTTTGAATTTCTCATTTAAAGCTACGTTTTCCTGTCATGTTTTCTCTTCTCGTTAGTTTCTGTATTTTCATTATTTTTCTTTTTAATCAAAATGTTTTTCATTACTTCAAACCAAGATTCTAATTCTGCAAGTTCTTCTTAAATAAACTAGGTTCTTTTTTAGTATCGTGTACGAGTGCGTATTAAAATTTAGTATCAACAAAAGCTGTATTCTAAATATTGTATTAACAAAAGTCTAGATGATTAACAGGCCTAAGTATTTAACCAATAAAATATACTGTAGATGGAACATGAAATACTGGTAACAGAAACTATTGCATGAGATACACTGATGTCCAAAGAGGTTACGTGCCTTGAATTTGAAATGGGCAGTATGATTGCATGTGCAATAAAAGGCATTACCGCGATGGATGCAAAACTTGAGCGGAGCGATCGTGGCACGTTTTAGCTTACTAGCAATTTAGTTAAAACATAACATATATTCACGCTTGCATTCCTGGAGGATTGGGCAGAGGTGTATCCACATTTCGCCACTTACGTTTAAACCCCTTGTACAGATAGTGCAATCCACGAAGACGCGCCCCACTATTCCTCCTAACCGTTTGCAGTACGAGTATACTAGCTTTTGCCAGCGGCTTCGGTGAAAAATCATCACATAAAACCCACCCGTGTTCCTTCAGTTGCCTGTGCCGGGGCCACGGTAACTCTTTCGAACAACCCGCGACCCTGGCAGCTCATTAGCAACCTGGAGTCAGTATTTGTACCTGGTTAATGGCTAAAGGTTCATTTCTTATTTCATGGGACTTAAAAAAAAATCACAAAACGTGAGATATGTGGATTATATTATACTAGGTTTTGCCAGCGGATTCGCCTGCGTGGATGTCGGAAAATATCCCACGGGAACTTACTACCGGGAATTCCTTCCTTATTCTTGTTTACATTATAAAGAGAACCTCTGTGCAAAATTTCAGCTTTCTATGTCCAAGGGTTTGGGCTGGGCATTTATGACACAGTCAGGACTTCTCTTTTTATTTATATACCTAAATAGAAGATAAAACAACTGAATAGCATTAAATTACTACTATTTTCATCCTGTGTAAAATATTCCCAGATACTACTGTATCTACACACACATGTCTGTATCTGTACATTACTATGTTATGTTGTGTATCAAAACTAATTCTAGCGATGATATCTAACTATGAACGACTCAGAACGTCGCAGGTTCTGAGTCGTTCAACCGGTATTGAAATTCAAAGGCAAAAGGTGGCAGATGATATTATTTATGGGGTATGGGTATTTTCGGGTCATTGCACAAGTTTGACATGAATTTGCAAGGTTATACACAAGCCAATGTTGTATTCAATTTATATTACTTATTTCCTTGTTTTGAATTATTACATTTACACTTTTTAATAATAATAATAATGTGGGATGTGGATACAGCAAGCATTGTGCTGATAGTCGTGACGGCCAATGGCATAATAGCCAAGAGCCTCAATCAACACCTAAGGAGGCTCTTGTTGGGCAGCTGGATTTAGGGCCTGATTCAGAAAGCGATACTTCTGGACACGGCGCGCATTGTTAGGAGGTTCCTCTCTCTGGAGCCCTGACCGCCGGTAGCTTGGACCTTATTCCCGATACCAGTGGGCTACTATTTTTTATATTTTTAAATGTTTTTTTTATAAATAAATGAAATAAAGGAGATAATAACACCAGCCTATTACTGTCCCACTGCAGGGCAAAGGCCTCTTCTCATACAGAGAAGGTACGAGCATTGATCACCACGCTTGCTCAAGACGGGTTGGCGATTTCAAACTTATATTAACTACAAGTCTAAGTTTCCTAACGATGTTTTCCTTCACCGATGTCAGTAATGTCCAAGATAAACTCAGAAAGTACACATGAATTGAAAAAGTCACATTGGTACTTGCACGGATTGAACCCACCACCTCGTGTATGAGAGGCGAGGCCTTATCTACTCAGCCATTTTGATCGACAAATACGACGATGTTCTCTCAAAATGTAGTGCAGTACAAAAGATTTTTCATTGAGCCCAAATGTCAAAACTAATATAAATCGCATTTACAGCTTATAAAAAGTCGCTAAACCGAAAAATTACATAATCACATCAGCCACAAAAAATAGCCAAAAATAAATCATTTGAGATACAATTTCAGATAGCCAATGCTTGCTCCGCGGGGCATGAAGCTCAAAATTGTTTTAGGCCAAAATGGCTAAAGCAATTATACGTGAACTTATTTCTCGAACCATTAAAGCCTTAGAACATTGTTCAAGGATCGTTGAGCCTTCGTTAATGGAAGATCATGGCTTTCGAACTGTGCTGAAAGATGAAAGGAATGAGAAAAGTTTTTGAAGAATATAGACTGCATGGATTTGCGGAGATAAGGTAAGTTTTGAATGGTGCCGAGTATGAAAAATTTTCTAAATTATTACACCTACAGTCAAATATTAATGGGGATGACTTCAGAGATGACAGCATTGTTATTACCGTGGATTCAGTATACAATTCTGGACTCCCCTGCGTTGAAATCTTTCGGCGGTTATATAAAAAAATATTCTGCTGTTTGCTACAAAAGTACAACACCTACGATGTCATGTATGAAACACAAATTGTGGAGATTTTGAATTCTGTATATTGAAGACGAAGATATGCTGCACTGCCCCCAAATAAATTGGGCTAAGGACAGGATCATGGTGAGTTCAGGCCTACAATGCATTTTAGATAGCATAACCAGCCTATAATATTTCCACTGCTGGTGGGACACAGGCATCTCTGTGAGAAGGATTGGGCTGTATAATCCACCACACGGGCCCAGTGTGGGTTGGTATAGATGTCAAGTGTCTTCGAAGTTTTGGTTCTATGATATGCCGATTTCCTCATGATTTTTCCTTTACCATTTTGAGAGAAGTGGTGATGAAATAAATTACACGAAGATATATTTTGAGATAGGTTGTGTAGCTATTGATCTATATATAAGTACATACCTTTTATGTCCTATCGTCGTCTAGGTGTCTGTTCAACCTATAAAGAAGATAAGTAAACATTAATGACATAATTTCTTACTATTATAGAGGCATGAGCAACAGTGTAAAGTTCACTCATCCTCCATAGAAAAGAGAGGATCCTCCGACCAGACGGGTGTCGTGTCTGGTAGGCAACTGCCTGACGGTTGATGTCGGGACGTTGTATATATGCTAATCGCGCGGTAAACTCTAATTGCGCGATGCAGGATTGCGTGACGTCATGTCATTGTGACGCGTAGTTCGTATGTGGCGACGTAGATGCCGCCACACTATTAACATTACTGTTTTTCTAACTGACAGCCGTGCTGTTGGGGAGTTCATTGTAGTGATTTCAACTGACAATATACAGTAAGAAGAAATGTTTGTAAAACATTAAATGATAAAACAGTAACGTTTAATGCTTGAGTATACTATTTATTGAAAAAAAGGCAAACCGCCATTACTGTAATATAAGTAAATTTCAACGATTTGAACGATATCTCTGAATGAATAAAACAGTTAATTTAACAGATAGCACAGTACAACAAACTGATCACGATTCCCCAAAGTGTCCGTAAAACGTTAAGGTTTACTGTCATGACGGTAACATTTTGCCTCAAGCTTTAACTGTTTTTGGATCAGTAAAAAATACTGTTTTAAACGTTAAGCTCATATAGAACTGTTTAAAGCAGTTCAGATCATTATTTTTTAATTTTTATTTACTGCTTATTTCTTTCAGCCAAAACCAGCAATTTCATCAAAGTCCATCATGCAGCTGAATACAATGAAGGAAACAATTATATTCCGAATCTCAGTTAATTATGACTGCCGTTACTACAGCAGTCGTAAACTAATCTTGTAATAACATTGCGCCTGTGTTTATTAAGCAATTAGTTGTTGCAATAACAATTTAACTGTTCGAGTCGTCTGCGAGGTAATTAACTTCGGAAGACGTTATTGGACTTGAAATCGCTGTAGGTCCCAACGTGGTGAAAGCTGAGATGAATGAACATTTAAGTAGTATGGTGGTACTGAATATTTCATTGTTGAAAAGATCCGCAGATACACTCTTTAACTATTTAACTCTTTAACTACACAACACTCTTTAACTTGTCTAAAAAAGTAACTATGCCCACAAGGTTAATTGCGTATCACGGGTTAGTCGCGTCGATTTTGCATAATATTTTGGGGGAATTGTACTCCGAGGGAACAGGTGTTTAAGGCCCAATAACGCTGTATTAGGGCTATGTGCAATTTAATAGTAACTGATAGCTGCGTACCTGTATTTCAGTCCCTAAAATTACTAACATTCCCATCACACATTTTTGAGGTGGCTGTTTTTGTTAAGTCAAATATGGATCTTTTTAAAAACGTATCCGAAAATAGAAACCGGCCAATCAGGAGTCAGTATAAAAATTTACTAATTGTTAGTGGTTCCGATACTGCCCTATTAAAGAAATGTATTTTATGTATTGCTCCGATCATATTTAACAAAATACCCGATGTAATAAAAAATGAGACACTTTAACTTTTTAAAAAGAAATTAACAAATCTATTAATTAATAAATATTATTATTCAATTAGCGATTTTTTGACCGATAAAAATTTTAATTGATATTATGACCTCTGTTTTCCTGACATGTACTAATTCATTTATATTTTTAATTTAACTGTATTGACCTCGAACTTGACAATTTTATAATACCATTTTATTAAACTCGACATTATGTATTGCCTATTTCAAATTATTTGCTGAATTTCATCTTGATGATCATCATGATTTGATTGAATGTATTAATAATATATTTTTAAGGAGTTTTTATTATTATAGCCTATGCTGTTTGCATGCCTTAATTAAGGTAATTAGTATTTTTCATCTGTAATTTGTACCTACTTTCTGTGGAAATAAAGAACTATTCTATTCACTCTAGTTGCATGATCTTATTTATATTCAAAGAATATTGCTTTATAGGTGTACAAATAAATCAATAAGCTCGTGGCTAAGTAATAACAGCCGCACGGGTCGATCCATCAGGTTAAGCTAAGCTTGCCGGGGTTGGTCCGTGGATGGGTAACCATCTATACATACCGAGACTCCTCCATGCCTCGGAAAGCACCTTAACCGTTGGTCCCGGCTGTCATTCGTGGATCCTTGACAGTCGTTACGGGTCGTCCGAAGCCCGAAAGTCTGACACATCAGTCATCATCAGTCTGAGTCATCATCTGGACGATCCTGGGATGACGTAGAGCAAAGTGCTTCAAGTGGCATGGTCCAAATTGCTAAATGGCTAAATAATAATCTACTGACATTGAACACCTCAAAAACAAATTACATATGCTTTAGTATCTGTAATCGTACACAGCCAAGTAAGGACTTCATAACTAAGGTTCACGAATGTGGTGACTCTAAAAACAAAAACTGTATGTGCCCTACCATTAATAAGGTCACACACATCAAATATTTAGGTGTCGTGATTGACCAGAGATTGTCCTGGTACCCTCACCTTGAGCAGGTCACTAACAGAGTTCGGAAACTAAGCTGGATCTTCAAAACATTGAGACATATTGTTCCAAAAAATGCTACCAATACCGAAGACCCATGTAGAAACCTATTAAAGGATATATATATCGCTTTGGTGCAGTCTGTCTTAGTGTACTGCATCCCTATTTGGGGAGGTGCAGCTAAATCTAAATTTATTGGAGTGGAACGAGTGCAACGAGCCCTAATAAAAATAATGTATTTTAAAAGAATTCGATACCCCACCGAGAGACTTTATCAGATAAGTGATTTGCTATCAGTTAGAAAACTGTATATAATTCATACTGTGTTGAAAAAACACAAAGAGCTGCCTTATGATACCGCTATATTATCAAAAAGAAGGAAAGACATTATAGCACCAATTCCACAAACAAAAACTAGGTTTTGTAGTGGGCAATACGAGAAACGGTCATCTCAACTCTACAATAAAATAAATAAGGAAATATATGTATACACCAAACAATATTATGAATGTAAAATTCTTATAACTAATTGGATAAAATCACTTGATTATGAGGACACGGAGGCCCTCCTGCAGCACACATCATAACACACTCATTCAAGCGTACACTTACTCATATGTTCAAAATGTTGACGTACACACCACACATACACATACACCCCTCATACACACATACATCCCTCACACACACACACAACACACACACACCACACACACATACAGCCCCTACACCCATACACACTACACTCATATATCATACATTCCCAACTCATATAACTATAACAATTATTTCGTAATAAGCTGATATAAAAATTTAGTCTTCTACAATTTTTTGTTTGGAATAATTTTAATTTACTTTATTTTACTTTAGTTTTTCAAAATTATATAAATAGTAAACATTGGCTTAATTTTGTTTCTGAATGTACATTACGTAAATTTAAGTTGCGGAAGAGCGGAGTGTCCTAATACAGGCATTTATTTGCTTAAAAGGACATTTCTATCACTAGCTATGTAGTACATACCATGTTAATGAAAATAAACTATTTGTATTTGTATTGTATCAGTCTTACCAAAGGGGTATCGTACCAAGGTCAGATAGGCAGTCGCTCCATGTAAAATAATGGTATTCAGCTGCATCCGGTTAGACTGGAAGCCGACCCCAACATAGTTGGGAAAAGGCTAGGCAGATTGATTGAGGTGTACAAATAAATCATCAATAAGTACACTCTTCAAAATCCGACGCAGTCAGCAAGCGTTTATCAAGCGTGATGTCTGCAACGAATTTTATGCTTTAAGGCAATATTGATACAGTAGGTATTTTTTCAATGAAATTTAAAAAGTGTTTAAGCATCCGCGAGGATTGTTCCGTTTGGTGGAGTCTGACCCTAACTCCTTTCTTGTGCTTCAGTGCTGCAATTATTCCTCGAGCTTCATAAAAGAGAAGCTATTTTTAACCGACTTCAAAAAGGAGGAGGTTCTCAATTCGTCGGAATCTTTTTTTTTTTTTTATTTTTTTTTTTATTATTTATTATTTATTTATTATTTATTTATTTATTCAAATCTCCCTTACACTATCATTTCAGGTTTTATGTATGTTCCCCGATTACTCGAAGATGGCTGGACCGATTTGGATTTTTTTTGTTTTGTTCGAGAGTGTATACATCACCGTTGGTCCCATATAAAATTGATTAACTTTGCTTTGGTAGTTTTTGAGTTAGCTTCAATAATACGTATTTTTTCCCCACTTTTATATGGATGATGTTCTAGTTTGCTTTGCAGGTAGTGGTATTTGAATTTGTGTGGGGTAGGTACACAACTAAAAAGTAAAAAATAAAAACTTTTTTACAAAAAAATTATAACCGACTTCCAAAAACACTACAAAGTGAAAAATAACTTTAATTTCGGAAGTCGGTGGCAAAAAACGAAAATACATTTAACTAGACACCGACTTCCGAAATTAAAGTTATTTTTCACTTTGTAGTGTTGTTTTTGGAAGTCGGTTGTAATTTTTTGTAAAAAAGTTTTTTAACTTAATTGTTTCGAATATACAAGCTAAGCAGTCTTAAAATAACAATAATATGATATGAGCATAAAGATTACGTTGGTCTATAACATAACCCTAAAGTAAATAATGTAAGTAGAACAATTTCTGTTCAAAACAAATTTTCTATTGAATTAGCATAGTAGTATTATTTATTTTCGAATCATCAGAATTGATACAGCTAACAAAAGTCGAGACATTTCTGTAGCATGAAGAAGATTTTTAGGAGCTCGTGGATAAGTAATAACAGCCGTACGGTTTGATCCATCAGGTTAAGCTACGCAGCCACCGGGGTCGCGGGTTATTCGAAAGAGATACCGTGGCCCTTGCACAGGCAACTGAAGGAACACGGGTGGGTTTTAGTCAGTAAAAGTCTGACACACCCTCCCGTTCCACCCAGAGCGGGAGAAGTCATTTGATGAATTCCCATCCACAAAAAAAAAAGGTTATGCTACGCTTGCCGGGGTTGGTCCGTGGATGAGTGACCATCTTTATATACCGAGACTCCTCCGTGCCTCTGAAAGCACGTTAAGCTAAACCGTTGGTCCCGGCTGGCATTCGTGGATCTTTGATAGTCGTTACGGGTCGTCAAAAGCCCGATAGTTTGACAACCAGTCTTACCAAGGGGTATCGTATTACCCAGTAATTGGGTTGTGGAGGTCAGATAGGCAGTCGCTCCATGTAAAATACTGGTATTCAGCTGCATCCGGTTAAACTGGAAGCTGATACCGACATACTTGGGAAAAGGCTAGGCATATTGATTAAAGAAGATTTTGCAAGAGTTGTCATTGTATCATTATATAAACTGGTCATCAGAAGACCATAAATAATTTTAAACCTAATACTGACTCAGTAGGGAACATAATCGTGACTCACCGTTTCAAGTCATGTCCTGTCCTGTAAATTGAATATCCTTGTGTATCGTACAGGAAACCTCCTCCATCCATAACAAGATACTGTAACGATAAGCCAAAACTGCCATCATCTTAACTTTTTTTACAAAATGTACCAACTTCCTTATGCCTCTATTAATCCCAAGGGTTTCCTTGATCTGGCAAACGCCATTGCTTTTTCAGAATGTCCCTCAAGCGGGCTGCCATAACTCGATGTTTCGAATAAGGCCATAACTGGAGCATCCCGTCGTTTCACATAAGTTGCGTCACTATGGTCCGTGTCAGCGGAAAGTGGCGTATAAGACCCGGTCGGACTCGCCGTTGCGGAAATCTCTTAAAATAATAAGGAATAGAAAGCTGGCGGCTGGGCCGGCTTGGAAGCCGGTTCGGGCTTGCATTATTCATTGTAATAAATTGGAGTTCACTGGCTACAAGGCACGGGGTTTGTTGCTGGTTATGGGATTTTTGTATGGGTTTTTGGGGCAGTTGTAAACTATATTTATCAAGGAGTTGTCTTTGTTTTGTTTGAGTTACTTTTATGGGGTTGTTCTCGTTGTAATTTATTCAAGTAAATTGATGTGTCGACAACTTATTAAGTAATATTATATTTATTTTATTTTCAAGACTTGCGATTTTATTATAATTATTTAAAAGTATTTTACTAAGCAACTCTGACGTGTAATAATAATAAAAAAGAAATTGTGAATAATTCGACATTTCAAGAAAAGTCTTTCATTTGCTTTTAATTGAAATTAAATCAAGTTACAAAGAATAAAAGACGTCTCCGGACAAAGTTCTCCAATTGTCTGATTCAATCGTAGATCTTGCAAACTTTGCACTCAAATCGAACAAGTTTTTACTACACCAAATTATATTCACTATCTCTCCCTTCATTCTCCGATAAGTTAGATAATATTTGGATACTTTATGGATCGTTTATTCCGAAGTGCGACCGTTTCGGTTGACTAACCGAATGATTTGTCTGAAAATCCCAATTGCAACGGAACTTCACATAAAATTTCGTTGAATTTTCTTTCGCTCATATTTCTTGGGTTTCGATTTGGATAAGGTAACTTTCGTTCTTTCCTTGAATTCTTTTATCGATAAGTTATTTCGAGCTTCAAGGATTTGGAGGAACGCTCGTTGATTTCGATTTATTTCTGAATTTTATTCCGAAAATCAATTCTGCAATGCTCTTTTGTCGAATGGGCCATTTAAACTTGTTAGGTACATTACAAAAAGGCACTAAATAAGCCAATTTGTGTTCATGTAGCATTCAAAATAATTATAATTCACTAATTAGCACAACATCTACATGGGTCGAAGCTCCTACTACTGTCGTAATCTATATAAATTGACTTACTCATCAACGCCCAGCCCAAACCTTTGAACCTAGAAAGCTGAAATTTTGCAAAAAGGTCTCCTTTTTAAAGTAGACCAGGTATCCTGGTAGCACGTTCTAGTGGGATATTTTCCGACATCCACGCGGGCGAAACTGCGCGGGAAGTGCTAGTTGCAAAATGTTGCAAACATCCCTTTTTTTTAATGAACAGTCAGATGTCAAGGAGTCTGACAAAATCGGGGTTGGAAACATGGAAAACACATACATTTAACCTTTGGGAACACATCTTGAATAAAATAGGTTCAGCTATGCTAAAATCGGTACGAGAATGTATTATAATACACCTGACACATTTTCGAGTTATCCCGATACCATTCATTCACAAAATTCCTTCATTTAAATATTTTGAACAATCTGAAAATGCCAAATACAAGAGAACCCTTTGGTTATGACCGGCTGTTGAAATGGCAGTATTCAGAGATTTATGAGGTTCAAATAAATCGTATGTAGGTATTGTAACACCGATATCGATGTGAATTCCATAGAAAGTGTTCCTTTTTGTGTGTCAGCCGTTTGAACGGTATTTCAACTGCTGTGACGTGGGTTTTTTGTACTTATAAATAATAGGGATCGTGACACATTGTAGTAATATGTTCGGTGCTTACACGTGTTGCGACTTAGGCTGATAAAAATATTTTTTCATTTCTTCGAAAAATATTGGGCTAAAGCTCAACTTGAGAAGATTATTAAATATTTTTTATATTGTGTAGTAACTTACCTATGTTCATATTTTTGTTATAGCAAAGCATAAGGAGGTAATCGGTAAACGCAAAAAAAATGAGAAAATTATGATAATTTTCGAGTACGCCCAAATATAGAAGAATAGGGCTTAACCATGAAGGGTAAATATAAATGTGATTGTACTATAATTGTATTGAAAGAAATTTTTACGGTGTAATCAAGAGTGACTGAACAAAAACTACGTACCCAAACCACATCATCTCTAAACCACATAAAAACAACGTTTTTTTTTTAAACACAAACATTTCATAATCAACCAATACAATATTATACTTATTATATTTACAAAACATAACTCTGCAAAACTGCAGCCAAAAAAATTGGCCAAGTGCTTATCGCATCACGCACAATGAAGGGTTCCGTAATTGGGATGAATATATCCCAAGAACAAACTTAACATTGTAGTTGAAAAACATGTTCTCCCATATATTCCAACTGTAAATGTAAGTTTGTACTGACAATATTGAGATATTTACCATGTTTTTTTAAGACCACAGACTTCTTATAGGTTTTCCTGTAATCTACAGGTTAAGATCTATTTTCTGTATTTTTTTTCAATATTTTAGGCTCAGTAGTTTCGGAGATAAAGGAATGGTAAATTTTCATCTACTTAAATAACTTTAAAACAATTTAATAGGTCTTTACCTATGAAATTGCCGTTTTGTATGAAAAAATTTAAACGAATTTTTTTCATGCATTTTTTATTTGTATTAATCGAAGTAATCACCCATGCAATCAATGCATCTTTGCCAACGCAGTGGCAGTTTATTGATGCCCTTCTTAAAGAAATCAGCTGGACGGGAGGCAACAAATTCTTCAAAGGCATTTTGTACCTACTGCCTCTCGGGTATTGAATTTTTTTCCCGCCAAGAAGTTATCCAAATTCTGGAAAAAGTAGTAGTCTGTAGGCGCAAGGTCTGGTGAGTAGGGCGGATGACGGATAGCTTCCAACCCCAGTTCTTGCAACTTGGAGACCATCTGCTGCGCAGTATGAGGTCGCGCGTTGTCGTGCAGAAGCAGCGGAGACGAGCGATTGACCAATGCTGGTTGGAGATGTGCCAGCTTCTCCATCATTGTGTTCAGTTCTTCACAGTACACATCTGAAGTAATGCTCACCCCGTTTGGTAAGAAGCTGTCATGAATCACACCGGCGCTAGACCACCAAACAGTGACCATCACTTTTCTAGGGGTAAGTTTTCGTTTAGGGCGTTGTTTAGGTGCTGAACCAGGATCCAACCAACTTGCTGAGCGCTTGCGGTTATCAAACAGAATCCATTTTTTATGCGGTTCAAAATTTCTTCATTTGTGTGTCTGTTGAGCAGTGCAAGGCACGTCTCGACGCGTACTTCGCGCTGGCGATCATTGAATTCGTCGGGCACCCATTTGTCAAGCTTTTTTACCTTGCCAATTTGACGCAAATGGACCAATATTGTTTTGACGCTAACGTCGAAAGCTGCTGCTAATTCAGCTGTAGATTGTGTATCATCAGCTTCCACAATCGCCTTTAATTCGTCATTGTCGACCAAAGTCTTCTGACGACCGCGAGGTTCATTTTTCAGGTCGAAATTTCCAGAATGGAAGCAAGCAAACCAATAACAAGTGGTGCGTTGGTTTGTAGTGTTAACTCCGTAAACGTCGTTGATGTTGCGTGCCGCTTGTGCCGCGTTGCTGCCACGTCGGTACTCATATTCCATAATTACTCGAATTTTTAACGTATCCATGATGACGAAAAAGATTGAAATGCGATGAAAATGTAACACTAATCAATAAACAAATGACTACTTATGGAAAAAAAAATCCATGTTTTTAAAATAAAATAAATTTGAAATTAGAATTCTTAGCCAAACAAAAATTATTTTGATTTGAAATGGCCAGTACTGCAGAACGGCAATTTCATAGGTAAAGACCTAATATTTTAAAATTCATAGTAAGCCCTTTCATTTGACATGTTACACGGTACCTATAGTTTGCAAAACTTTTTTTTTAAATTTTCTTATTTACCCCCAAAAGTGACCCCCAAATTCAAAATTCATTTATTTACTATACCCGTCCATGTTTGGGTCACAGAAATTCATATGTGTACCAAATTTCAACTTAATCGGTCCATTCGATTCGGCGAAAATTGGTTGTGACAGACGGACAGACAGACACACGAGTGATCCTATAAGGGTTCCGTTTTTTTCCTTTTGAGGTACGGAACCCTAAAAACTGAGCCATAATACAAAAACAAGTTTTATTAGAACATCGACAAATTCTACCATGCTCACGAAAAATAGAAGATTTTTCCACCAATTGGGACATGTATGTTGTCGATAAATCTATAAAACCTTAAACCACCAGTTTGAAGTCAAAAACCAGAGATTTCCAAACAATATACCTACCATAATAAACTAAAAATTTTACTAGCACACAACTTCAAAGTTGACCATAAAATACAATGTAACAGATCACTGAAAAAGCAAGATTGTACCAAATAGACTTACATTAACTTCCAAGTATTTGTGTTAAAAACTTCTGTCTTAAATCTTCGTAAAGTCAGGGAGATTAATTGCTGATCACATTGACTGCCAACTAAAATAGTCCGTTTATTAAAATCACGACTGTCATTCTTTGACAGCTGTTTATAACAAAGTGTGAAGTGTGTGTTTTACGTGTGTGTGTGTGTGATGTTATTGTGTGTGTGTTTTTTTTTTGCGTCTTGTTTACCGCAAATAAACGTATTTTTTTTCTTTCTTTTCTTTCATAAAAATTGGCAATTTGACGTAGCGTGTCAATTTGATAAACAATTAATTTCCCTGACTGTACAAATTAAATGTCTGGACTGAATGTTTATTCATCCTTGTATCCGCACTTAATTATATCATTTCCAGTAAGTGCTTTGATATTCAAAGTTATTTCAAAATAGCTTTCAGTGGAAACAGTCACATTGAGCGTTACTGGGAAAGAGATTAAATGAACCGGAAAGTTGTGTCAATTTTGTAGTGTACCTAATTATAATGAATACTATGTTTTAGGTCTATTTTTTTTTTTAATTAGCCTATACTGCCCACTGCTGGGCAAAGGCCTCCCCCAAGGCCTTTGCCCGTTAATATACATATATAAAATATGTGTGTGTGTATGTGTATGTGTGTGTGGGGGTGTGTGTATGTGTGTGTGTGTGTATATGTGTAATGTATGTGTGTGTATGTGTGTGGGGGGTGTGTGTGTGTATGTTTGTGTGGATGTGTGTGTTGTGTGTATAATGTATTTAACCCTTTGACTGTAAACAATGTACTAATTTATGAACCCAAAACCCCAGGGGAGGGGGGGGGGGGTTAGTTGCGAACCCCATAGGTTCACAACTACTGATGATGATTTTATTCCATCGCATGATGTTTTTTTACGTTTACATATATATGATATAAGCTTATATACCTATTATATAAAGGATTTTTCCTTATGCACACCCAGGTGTTCATGTGAAACGTCACATGAACACCTGGGTGTGCATAAGGAAAAATCCTTTACAAAGGGTAATGTGTATAAGGTGTATCTATTCATACACGAAATCTGTAATAGAGCATTATACTCATCGTTATTAACAAGCACAATAAGAGGTTTGTTTATTATTGTGAGACTGTAGCACTTTAAACTATTAATTTATAGTGCCCTGCTAGGGCACAGTAGCAGGGTTCATGTATGAATACTTGTAACAACTTTTAAACTACATGAATGCAATAAATGATGATTATGATTATGAACAACTTTTACTATGGGACCTAACCAGAAATGGCGAAAAAAAATCAGCTATTCCGTACATTTATCTATATCAAACTCGTCAAAATGTAGAGAGCAGTTGATTTTTTTTTTCATCCGCCACCTCTACCTAGGCCGGTCTCGGCGGGCGGTGCCGTCCATTTTCAGGTACTCATTGTGTGAAGACTTTTGCCCAGCAGTCAAACAAAAAATATGGGATAGTGTAGTGACGTACTCACGCTTGACAGACATATTTAAACTCAAACTCAAACTCAAAGCATTTCTTTCCAATTACAGGCACTTTTGAATTGTCAAGAGGTCGGTCAGTCAGAAAGATGAAGCTAGGCGCCCATTCCAAAGCATAGTAGGTACCTATGGAAAAGAACGGGCAAGAAACTCCTTGACTGCGTCTGGGGGATGTTTGACCGCTACCATTGATCTTGCTGCTTACAAATAGTATTGGAATAGTTCCCTGAGTATCAATAAATAATAATTAGGACTCAAACTATAAGTAAGATGATGTCATTTTTTGCAAGCTTTAAAGCGGCTGGCGGGAAAAACCGCTGCCGAGAAGTGCCTGACTGTATAGATTATTAGTTATTAACAATATTCTGTAAAAAATAAAAACTTTTTTACAAAAAAATGCAACCGACTTCCAAAAACAACACTACAAAGTGAAAAATAACTTTAATTTCGGAAGTCGGTGTCTGATTAAATGTTTTTTTTTGTTTTTGCCACCGACTTCCGAAATTAAAGTTATTTTTCACTCTGTAGTGTTGTTTTTGGAAGTCGGTTGTATTTTTTTGTAAAAAAGTTTTTATTTTTCATTTTTTAGTGGGTCTGTTTATAATTTGTATAAGTTACAATAGTCTAATGTCAATTGCTCATCACATGTTACAAAATATTGCTTTTCCCGATGCTGGGGCGTTAATTGTTGAGGAGTTCTGCTGGTAAGAACCAGGAGAACTCCTCAACAACCACTCACCACACGCATTGTGTGACGAGCGGAAATTGCTTAGCAACCATATTAAAGTAATCGAATCGCAACCCGTGAAATATTTATCATTGAGTAGTTCCGGTAGCCATCTGTGGTCTTCATCATCAGTTCCACTTCACCAAGTGGTGCTTTCCGAGAGCAAATGCACGAGCTACTATAAAAAATACCCAAATCGCTATAGGTATGCCTATAATATTTGAAGAGTTCCTTCGATTTCTCCAGGATCCCATCATCAGAACTGGATTTTGACAAAAATGGGACCATTTGGGAAGTATACCCTTTCTAACAAAAAAATATTTTTTCAAATCGGTTGGCAAGCGACGGAGTTATGCGCGAACAAACATAAAAAAAAAAATAGAAACATCCGAATTGAGAACCTCCTCCTTTTTTAGAAGTCGGTTAAAAATATGCATAAAATCAGCAGTTGGACTTTAAGAAAAGTGAGTAATATTTTTACGTAACTTTGGTACCTGATACCTGAAAATTGGCCGTCGGCCCAAGCTAGCAGATATGCGTGCGTTCAAGGTACATACTAACACTACTCTATCCCATACATTTTGTTAATCAGAAAATAAGTAACATCTGGCGGCTCTGGGATCTTGCTCTATTTGATAAAATGTCTTTGATCAAATCAAATACACTTGGGTGCAAAAAAACTTGGCCCACCCCATGCTCTCTATTTGAGAGACGATAGCTCAAAGATGTTAATGTGTATTTTAATTGTTTTATATTGTGTGAAGGTCGGTAAGATAAAATTTATTTACACATACACTATAATTTGATAAAAGCAATATTCTTGACAAGATCGATTCGATTCTTCAGATGTTCTCATCACTCACTTTTGTTTGAAAAAACTACGTGATTTTTTTTGTCAGTGAAGTTGACATAAGCTTAATTTTGCTTATTACTGTTCGTTTATTGATAATTTAACTTGATTTTTTAACCGACTTGAAAAAAAAGAAGGTTCTTCATTCGATCTGTATCTTTTTAAGTTCGAGCTTTTCTCAAAAAGTTATGAATAAGTTTTGATAATTTTTTCACTAATGTAATCTGCATAGAGGAAGGTCTAAGTATACAATATACTAGGTTATTGTTAATTAAACTTGTTGAATTATCTTGTTTCAAATCGAGGAGATTAGGGTGGATCGATTTTATTGCACGCAAGTGTATATCCAAATGTATTTGATAAAAACATATAGTTGGACGAATATTCTTATCAGTCACTAAATATGTTGACACCTGTCAAAGTCGAAGTAAGATGTCATCTAGTTTTTGTCAAAACCATGAAAATATATTCTTTAGCACTTTACGAGTATCTGTAGGAACGTAAAAAGAATAAATTATACTGCATCTACTCAAGCCACCGTGAAACATCAACATTTTCACACAAAAAACGTAATGTTCCGATTTTTTAAAAACATTTTTGGTATAGGTACTCGCGGTTTACTTTACGATCTCTATAACAAACCAAGCAACATACAAGAGGCGTCTTTTCATTGTTTTTCACATCCCTCGCGGGACGTTACAAAACATGAATATAAAATATATTTTTTTTTATCTTCCGTTTCGCTTTAGTAACGCCCTTGTGTGTAGTTAAACGGCTCATGGAGATGTTGTAATGGTATGAGATTCTGGAATGTGGGTGGATTTATTTTTGTAACGTTTAAATGTGATTCCAAACCAAATTTATTTATTTATTTTATTTTATATTTATTTACACACATACACAAATTATAATAACATAAGAAATAGCCGTGGGCCCCAAACTAGGTACAGCCTGTATCTTGGTGACCCAATAATTAGTAAAAACAGATTGAGTTGCCGAACGTTCAAAGTGATACTGCACAGCCGGACATGTAACAGTAGTTAGGTAGGTAATAGGTACTCGTAATACGGGCTTGTCAAGATTTCCAAATAATAATAAGTTTTGTGGATTTAAAATGCTAAATATAAAGTTGAAAGTATGTGATTTGACTCAAATGATTTTGTATGTGTATTCGTGAAGTTAAAAAGTATCTCATTTGACAGTTGCCGCCAAAAGTACTGGTTTTTTTTCTAGAGAATTACCATTACCTACGTAATGAAAACATGATATTTGGAGCGTCGCCTAGTTTTCCTAGTTAGTTCGCTTCGAGCCTCAGATCCTAAAGGTTGTCTAGAAATCTAGTCTATACTGATATTTATTGAGTGCCTAGTTAAACAGTTTGTTAAATATGACTATCTTACACCAAGTTTGTATGTGTGCAAGAAGATAAAATACAGAATTAATGCAATGAAAAAGGTGTATCATTTCAGGCTGGTATCCGCAACTCCACGACAATGCGCGTATTTTGCGTATAGTAATAGTAGTTATTAGGTAATGGAAATAGCGATTTTAAAAAATAGTTATAATAATAATAAATTTAAAAATAGAAAGAAAACAATAAGAATAAGAATAATTTATTGTTTAAGTAATTACATTAAATGTGTTGTTTCCTGGAACTAACACTAGGATTCCCTGTGGCGTGAGATCCAGGCTCCTTCGCTCCGTTAACATTTGCAGCTATACATGAAATAGGTTTAAGTACGTTACAATAAATTTCTTAATTTCAAATAATTTACTCGTAATTACTATGAAAGGAAAATACAATAAAAACTAATTTACAAAAGAAAACTAATGATAATTCACATAGAAAAACAATAGATATCCAAATATGTATGTATTATAATGTGTGTTGTGTGAGGGGGTGTGTTGGTGTGTATGTGTGATAAGGTGTGTGATATATAAATAGTATGTTTGTGATATATAATAGTAAATAAATATATGTATCAGTGCCTTTTTTTTTGACAATGAATATAAACACAATTGGAAACTAACATAAAACATTTAAATAAACGACTGAGAATATGAATATGAATGAACATGCATACCTTAATAAAACAAACAAAATAAACACTTCAATAACATCATCATCATTAAATCATTCTAATACCAAATCAATCTGCCTAGCCTTTTCCCAACTATATTGGGGTTGGCTTCCAGTCTAACCAGATGCAGCTGAATATCAGTATTTTACATGGAGTGACTGTCTATCTGACCTCCACAACCCAATCACTTGGTAATACTATACCCGTTGGTAAGACTGGTTGTCAGACTTTCGGGCTTCTGACGACCCGTAACGACTGTCAAAGATCCACGAATGACAGCCGAAAGCAACGGCTTAACGTGCTTTCTGAGGCACGGTGGGTATCGGTATGTAAAGATTGTCACCCATCCACGGACCAACCGCGACAAGCGTAGCGTAACCTGATGAATCGACCCGTACGGCTGTTATTACTTAGCCACGAGTCGATCCAACCAGTCTTACCAAGGGGTATCGTATTACCCAGTTAATGGGTTGTGGAGGTCAGATAGGCAGTCGCCTATAGTCGGCTGAATACCGCTGAAGCCGACCCCAACATAGTTGGGAAAAGGCTGGGAGATTGATTTTAGTTTTGCAGTTTCGAAGAGGCTATGTCGCTAATTTCAACTTTTCGTTAACAAAAATAACCAAAATATTTAATATAATGGTGCCCAAGACACACGCTGTGTCTAGATTGGGACCCACGCTATCTCCATAATATTGTAATTTTTCCGATGACCACTGAAAATCAGCGCTGTGCTGTAGATCCAAGATAGCATAGTATCATGCTGAATAGAAACCTTCTTGTAACAGTGTTGACGTGCACCTGCCGACTATTTCTGTTTTGCGCTCTAGATATTACGTATCTTTGCGAGAAAAACGTGCAATCTCGAAAAATGCAATTTTACAATATATAAACTTTAAAAAAAATATGACAAGTAAATTAATGTGTTTTTACGTTAAATGAGTTAACTAATAAACTTTTACAAAAATACACAAAAAGATTCTGCAATCGAATATTAAATTATCGAATAAAAAAATACCTTTTCCGTAACGTCACGTTTTTTTTTCTCGCAAAGAGGCGATAATAAATGTAAATCTGATTATCTCTTTGTATCCACGTGTTTCTGTGACAAATTAACCTATTTTTCTTTCTTTTTAATAGAAAATATCGTCAGTAGATGAATCGTGTCGTGTCGTATTATATCAGTTACAATTTCAGCCGTAGCCCGATGGTAGAAAGAGAGACTTAATGAATTTCTAGGTGATGGATTGGATATTTAAGGACTGGCTGATGGAACACCCAGCTGATTGGATCCGACGAACACGTGCTCAGTAATTTATTGATTTACTTTCAACGGACGAAAATATTAGTCACATTTTTTGGTGATTTATTTAAAGAGGAATATTGATTTTTGTTGCGTAATGTAAATTATTTTACATAATAATCTATTGTATAGAAAAGTTTTTCTAACTGAACAGACAGCTATGCTGCTGGGGAGTTTGTTGCGCCACTTCTTCTTCCCAGCTAAAGCACTAGGAAGTGGTGAAGGGCGGGCGTTTTGTGGGCCTGTCTTATGTAATTTTGACGTTTAAAAAGTGCTAATTCTCAGCCTAGTTTGAATAAATGTAGATTTATGCACTTTATCTGTCTTCTAGATTCAGACTTTTGATTTGATAAAAAGGCTAAAATGAGGAGTTTTGCGTCTAATCAATTGGTGTTTATTCACCTCGAGTATCTGAAGATACGTTCATTTGCGGTGAACATGAGATTGATAATTTGATAAGAGCATAAAATGCTGTAGATTGTTATTATAAGGGACCTTATCAAATAATAAAATGGTTATATAATGTAAATTACGTTTTTAGAAAATTAAATAGTAGAAGGTTCAAACATTATTTAAATTAGTGCATTATTTTAGTTTGATGAATTAGATTTTTTAAAGTAATGCATTATCATTTGTATTCATTTCATGTTGTAGGAGCTACATCGGATGCGGCCGGGAGCGTGTGAGGCGACATACGAGTACCTCACAGCGCTAAGGAGTATCTATGAGGGAGTGAACCAACGTCTTCGACTTCAATAGTTGTGATTTGATTGGCTGACTTAGCATGAACGTGCTTTAATAATGCGAGAACTGTGATCCCCAGTCTCCCGTGTGACTCCAGTAGGAAATTTTCGCCGGTTATTAAAAAAAAATTGCGGTTCCATACATTTTGACCGCGTAGGTATTGCACATTTGTACGAGACAGATGATTTTTTTCTTTTAATAACCGATGAGAAATTTCAACGTAGGGGTCCAGAATCATGTACTGAATCCATAGTAACGGTTTGTGCGTCGACGTTCCTGCCACCCATAGTTGTATGATTAATTCACTGGTAAAACCTGTCAGGTTCCAGCGTCACTTGGTACAATAATATACGGACATAATCAGCCTATAGTGTTCCCACTGCTGGGACGCAGGCCTCCTCTCTGTGAGAGGGAGTGTGCCGTTATCTATCAGGCGGGCCCGGTGCAGTGTCACAGGTCCTCAATTTTTTTTAGTTCGAAGACATGCCAGTTTCCTCACCATGTTTTCCTTCATCGTTTTGAGAGCAGTGGTGATGAAATAATTTACAAAAAGTAAAATGCCGGTCGTGGTTTGAACCTATACTAATAATGTCATATTTATAACCTATTATTAATAAGCGACTTTTGTGGAAGCAATTTTGAAATTCGTCATATATATAGTCCTTCTTATCGATTTCGATAACGGCGACCCTTTGAAATCACTTCCTTGCGTGTGCCCTTAGATGGCTCGCTAGACCGAATTTAGTTTTGAACACCCGGTCACAACTAAAACAATAAAGCTGGCCTGAAGTGTTGTATGTATACGTGTAGGAGGGCTTAGGTCTCTCTTTGCGTATTTGGCGCTTCTCAATAATAGCGTCGTGTCTCTTTTCTTCGAAAGATTTGGTACTTTTGTGAATAGTAGAGCGCCAAGACGACCTGTATAGAGCGAGCCTCTTCCAACCTGTAGGATCAATAGCACACGTGTTAAGATGCGTTTTGAGCACATCCTTATAGCGGAGATGTTGACCGCCATGCTTCCGTTTACCTTCTGCCATCTCAGAGTAAAAGACCATTTTGGGTAAACGGTGGTCCTTCATGCGAAGGACGTGTACACACCACCTGAGTTGACGTTGCATGAGCAGGGCTTTCATGCCATATATGCTGGAACGATGCAAGACCTCCGTATTAGGAACATAGGCAATAGTTGAAAGCCTGATTCTTTAAGTCCAGTTATTTTAAACCGAATCCCTAAATCACGTAGAATTTTTTTTGAGATGAATCTGATTTAGGAATCCAAGTAGAATAACTACTTATTTAAAACGGTTTTAAGTAGTTCTGTATAATTTTAAGATATTAATATTTTGTTTCACGCATTAATTCACAGGGAACCCTAAGTTTTTGTTAATCAACGGAGGTATCTCAATTGACATCACTTGGTATAAATAACATTTTGCTACCGAGTTTTCGTGTAGTTGTTTAAGGTCTCCTAAAATCATAACTCTTCCACTCATAATACTACACACAAATACCAGACGGGCAATTCGGGTATTTTTAACAACGTTCGCAATCTGTCAAAATTGTATAGCGTTTACCTGCATTTTTGACATTTGATTATCGCTGGCATAAGATTACGACTTGAATTGGAACGTTTTCAGGTCCGAGAATTGGCATTTACATGAACTATCATCTAAAGATTAGAGGGGGAATAGAAACTAGTTGGTATTTATATATTTTAATTCATACAAATACTATGTATTTTCGTTGCATACAGCTCTGTTAGAATAAATACTTTTCATTTCAGAAGGTAATCACACTGTATCTACCCATAATATAATCTTTTACACAGTCTATTTTTATAGCTAAGCTATAGTTAGAACTAATTTACAAAAGTACAAAGATCTTTTAACAGGTGGCAAAGATCGGAACTAACGCCATCGCCTACAGCCATCTTCTTTTTTCAATACAATTTTGGGGATAATTTCACAAAATAATCGCACCCATAATAGAATACTGACCTATTAGAGCTTGAGTCGAAAGTTAGGATTTCTGCAATTTTTTTGCACAGATTTAATGGTTTTTGAAAAAGTACGTAATAATAGGTCTTTACCTATGAAATTGCCGTTTTGTATGAAAAAATTTAAACGAATTTTTTTCATGCATTTTTTTTTGTATTAATCGAAGTAATCACCCATGCAATCAATGTATTTTTGCCAATGCAGTGGCAGTTTATTGATGCCCTTCTTAAATAAATCAGCTGGACGGGAGGCAACAAATTCTTCAAAGACATTTTGTACTGCCTCTCGGGTATTGAATTTTTTTCCCGCCAAGAAGTTATCCAAATTCTGGAAAAAGTAGTAGTCTGTAGGCGCAAGGTCTGGTGAGTAGGGCGGATGACGGAGAGCTTCCAACCCCAGTTCTTGCAACTTGGAGACCGTCTGCTGTGCAGTATGAGGTCGCGCGTTGTCGTGCAGGAGCAGCGGAGACGAGCGATTGACCAATGCTGGTTGGAGATGTGCCAGCTTCTCCATCATTGTGTTCAGTTCTTCACAGTACACATCTGAAGTAATGCTCACCCCGTTTGGTAAGAAGCTGTGATGAATCACACAGGCGCTAGACCACCAAACAGTGACCATCACTTTTCTAGGGGTAAGTTTTCGTTTAGGGCATTGTTTAGGTGCTGAACCAGGATCCAACCAACTTGCTGAGCGCTTGCGGTTATCAAACAGAATCCATTTTTCATCGCAGGTAACAATGCGGTTCAAAATTCCTTCATTTGTGTGTCTGTTGAGCAGTGCAAGGCACGTCTCGACGCGTACTTCGCGCTGGCGATCATTGAGTTCGTGGGGCACCCATTTATCAAGCTTTTTTACCTTGCCAATTTGACGCAAATGGACCAATATTGTTTTGACGCTAACGTCGAAAGCTGCTGCTAATTCAGCCGTAGATTGTGTATCATCAGCTTCCACAGTCGCCTTTAATTCGTCATTGTCGACCAAAGTCTTCGGACGACCGCGAGGTTCATTTTTCAGGTTGAAATTTCCAGAACGGAAGCGAGCAAACCATTAACAAGTGGTGCGTTGGTTTGTAGTGTTAGCTCCGTAAATGTCGTCGATGTTGCGTGCCGCTTGTGCCGCGTTGCTGCCACGACGGTACTCATATTCCATAATTACTCGAATTTTTAACGTATCCATGATGACGAAAAAGATTGAAATGCGATGAAAATGTAACACTAATCAATAAACAAATGACTACTTTTGGGAAAAAAAATCCATGTTTTAAAATAAAATTAATTTGAAATTAGAATTTTTAGCCAAACAAAAATTATTTTGATTTGAAATGGCCAGTACTGCAGAACGGCAATTTCATAGGTAAAGACCTAATATTTATATTTAACAGTTCTTTACACATTTATTAATATTAGCTAATAAGCCGACTAAGAACACTTAAAGAAAGGGACTCAAAATATCACGTTTCATCGACGCTTCGATGGTTGTTCCTGGTATACTGGAGAACGCTGTTGAGGAAATTTTAATACGACGGTAAGACGGCTTAATTAAGTATTCCATGTAGATCAGTTTCTAAATAAGATAAAAAAAATATTTAGACATGTTTGGTACATGAATCTAAAAATAACATAATCCATTTCGACGAACTCCTATTACAAGAACAAAATAATGAAAACATGTAACACCATGACTTTTCACATCTAAAACAGGAATCTTTAATCAAGACTTGTTACGTTTAATACCCGACACGCCAACGTTTGAAAACCAACACGAGCCCACACGCGACGACTACAAGGGAAGAGGGTACGGAAAATTGGTATAAGGCTCTCGCACACAGTTGCGATTTATATCGTACGATTTCTCTTAGTATTATGAACTTTTTTTTTTTCTTGAATACGAATAATCCTGTCTACCTTATGCTGCACCTGCCATGTTTTCTCTCTGCATCACCCTAAGGTTGACTGGTAGAAAATGCCTCAGGCATTAAGTCCGCCTTTGTACAGTATTTTTTTACTTGTGCATAAAGTTTTAATAAATAAATAAATAAATAAATAATCATGTTATCCACTAATTGGGTTATTGAGGTCAGATAAGCAGTAGCTCCATGTCAAATATTGGTATTTAGCTGCATCGGGTTTAGTCTGGAAGCTGACCCCGACATAGTTGGGAAAAGTCTAGGCAGATTAATTTAACTTGAATACGATAGAAATCCGGTGAGATAGCGGTCAAACGTGAGCCTATCAGTTATAAAAAAAAAACAGCCAAGTGCGTGTAGTATATTGTCATAAGAAAGCCAATATAAATGCACAATGAACAAAAATACCAACACCACACCGTATCGCTCCTGTATAGTTCAAAAACTAAAACCCGAATACTGAAAAATCAGGCTCGCCGCGGTTGGTCTGTAACCAATTAAATTAATATTATTTACCTCCACTTTTACTGATTTTTAACAATTTAAACATATTTATTTACTTAAACAATATGAAATATACATATTTGTAATGTGCTCGTCAAGACCTTTCTTTTGACTTCAAACATGTCATTATTATCTCAATAAAATTTTTTTTCTCGGTCAGAAATTTTCGTGTAAATTCCACCATATTATATTAAGGGAGAATTTATATAACCTATGTCACCCGGACCATTATTACAAATCTATTGATACCTCATTCATTAAAATCGGTTCAGTAATTTAGGCGCTACGGTGGAACACACGTAAATACATACTTACATACATACATAGACTGCTAAAATCTTTTGGCTTTGCCGTAGTCGGGTAAAAAGCAGAAAGTTTGGAAGCGCGTTACATTGTGTGTTCCTTCAATAACCTTCAACAGACGTGACTGGAATAGTTCCACGTTAATATGCGTCCCTGGTACCCCGGATTAGCGTCATAACTGTTTAAGATTATTATTGTCTTTCATATTTTTTGTCGGTATTAGTTTTGCTGGGCCAAGCTTCGTTTGGGGTAAGAAGTGTCCACACAGATATATAATTTCTGGACTATATATTTTTTGAGATGAAAATCAATATTGCGCTTCGGTTTTTATTATATTAAAATAGTTTTTATGATATTAAGACAGAATCGTACTAATGACTTTTATGATTTTAGATGAGTACTAAAACAAAAGATCACTTCTTTCTTGTTTTATGAGAACAGAACTACCCATTATCCTAAAGCAATAAAAAACATGAAATTAACACAGCCTTTTCCTCATCAATTGTCGTAATTTATTTTATTGTAGCAGTAAAATACCTATCTATCTATCTGAGGGGCGTAAAGCCGTTGGTCTCGTCTGACAGTCGTTACGGGTCATTACAAATGTATTTTACATGGAGCGACTGCCTATCTGACCTCTACAACCCAGTAACTGGGTAATACGATACCCCTTGGTAAGACTGGTTGTCAGACTTTCGGGCTTCTGACGACCCGTAACGACTGTCAAAGATCCACGAATGACAGCCGGGACCAACGGCTTAACATGCTTAAAATGAAAGTAAAGATGGTCACCCATCCACTGACCAACCCCGGCAAGCGTAGCTTAACCTGATGGATCGACCCGTGCGGCTGTTTTTACCGCGCTGTGTTAGCCACGAGCTCCTCCGAGCTTTTATTAAATCATAACATTATAATTATTATGATAATTTATAAAAAGTTATTAAATAAATTAAAGCTGTCATTCCAACAGGCATTGTTTAAAATAAATGGCCGTAAAGTGACTTGCAAAAAAAATCGAAATTGAAAAATAGTAGATCCATTCTCTGAATTGCCCAGCAATTTTTCCCCTCACTGTATTTTTCTTTTATAACAAATTTGTTTTCCAGCTGAGTGTTATTAGAAAGTATTTCGAAAATTCTTTCGAATTTATTATTTTATATAACAATGGTGGTACAGACGAATAGCACAAAAGAGAAAAATCCATTGAAAACTCGGACTTCCTCCTTTTAGCGTTAACAAAAGGTAAACAAAGGGAAAATAAACTGTAAACGTTGAGTGTTCCTGCAGGTAAAGCATTAGCAGTTGCTTCATAATAATAAAACAATCCTGTGTGTCATGGGTTCCTCTTATTTTTATTGGTCTTCAAAAGATTTATGCGAATGTATTGTATCAAACTCAAACTCAAATTATTTATTTCAAATAAACCAATTACAGGCACTTTTGAATTGTCAATGGGTCGGTCAGTCAGAAAGATAAAGCTAGCTGCCCATTCTAAAGCGTAGTAGATCCCTATGGAGAAGAACGAGCAAGAAACTCCACGGAAACTCTTATACATCAAAATATTTTTACAAAATATTGGTTATATCGTTCATGTTGAAAATATACATGTGAGAACAATGTAGAAAGACGTGCACGTTAAAAAGCACCCGTAATAAAAAGATAAAAACTAAAACAACTAAATTAAAAATAAGCCATGGTAGCTAAGAGACGACCAGTCCAACCGACGGCGCCCGTTCACGAACATGACGCATGGATCAGCACCAGTATCAGCAAATGTATGGTAAAACACAATATCAGTTATGGCCTTTTATTTTCGCGGATGATTAATGTTAAATCAAATTGTGCAACACACTGGAAAATACTAACTGCCTATCAATCTGCCTAGCCTTTTCTCAACTATCTTGGGGTCGGCTTCCAGTCTAACCGGATTCTGCTGAGTACCAGTATTTTACATAGAGTGACTGCCTATCTGACCTCCACAAATCAGTAACTGGGTAATACGATACCCCTTGGTAAGACTGGTTGTCAGAATTTCTGGCTTCTGATGACCCGTAACGACTGTCAAAGATCCATGAATGACAGTCGGCTTAACGTGCTTTCCGAGGCACGGTGGGTATCGGTATGTAAAGATTGTCACCCATCCTCGGACCAACCTTGGCAAGCGTAACTTAATCTGATGGATCGACCCGCGCGGCTTGAATTACTTAGCCACGAGCTCTTTAAAGACTAACTGCCTAATAGAACATTATTATACGGCTGGGATAGTTACATTATCGGTAAAGGTAACATAAATTCATTAAAATATATACAAATAATACTTAGGTAGTTACCATTATTATTTAGAATTACAGTCATGCAATAAGTTATAATAATTTAATGGGTTTACTTAGTTGCAAATCGCGAGCGGATATTATCACTTTCAGTACATTGTAAAAAAGGTTTAAATTACAATGTTAAACTCTAGCTTGTGTAACAACTGTATCTACCACACAAGTCGTCTATAAAAATCTGGGACTAGACGACATAGCTGTATAATTCTATCACAATTAATATCATAAGAAAAACAGTCGTTAATAACGTCAGTGAATATTATTTTAATACTTAACATAAATAAATAAAAAAATATTTCAATGAAAATTTAACTACCAACTAAGCATACATCTTTATCCTCTAAGTGATGATCTTCTTTGATAAAATCAGCTGCTCTTTCTCCAATCATGAAGAAGAAGACATGCTGCGCAGACTCCAAATAAATTGTGAGGAGGATTATTTTAGAAACGAAGGTTTTCAATTCCTTTTTTGATAATTTTAAATATTACCTATCCAGCTTATACACTTAAACAATGATCTTCTTTAATAAAATCAGCTGCTCTTTCTGCTATCATAATAGTTGGAGCATTGGTATTGGCTCCAGTAATCCTTGGCATGACACTAGCATCTGCAATTCTTAGCCTCTGTACCCCGTACACGTTAAGACGGGGGTCTACTACAACCCCCATAGGACAGGAAGCAGCATAATGGTATCCTGATACCATCATACATAGTGCATAGCATTTCCAATATTGATGGGTAGAATACAAATTTCCACAACCACAAATTTCAGGAATAACTAGTTCAGCTTGAGCACTTTTAAAAAAATCCGTATCCTGAACTTTCAAAAAATCTTGTAAATACGTCGCATGCTTATCTAAATCATCATCGTTAGAATAATATCCAGTATATATGAATGGCTGTTCTTGGGGATCTCTGCTTCGCAACACGATTTTGCCACGGGATTCTGGATACACTATCAAAATTAAGCTGAATAAAACTTCTTTTCCAGTACTACTTTTATATAAGGCATTACATATTTCATCTACAAAAGAGAAGTAGAAAGAACAAAACTGCAACACACCAGTCGGTTCGTTCATTACAAAATTAATGGTTTGATAATCTAGATAGTCTTGGCTTTTGTTTAGTGTGACATACCCCATTATGAGCGGATATGGAAATTTGGTGGGATCCACTGGCTTAGATGGATGTGATTTACCCATTGTATGAGTCATAATAACCATAACATGGTCTTGTAAAACTTGACCGACAGGGAGATCAGAAAGTACTTTTATGTTATGATTCAGTAAATGATCTTCTGGACCTACTCCCGACAGCATTAACAGTTGCGGGGTGTTAATAGCTCCTGCCGATATTATCACTTCTTTGTTAGCTTTATAGCAGACAGTTTCATTATTTTCTACGATAGCTTCAACACCAATAGCGTTCTTGTCGTCATCGAAGAGGATTTTTGATACCAATGTGTTTTTAAGCACAAACAAATTGGGACGGTTTTTGATCGGATGCAGAAATGATTGTGCAGTGCTTTGTCTTACGCCGCCAGCAATGTTAAACATATTCTCAGTATATCCAAGAGGAGTGTCACCATTTGTGTCCAAAACAATGTCATGACCAAGTTCTTTGAAAGCTTCAAAGTACTTCAGAACCTCGTCATTGTAGTATCTGGTAGTTCCTAAATATCCATTAGTACCATGAAAAGCGCTTGCGTCGGAATGAAGAAGGATAGGGTCGATTAGCCTTTCACTTTTTATAAAATATGGAAGTACGTTTTCCCAGTTCCATGACTCGTCGCCAGTCATCTTTGCCCAGTTGTCAAAATCATGATGGTTTCCTCTCGTGTAAGCCATGAAGTTATTAGAACTTGAGCCCCCAAGCATTTTTCCTCTCGTCAGTTCTACTCCATTGTTTTTGTGAAACTGTTGGCTGTAACCATCGCTTTCCGTTTCGTAGTTCCAATCAACTGATGTTTTCTTCAAGAACGGAATAAATGCCGGTATCTGAAATAGAGTTGGAAATATAATGACTAGAAAAAGACAGAAAATTAGGAAAATCATTAAGTTACCAAATGTCAGGTTAGTCAGAATGAAATAAGAAATAAAAATATACAGACTTGCATGAAAATGATAAGCTTCATGGAAATGAGTGATTTTTTTTTATCATTCTTAAGAATAGGTTAAAAAAAAGATTATGTGTGAGAACTCGTGGTGGTGAGAACCATTATAAATATATTAATAAAATAAGCAGAAAACAAAACGAAAAGGAACGTAATTAAAAATGTTTCTATAATTATTATTATAACATTAATCTCTGAAAAATGAAATGGTGATTGTTTAAAAAATTAACATTCTCATCATTTTTTGTACACCATCTTCTGGTAACACTACAAGTCTTTGAAAAATATTATCCTTTCTGTATAAAATCCCAAATTTTCTCCCCTATCATAATCGTTGCGACATTGGGGTTAGCGCCAAAAATCTCAGGCATCACACTAGCATCAGCTACTCTCAGTTTTTGCACTCCATAAACATAAAGATTAGAATCTACGACAAAACCCATAGGGCAAGTTCCAACGTGCTGATACTCTGACACCATCATACACAAAGCGTAACATTTCCAAAATCTTCACTTGTATCATTTTCTATACAACCACACACTTCTGGAATAAGCAATTCACTTTCAACAATTTTGAAGAAATCAGTTTCTTTCAATTTAGCAAAATCCTGTAGATATTTTGCGTGGGTGTCCAAGTCTTTATGCCTGTGTTAGATTTGATATAATATAAATTATAAGCGTATATATAGCTACTACGCAAATAGCAAGTCTTAAATGTCAGAATGGTTAATGGTTATTTATTGTATATGAAAGTATTATGAACATGGTGTGTAAGGGAAGGATTTCATAAAGAAAAGCACAGAAAGACAAGACTAGATATTTATTATTTCAATTAGGCTTGTCAATAATTATTCATCTTTAATGAGAAAACTATTGTCCGTTCGCAAAACTAGGTCTTCATGGAGAAGAAGGACAAGAAACTCCATGGAAACAATATTATAGTATTCTATCAACACATTTCTTATATTTCCATAAATTATAGTCATCTCAAACAGTTAATTCTATCACTCAGAATAATAGCAACATAATAACAATATTTAAGGTATAATATCAAAATATGTAACTTACATGACGACTGGTAGATATATTTCACATCACAACGGCACTAGCACTAGCCACTTGAACATCCACTGAGCAACTGCCTCGAGAATGTCATTACAATCCTTTTTATATCCTACCACCCCTTCCATTTATCCCTTCCTATGAAACATCAACTGACAGTATTGTATCAATTGTTTCAAACAACCTGTTATATTAAAATAGCAATATAAATTCTAAGATACTACAGTTACTATCAAATATTATTTAATTATTTATAGTAATAAAATCTGTACGAATTTGACAAGTTAAGAGTGGTATATTTCGTAAACACAATAACTAATCAAATTAGATACTTCTACATTGGTCTCAAGCTTCGTAAATGTGACAGATGTCAATATCCAACTAACAGTTATTCTAATAATCTAAAGGTTGTTTTACAATGATTCGATGATTTTAATCACAACCGAACTAACTTCCGGAATCAAGGTAATCTCAAGTATTTATTTTTAAATACTAAACACAATAATTACATTTATCTAACACGGCCATACTGACAAGTACTTCGCTCTCGAAGTACATTAGATACCGTTTTTCTACAATTGTACTTTGGTTTTGTCATTGTCTTTGTCATTTGTTTTGTTTTGCCAATTGCCTAGACATGTCAAGTCCCATCCACCCGCTGCCAGTGGGATAGACTTGCACCAAGCAAATGACCGACCAGCGGAAACAGTCATAGTCATAGTCACAGTCAGCTAATTATAATTATCTAATACGGCCATAGTGTGAAACTTAATCACATCTTACTGTATGTGGCCAAACACCCGCCGTCGGTGAAGCTCAATCACCCGCAGTCAGTGAATGCCAGACAACAGTCAAGACAAGCTCTTTTTGTATTAATTAAATAAGTAATCAAAACAATATACCGCTCGGTCAACCTGACAATATCATTGCAAATTGTATTGATCATCCTTATTACATTTTCTATTAAATAATTGCAAATATTTAATATGGTCACTCTGTTGGTACCTCACTTTTTAGTAAAAGGTTATAATAATAAGCCAAATCAAAATTATCAAGAAACACAGATCAGTTCCGACAAAACTATAAGTTTATTTTAACAATACTATTAGTTAGCATTTTGAAAGTGAAAAAATAATAAAATAAAGCTAATTATTAATAACCTTCAACCTTGTCATATTTGTTTATCAGCAAGTTATGTGATATTCGCTATTTCTTTCATAATGTAAAAATATAATTATGTTTCATTTACTTTATGACATTACCAACTCCAATTTTGTAAAGTTTCCTCCAAAGCTATCTTTTAAATTAATTTGTGATCAACAGAGCAATAATATTAACAATTTTAAATTAACTTTCCGTGAACACTTTTTTTCGACCATACAAGTCTCAGCACGTTTTCATCGTTATGACGAGGGTTGAGTCAACGACCCGCCGTTCCCAATGGTTTCTAGCAGAACACGATTGCTCCAACGTTGATCATGAAAATAGCAAAATAAAATTCATTAGAAATATGTTATGTGAGACTGAGCACTATCCCACTTCTGATGTTAGATTTGATATAATATAAATTATAAGCGTATATATAGCTACTACGCAAATAGCAAGTCTTAAATGTCAGAATGGTTAATGGTTATTTATTGTATATGAAAGTATTATGAACATGGTGTGTAAGGGAAGGATTTCATAAAGAAAAGCACAGAAAGACAAGACTAGATATTTATTATTTCAATTAGGCTTGTCAATAATTATTCATCTTTAATGAGAAAACTATTGTCCGTTCGCAAAACTAGGTCTTCATGGAGAAGAAGGACAAGAAACTCCATGGAAACAATATTATAGTATTCTATCAACACATTTCTTATATTTCCATAAATTATAGTCATCTCAAACAGTTAATTCTATCACTCAGAATAATAGCAACATAATAACAATATTTAAGGTATAATATCAAAATATGTAACTTACATGACGACTGGTAGATATATTTCACATCACAACGGCACTAGCACTAGCCACTTGAACATCCACTGAGCAACTGCCTCGAGAATGTCATTACAATCCTTTTTATATCCTACCACCCCTTCCATTTATCCCTTCCTATGAAACATCAACTGACAGTATTGTATCAATTGTTTCAAACAACCTGTTATATTAAAATAGCAATATAAATTCTAAGATACTACAGTTACTATCAAATATTATTTAATTATTTATAGTAATAAAATCTGTACGAATTTGACAAGTTAAGAGTGGTATATTTCGTAAACACAATAACTAATCAAATTAGATACTTCTACATTGGTCTCAAGCTTCGTAAATGTGACAGATGTCAATATCCAACTAACAGTTATTCTAATAATCTAAAGGTTGTTTTACAATGATTCGATGATTTTAATCACAACCGAACTAACTTCCGGAATCAAGGAAATCTCAAGTATTTATTTTTAAATACTAAACACAATAATTACATTTATCTAACACCTGCCTAGCCTTTTCCCAACTATGTTGGGGACGGCTTCCAGTCTAACCGAAAGCAGCTGAATACCAGTATTTTACATGAAGCGATTGCCTATCTGACCTCCACAACCCAATAACTGGGTAATACGATACCCCTCGGTAAGACTGGTTGTCAAACTTTCGGGCTTCTAACGACCCGTAACGACTGTCAAAGGTCCACGAATAACAGTCAGGACCAACGGCTTAACGTGCTTTCCGAGGCACGGAGGAGTCTCTGTATGTAAAAATGGTCATCCACGGACCGACCCCGGCAAGCATAGCTTAACCTGATGGATCGACCCATGTGGCTGTTATTACTTAGCCACGAGTTTACCAGGAATCGTCGCCAGTTAACTTCGCCCAGTTGTCAAAAACATGGTAGTTTCCTCTCGTGTAAGCTCAGAAATTGATAGAACTAGTACCATCATGCAATTTTCCTCTTTGACTATAACCATCATATGTTGCATGATTCCAATCAACTTTAGAGTTTTTCATAAATGGCGTAAACTCTGAAATCTAGAAAAACAATACAGTGAAGACTTTTAATTTAAATTGCTTTGATAGTCGCAGTTTATTTTGATTGCACATTTAATCACTAGGTATTTGATTTATCAGAAGCAATGTCTGGCAGTCAATTCGAATCGATTTATATAAACGAGCTACTATGATAAGCGATACATATTGACCAATCGTAGCGGAATATTAGTTCTGGGACGCGTTCACCATAATCTATACTGACATTATTGGTATAAAGAACCATTTAGTTTCTGAATAACATAACTAAGCTTTCTTTTTCAGAAACAAGCCCTCTTTGACCTTGGCGATAAATAATGTTCCTACTAAATTCTTAATTAAATATAAGTTCATGAATATTAAAAATTTTAGTCAGCTTGTCCGAAATTTTGCATCTCTAAAAAATAGGCCTACTGGGGAATTTATTACCTTGCTTCTTGTTGGAAATCTCGTAACAATCTGATTATTGATTACGTACAAAGTTTTTACGCAGATGTCTATTATAACCACAGAAGACGAAGATGACCATAGATATAAGATTTTATATTTCTATGCAGACGACTCTGCGGTTGCTGCAAGAGGCGGTAATGTCAACACTTGCCATACACACCTAGCGTGTCTCCGTATACTCGCACTATGGCTCAAATTACGTATTTATACTGACGGTTTTGAATGGTATCTGTGACAGAACTTATGCTTTCAACGTTCTTTCGGTACCACGAAGTTTATAGGCACTACCACCTTTAAATTCTGCTAGCGTGGCGAAGCCATGTTATGTTATTGTAACTATTGCGTAACTTATAAATGTAGGTAGATACTGATTTAATCATTGTTGATCCCTAAATATTTAATCACAGTAGGTACTTACTACAGTTTCTATTGGAGGGTCTCCGCCAGCTTCAATAAGTAAAACTGTAGCTGTGTCAATCTCAGTGAGTCTATTGGCTATCACACTGCCTGCTGACCCAGCACCAACTACGATGAAGTCAAAACAATCGCCATCTGATGAGAAAATATGAAATACTATTGTTACTGAATTGTCTAGGTCAATTATAGAAGTTAAGAGCGTTGGCTCCGTACGGCATTTCATACAAAATTTCAAGTCCTGTTTTATCGAAATAAATGAACCGATTTTAATGAAACTTCATACCTATAAGCAGGATACATAGGTCTAAAATGTAAGTTAAGAACATTTTCGAAATGTCTTATTTAAATAAAGGTAATTGAAATCTCTGTTTCTATGGAATATTTAAAAGCGATCGAATTTAACTGCAACACTATTTTTCGAAAATGTTCTTTACTAACTTTTTAGACATATGGCATCTGCTTATGCGTATGAAGTTTCATTAGAATCGGTTCATTCATTTCGACAAAAAAGGCCTTGAAAGTTTGTATGAAATGCTGTTCGGAGCCAACGCTCTTAATTATGCGAAAAGGTAAGTAAAAAGTGAAATAGTAGTATTATGTTGTTTATCGTAGCAGGTGGCGTTCTGCAGCTTCTGCTTACTCTCATGGGAAGAAGGCGTGAGTTTATGTAGTAGCAATAGTTTGTGCAGCAGTAATTATCCATTTAATGATGTAGGTAATTACTGTCAATACCATTTAGGACATTGCTGATATAATTTCACGCCCGCCAATTAAAAATGATTCACATGCGGCCGAGTAATAATGTCAGTTGTTTTTGGCGTAAACAAAAAACAAGCGAAAAAAATTGTCGTCGACATTTATCTTGAAAGAAATATGTTATGACATTTAATCATTGTTGAGAAATTCTGCCAGAGTTAATGACATAATTTGAATATTTCATAATAGTTGTAAAAACGACTAGTACACACGGCTACATATCAAGCTATACATTTCTAGTTTACACTGACCTCTCGTTGTTAGGAAATCCTATACAATGCGAGATCAGCTTATACTGGAAATTTATAGCTTGATCTGTAGCCGTGCGTAGCTACTCCAAAACTGTCTGGTCTGTAGATCGAAATTGAGCCCAAGAAACATGTTGCATTATATCTACACACAAATTCTAACAGCTATGCCCGCGTTGAGGTTGGAAATTATCCCACGGGAATGTACTACCGAGATAAAAAGTTTCTGTATCCTAACCCAGGTCAACGGTCTATCCGTGTGCCAAATTTCATTCAAATCGGATCAACTGTTAAGGTGTAAAAATGTAATATACAGACAGACAGAGTTACTTTCGCATTCATAATGAACCTACTACCGGGATAAAAAGTATCCTATGTGTTAATCCAGGTTATAAACTATCTGTGTGCCAAATTTCATCCCAATCCGTTCATCCGTTTTTGCGTGACTGAGCAACAAACATCCAAACTATATAAATAAATAAATTAATTTGTTTTAAAAAAAACTAAACATACATACTTTCACATTTATAGTATTAGTAGGATAATAATATATAGTAATAGTATTATACTCGTAGTAGAATATAATAATTTATACGTAGTATGGATGTTTAGTATGAACAGATTTTTAACATAATAACATAGTTTGTAATAATATTAATTTGACTGATTACCTTGAACTTCAGCTTGCAGCGGCCATAAGAACGCGGTCAGCTGTAACGCAGCCAGTATATTGAAGGCTCCTTGAATGTTCTGGATTCCTTGTATCGCTGTAGTTGCATTCATTTTTAGATATTTCTTACAGTTGAAGTTTTTAGTATCGTTTCGTAATCACTACAAATTAATAACGGAGTTTTGGAAATATTCTGAAAAGTTTTTTATTTTTTTGTATGAAATTACAGGCATCAGATTATCTCACAGTTTGCCACTGAAAATATTTTTGTATTTACTACTACGGGTATAATAGAAGTAATATAAAACTTACCTTTGTTGTGTGTTGGTTTTAACCTTCGTGAATTGTACCCGACTGCTGAAGGAGAGTACTTAATATTTTTTGAGAGTATGTATTGAATGTTTAATTCTTTTATAAATAACCAATAAAATTATTGTTTCTTGATAGTTTGGTTCCTAATTATTATTAAAAAAAAAAATATAAGTGATAATCTTTATGATAAATAAATACAAAATACAACGTATCTTTTGCAATACAGACACACGACTGGACCTAAGTATCAACGACGTAGTATAATTTCAGGTTCCATGTGAATTTTTATGTAAATGAGAAGAATTTCGTGCAAGTTAATACAGTATTAACACAATGAGCTAATAAAAAACCAGATTGTAAAATCACATGTAGTTTGCGATCTATATTTTATAAACATATTACTTGAAGTGTAAACACCGCAGGCGCATCGTAATAAATCAATATATAACAATCGCAAATTGAATGTGGTTTAACTTAGTAAATAAAAGATATTATAACCTTATGAGCATTAAACTCAGTAAATTAATCCTAAAAACAGTTCCACATGTTTTATGGAAGAACGCAGGCAGACAGGGTCAAACAAAAACCTCTCTTTTCGAAATCGGTTAATGGCGACACTAGAAAAATATATTTTTAACTGCATTGTCCAATTTAACATTTAAATGCTGTTTTAAACATTTACATCTTTATTTATAAACGTAGCATACAATTTAAAAATTTAAAATTTTTGATTTGAATGTTTGAGTAACGTTTTATTGTGTACATAAGTGTGATTTTTATATCAATTTTATATTTTAATTTAATGTGACTGTCTGAAAACAAATGAATTATTATAATAATTATAAAAATATGTCATAATTAGCGACTGTTTAACTTTACTTTTGTGACGTTTAAATGTGTTTTATCTTTTGTATACAAGGTGTAACATAAATAACGCACAACCTCTTAAGGGGTCATTATTCATCATTATGATCCCATTTTGGTCCCATAGTAAAAGTTGTTCATAATGATGAGTACACATCATGACCCCTTAAGAAGTTGTGCGTTATTTATGTTAAACCTTGTATAAAAGGACCCCATTATAACCATTCCAATATTGACGTCAATGTTATTATCAGTTTTACAAATTAAAAATTTTGCATGTTTAATTTGAAAAACCATCCTCAAAAATAGACATGACTAAAAGAATAAAATAAAATACAAGCCTAATTACTTAGCAAAACATTGTGTGCCTTCTTACAGCATTCAACGAATTAATTAACTGGCTTTTTCATGTGAATATTTTAAATAATTAACCATTGTTTTACTACTGAAAAATCTTCGTTACCTATCTCAAATCGAAAACACGGGAATGTTGCTTAGCTGCAAAAATAAGTATACTGTACATACATAAGTATACTGGTTGCACTTCCATTGATGTTGTTTGGTTGTTATATTCGAATTAATTAATAAAATAATCATATCTAATTTATTTATTTAAATATACGTATACAACATAACAGATTTAAATAAATCTAAGGCGTTGTACAGCAAAATTTTTTTTCTACAAAACTCAATAAAAAAAATAAAACAATAATAATATAACAAATACAACACGAGAAATTAATAGGAAAGAATGTAGAGGTATAAATGCAATCAACAGAAAAGAAACAGAAAATTACTACTTATTACTTATTTGTCTTTCATTCATCATCTCACAGAATCTTAACAATTCACGACACACAACTATCCATCTCCCGGCGAATAAGTCACACTCCAGTGTTGATATCAAAAGAGCATTAAGCATCGTAAGCGCCCGAATGAGGAGCGAGTTAGCTCGTGACACTGTGCGTGCTGAGGTACGGCCAATAACGGGTGTCTTCGCGGCCTCAGTTGGTGTTTGGCCACAACAGGAATAAACAACCTCATCAATTGAGCCACAAGTTCTGGACAATCGGACTCACCGCGCATAATACGGCAAGCTGAGACAAGCAAGAAGTAGTTACGCCTCACTTCAAGAGAATTAAAATTTAGTACGCCAAGTACAAATTTTGTAGGGTAAAGAAAAGGGTAGTATCCCAAGAGTTTTTTGTAGAGAAATCTAAGAAAGGCCTTTTGGACTTTCTCAAGAAGTAAGGCGTAAGTGCTCTCATGGGGATTCCAAATCGCTGCAGCTGATTCTAGCTTACTCCTTACTAAGGCCAAGTAAACTAGTTTAATGGCCAGTGGGTTGGTAAAGTCTCGCATGTTCCTAATAACAAAGCCGGTACGAATCAGCTCCGAGTGCCCTCATGTGTTCGTGAAAAGTAAGCTTCGTGTTAAATAGTACTCGGAGATCTTTGCAGAGTTGACACGAACTATTGCTTCCTCTCCTAAGAAGTATTGAATATGCATGGGTTTATGTGTACGACTGAAAGACATAATACTGTATTTGTCAGTGTTAAAAAGCAACATGTTATCAACACTCCATTGAATGACTTAGTTAATATCCTCTTGAAGTGTTGTTGAGTCAGCAACCTCCTCCACGCCATATATAAATTTGAGATCATCGGCGTAAAGTAAGCACCTGGCATGTTTCAGAACCTTCTCAAGGTCATTCACCATAACTCCGAAAAATAGTGGTCCCAAAATCGTTCCTTGGCTTACCCCAGACCGAATGTGATCCTGACCGGTTCTGAGACAAAGCAACCATGTCTAACATATTGCTGACGATCTCGCATATAACTCGCAAAAAATTTCAGTAACTTTGGTAAAAAACCAATATTAGAGAGCTTGGCGAGCAAAATGTCATTATCCAATCGATCGAAGGCTTTTTTGAAGTCGAATTAAACAACATCAACTTGTATGCCTTTGTCCAAGTGCTGCGATATGAGATCCACAAGCGTTAGAAGGTTTGTACTAACATCGGTGACAACGCTAATGTATTATTTCGGTTCCTAAGACAATATTTTTATAGTAAATTCTTATTTTATTCATTTATTTTATTTTATTTATTTTAGGAAGATTTACAACTAAAAGATATAGTAAATAAAAGTTTAAAATAAATAAGGCCATTACAAGTTTCCAAATGTAGTTAAATCTTATGAAACAGAAAATTGATAATAGACTATTTATATAACACAAAACAGAAAAAGGAAATGAAATACCTATTATGTTGTTTTCATCATTATCATTCTTCTGCTATCATCCCAATTTATTTGGGGTCGGCGCAACATTTCTTTTGTTTGCTATTATGAACATAAAATATCGAATTATCGATGACATAAACTTGACAGTTCACCGAGGTAATTTCGTAACGCACATAAAATGACAATAGGGATGATGCCTGGGTAAAACAAAAGAAGTTCTATTTAGTGTTCACGACGATACTCACAAAATAAAGGTCTATTCAGATATAACCGATATCGCTGTCGTGCCCTGTAGGTTCACAGTACAGGTACTGGTCCACCAGTAAAGAGCCTAGACAAATGGCATTCGCTTCGGAACGATTCTATTTCTACATTCTCTACAGCTTCAAAGTGACATTGACATGATCACGTGACATTTCGATAGCTTATGTCAATACATATTTTTGGCTTTTCTACTAGCGTCATCGCTAATCAAATGTTATTATGTCAGCTCAGTATCGCTACTGAGCGCAACAGCGATATTTTTAATATAAATAAAAAGAAAAGTCCTGACTGTCAGTCGACTCATCAGCGCCCAGCCCAAAACATTGGACCTAGAAAGCTGAAATTTTATACAAAGATTCCCTTTATAATTAAGACGATAAGGAAAGGTTTTTGTTCCTGTGGGATATTTTCCGACATCCACGCAGGCGAAGTCGCAGTATTTCAATGGCGGTCATAGAAATACTATACTATATTTACAATAAGATCAGACATTTAAACGTGCCTATTTTACAGTCTGTTCAACCGATTTTGACTTCTATTGCGTTGCTGGCATGACAAATGGCAGCTACAGTAAACAATTGGTAATATAACCACTTTTTAGGATTCCGTACCTCAAAAGAAAAAAACGGAACCCTTATAGGATCACTCGTGTGTCTCTCTGTCTGTCTGTCTGTCTGTCCGTCTGTCACAGCCAATTTGCTCCGAATCTAATGGACCGATTAAGTTGAAATTTAGTACACATATGAATTTCTGTGACCCAAACACGGACGGGTCAAGTAAATAAATGAATTTTGAATGTAGAGGTCACTTTTGGGGGGCAAATAAGAAAATTAAAAAAAAAAAGTTTTGGAAACTACACCATGTGGCATGTCAAATGAAAGGGCTTACTATGAGGGTCCTAAATATATATATTTTTTTATAATTTTAAAATAAATTGTTTTAAAGTTATTTAAGAAAATAGACGAAAATTGACCATTCCCCCCTTATCTCCGAAACTACTGAGCCTAAAATTTTGAAAAAAATACAGAAGATAGATCTTTACCTGTAGGTTACAAGAAAACCTATAAGAAGTCTGTGGTCTTAAAATAACATGGTAAACCTATCAATATTGTGAGTACAAACTTACATTCACAGTTGGAATGTATGGGAGAACATGTTTTTCAACTACAATGTTAAGTTTGTTCTTAAGATAAATTCATCCCAACTACGGAACCCTTCATTGTGCGTGGTCCGACACGCACTTGGCCGGTTTTTTGCCTTTAATGCCATCCTTAATCCTACGGAATAGAAGTCAAAATCGGTTAAGCGGACTGTAAAAAAGGTTTGTTTAAATGTCTAATGTTATTGTAAATGGAGTATAGTGTACATTCTAGGTATACTCATTGGTTCAAAGTTAGGAGTTACAAACTCAGATCAAGTAAAAATAGTAACAAAATCAAAACTGTACATTGAATATTTTTGGTAAAAAAGTAATTGGTACGAGGTGTGGGATTGATTCTGATGCCGTAAATATAGAAAAAAGTCAGAAAAAATGCTAAGCGAAAACTAAGTAAAAGCACAAGTGGGCGATGCGATGCGATGCAGTGGAGTAGGATATATTTTATGTTAAGACAAGAAATTTCACATCAACAAAGTCGCGGTCGCGGGTACAAGCACTATGTATCATTTAAAAATAATACTTAGTTCCCTCACTTATCTTGTAATTATAAATTAAGTATTTCCTTTGCACGCATGGGTGTCTATGTAGTTAATTTAAATGGGCAATGAATTAACATCCGCAAATTACATGCCTGAACATTGTTAGGTCTCAGTCAGTAACAGAGTTCCGATAATTCAATTTAATTAAAATAATCTAAGTTCAATGTTTCAGATCTTAAAGCAAGTAAAATAAGTTATTTTGAACTTAGACACAAAATATGAGGTTGCAAAACTGTTAAAGACTTGTCAGTTTTTCTTCTTCATCGTCGTGTCGATAATTCCATTCATCTGTTTTAGAATTAAGGGGGATGCGTTGTGGTAGCCCACGAAAAACCCAAAAAATATTATAATATTTTTTGGGTTTTTTGCAATTCGCAGGTCCGTATCAGGTTGTATCTTGATCAAAATATATTATGATACGCTGCAATAAAACATAACTTAACATATGATAATTCTTCTGTACGTGTATTCGTCACCTAACTCCTCCTAAACGGCTGGACCGATTTAGATAAAAAAAATTGTGTATATTTTAATGGATTCCTGGATAGCTTGAAAACTCAATTGGACCCGGTAGGTGGCGCTGCAGTCGGGTTCTAGGTTCGTTCAGACAGGACAAGGTCGGGTCCGCTAGTGTATTTATGTAATTTTAATCATGAAAATCATCAATAAATCTCTTTAAATTAGATTTCGTGCAGATTCATTGAACGAGTCTGCACGAAATCTAACTTAGAGAGATGTATTGATTATTTTTATTATTAAAATTATGTAAATACATATGTTTTCTTGCCGTGTATCATATTTTGATCAAAACGCAAGATAATCTGAATTTCGCGGGCGCACCCTCCTTAGGTTGCGACTAGAATTCGGCCTCTCAAAGGTCTTTTATAGTGTAGTTTAGCACAGAGAGCATGACGCCGAGAGCATGGCGACGAGGTTTCGTTTGCGATGTGGCTCCACAGTCGCTCAGTGGCTCATCAGAGTACTCCCACCCGGCTTCTTAGTTAGTCAAGGGATTTCCAGGTAGACCACGGCAGTTGGTGTCCCGCTGGAAGGTTTTTTAGGCTCAATATAGTCAGCTGGAGCCCCATGTTTGAGAAGCGACAGTTGAACTAGAGCTACTGTAATTAGTGGAATGATCCACTTGAAACTATGACGGCTCTTCAGTCCGCCGTCTCTTCAGTCTGCAGTTTTTAAAACTTCAAGTTTATTCCATGCCTCAACCAAAAAGGAATGCTATAACCTGTCAGATTTCACCTTACTTTATTTGTTTTAAGAAACAACTGTTTTTTGTGAGAAAACGTCATGAGGGTAATGCTGCAATGGTTTGATTGCAGAGAGAAGAGTTGTAACGGAAACTTCAGCTTGGCCTCCGCAAATACGGAACTTCCGCGAGAAATCGTACCTTTGCATACGCGTCCACAAGGTGTTAAATGAACAGTTACGGAAATCTTATAAAGAAAATCAGCTCCAACTTTAATGAGGTGCAGATATAGTTACAGGGTTGAAACATGTCACGATCCCAGATCGACGGATAGCGGAGGCTTAGTAACAGGGTTCTGTTTGGCGCCCTTCGGGTACAGAACCCTAAAATCGACAGTAGGAATATATTCGGAAATATTTTTTGTACATACGACTACACATCAAGCTGTACAATTCCAGTATAAGCTGATCTCTCATTGTATGGAAATCCTATACAATGCGAGATCAGCTTATACTGGAAACTTGTTATTCCCGTCAGTGGTAACAAGATTAGATTAAGCTGGCATCAAATTCTTTTGACTCTCCGCTCTGCCAGCTTAAGGTCAAAGTGTTACTAGCGAAGTGCATTTGACTGTACCCAACAACGGTTGGTAACACAGCAACCATTATGTTTAGACTAGACAACTTTACGTAAAAATTGGAATGAATGAATGAATGTAAATAATAAAATGCACTGAGCCCTCCGTGGTTAGACCAGACTCGATTACTCGAATGAAACCAGAGATTCACACCAGCCCTTAGAGCCTCATGTTTCATAGGGCTTCAGAGACCATTGCTAATAGGAGTCTCATCATCTGCTTAGCCTTTTCCCTACTATGTTGGGGTCGGCTTCCAGTCTAACCGGATGCAGGTGAATACCAGTATTTTATATGGAGCGACTGCCTATTTGACCTCCACAACCCAATTACTGGGTAATACGATACCCCTTGGTAAGACTGGTTGTCAGACTTTCGGGCTTCTGACGACCCGTAACGACTGTCAAAGATCCACGAATGGCAGCCGGGACCAACGGCTTAACATGCTTTCCGAGGCACGGAGGAGTCCCGGTATGTAAAGATGGTCAACCATCCACGGCTGTTATTACTTAGCCATGAGCTTAGGAGTCTATAAAATGAAACAGAAATTCAATTTGTGTAACCAAAATGGTACCTCTATTGTCTTTTCCATAAATACCTACCTAGTAGATAAGTAACAACTTTTCGAACATTTTCTACAAATTACCTTAATATTTATATTAGTATGTGGAAAATGGACCTATCATTAAGTGTTATCGTACTTGATAACATATCGTTCTTTTAATGTCTGTATAGAAAAAGAGAAAAAAAATATACGCACGTATATAATTGTTTCCTAAGCATTGTCGTTACCTAAGTTTTGAATACTAATCATATAAGACTGCGGACTGACAGATCACTGGAGCATGGCGAGGGCGATAATCATGACCCACTTTCTCACAGGCCAGATCACGCCAGGCCAGGCCGACAGACCAAAGGAACAGTCGCATCCGGTGAGGCCTGCGGTGGCCTGTCGTCGCTCGTCCGATCGAATGTATTGGATGATTCGTGGGCTCAGCACGGCCTCGACAGGCGTAGCAACGCCTGGCGAGGCCTGTCAGTTATCGGGCCGTGAGACCGCAGCTTTACATGCATGAAAAACACAACGTTTGCGTCACCAAATGTCACGCTATGAAATGCCAAACAAACCAAGAGATAAAATGATTAATGTTCGTGTTTGAACTATGCAGATGAAGAGAACCCTATGCATGGATGGTAACAAAATGATATTATCTTTGCATTTTTAGGGGTCCGTATCTCAAATGGAAGAACGGAACCCTTATTATACGAAGTGATCACTTCGTTGTCCGTATGTCTAGTCTGTTCCAGACCCTTTTCTCAGGAACGCGTAGAGTCAAGTTGAAATTAATATCAAATAGGTAGGTCTATGGTTCTTGTTCGCGACGACGCATCATCAAAACATGCAAAGTTTGGCGTTTCCATAGTGTCGGCGGCGAGACCCTATCTGGCGCACACTAGCGCAAGTAGCGGAGGGTCCGCCATCGTATAACGTACCGAGTCGCGAGTGAGCTACGTTTTTGTTCGCTACGATGCGTCACCAAACAGTTGTTTATAGTTTAAATTAGTCAAAAATAACATTAAAATCAATTTCAATAGTGTTTTATAGTTAAAAAACAGTGAAAAATAGTGTTTCCTAAGGAAAACGTGAGTACCACCCCTATAAACTCCAATTAAGTGGGCTACATAGCCGAAATTTATAGTTTAGTTGGTGCGTCCAGGTACCCTAGACCAAGACCTAGCCCTGGACGTACCATTATAGTCCTGAAAAGCCTACTTGATTGGATTTATAGAGGTCGGAAACTTTAATTTGCTGTTTTTTGGTGACTCGTTCTAGCAATTTAGGTTTTCAGGGCCTGTCACGCCCTGAAAAATATAGTTGTAATCGTGAATTTTTCATAGTGTTTTAGGTCATTAGACCAGCTTGAGATACCTGCTTACCCCGTTGAAATATCTTCTTTGGTTATCGAATAAAATAGTTTGAAAAATAGTTTTAAATCAAAATAATTAACATTTTTGTGTTTACACGCTGAAATCTTTTCAGTTAATAAAGTTACAGAGATTGCAGGTATCTCAATCGCTGGATAATTTAATGACGATTTTAACAGTATATAATATGATGTAATTATAGTCATTTTTCAGCTGCTTATAAGCAACTTTGTAAAATTTGGAAAATAAAAATAAACTTGAAATCAGGAGACGGTTCGCGGTTCTCTTTAAGGTAAAGTTTTGAGATACCTTAGCGCGCAAGCGAAAATACAGACTCGTAGCTATCGGCATGGTACATTTTACATCGTTCTGTTCCTGATGAGTTACGCAAATCGTCTCCTGAAATCTCCTGAAGACTTATCAAAATCGCTGTTATTATTTCATCTTCAAGAAACCCTTCCCCGTCAAGACTTCACACATAGCTACTGGTCGCCAGTCTGCAGTTATCCTGAGCCTATAGGTGCAGGACGTCAGCGCCGTTTGGACTAGGAGGCCTAACCTCAAATAGGGATACACCTGGATAGGCAATACACACTCCTTCAACACACCGTGTCCAACAATCACGCCCGTCCAGTACAGTTCTAAAAAATCAAGCTGCTAAGTCAATGCAGTAAAAAAATACGGCCATTTACGCGACATATTTTGATACTCGCAAGTAAATCAAAACCTACAGGGTACTTCGTGTTGACCAATAATCATGAAATTTGGCAAGAAGCAAGGTCTCACAGTACAAGTAAAGGAAAATGTTCGAAAATTGTCAATTTGTAGTTTAATCACATTTTTTTTTTTTGCGTTTACAAACTTAAATTTATAGGTGGAGAATTGACCATAATAATATAATTGATGCAATGTATGGGAGAACATGTTTATCAACTACAATGTTACGTTTATTTTTGGGATAAATTCTTTTCAACTACGGAACGCTTCATTATGCGTGGTCTGACATGCGCTTGGCCGATTTTTAGCTTTTACAGGATTTTTAATATTAATAATAGTAATGGAGTTAATTGATTAAGTGAAGGCTTCATTACGGTGCACATTTGTATGGTAATATTGGTAATGCTACGGTTTTCTAGAAGAGCGGCGGCCGTCACATGACGGTCGCAGTGACTGCTGTTATGGAAATGATGGCAGCGGGGTTTGATTTTACGGTGTCAAAAAACGCTCTATAGGAAACACACCAATTTACTGTCACATTATAATGTTTCAGTGACGTAAATTGCGGACACTATGTGGCTCTTCTAGGAACCCGTAGCTGTAGTAACTTGACAGACACGTGCCTATTTGTCATCGTGGTTGACTTAGTAGGTAGGTACGTTCTATTGTTTATCAAAACTTTTAGAAACCTCACAATAACTCACAATTCATTGGTTTTGATATTTTCGCGTTGCCGCAATCTAAATTTAAAAGACTGGTTTCACAATCTCTTGCAAGTCGCCGATAAGACGGTTGCTTATGTCATCCGCTTTTTTCGATTCGTCGGTATAATTATAGTGTTTTTTTCTTATAAATATGTACTTTTTATTATTTTCTTATTTAACATGCGTTCGCTGTCATACTTCAATGTTATTTCGTGGACAATAGTGTGGGTTATACGTTTTTTTCGATTGTATAATTTAACTGCTTTGTTAATGCTGTAATGTATAACTGTTTTTTGTCCTAAATAAATAAAATAAAATAAAATAAATAATCACTCGCTCATCGCCCCGCTATCGCTTAAGCACCACTCGACGCAATGTGATCTAAGCCTTATTCATTGTGACTAAAATAAATGAGTTATTTAGTGACTTAATTTAACTTTCAAATAAATTCACCGGTGTTATCTCTTTGCAATTTATTTTTCTAAAATTTGTCAGCTGGTTCTAAAATGTAGTATATTAAGAGACGAAACGTAAGGAAGTGAAGAATTTTAACTGTGAATTCAAGCAGGTAAGTCTTACTTATAATTTAGTTAGTTGTGGAAAACTTTAAAACGTGGTCTTAAATTGACAATGTAATTCACATGTTTTTAAAATATCATCAGACAAAAATTCTTGGTAGCTTCGTGCCCAAAGGCTTTGTGCTCTAATCATAGTATTGTGTTCAGCCAAGAATTTCTCTAGAATTGCTCATTCCTCTATAGTACATTGTTCACGTAAATACAACCACCTTTTTTTTTTTTTTTTTTTGTTGATGGGAAATCATCAAATGACTTCTCCCGCTCTGGGCAGAGCGTGAGGGCGTGTCAGACTTTTACTAACTAAAACCCACCCATGTTCCTTCAGTTGCCCGTGCCAGGACCACGGTATCTCTTTCGAACTACCCGCGACCCCCGCCTAATAAAAAACATCTATTTTCAAATCTTTAGCTAGAAACATTAGTGTATAATTTATTTTATATTATTTCATATTTAACTAATTACCTGGTGAAGTCTCGCTAAGACAATTATGTGGGTTTAGTACTAAGCAATACTAAGCTTATACAAACTGTTTCATTTTTAATGCGATACCAAAATAAATTGAAGGCTTTTTCGTAACCATTTATTGAAATAAATATGCTGCAATAGTGAACTATTGCAGCATGTATGGATTTAATTTTTGGATATATGTTTATTGACTATTTGATTAATACTCTGACTGAAAGAAAACACAATTGGTTTAAATTTCCTCGATAAGAATTAAATCCGAAAAGACCCTTTTATGTTTTTTTCTGTAATTCCAAAATCCTAAGTAATTTAACTGCAAAATTGCATTCAAAATGTGCGTGCGTACGGAGATTGAAAACTCTGGCTGAAAATATTTTTGATAGATAGTTTAATTTATGGCGAAGTAGATCGGATGGTTAAGCACAGGATTAACATTGGATGGATGAAATAGCGGCAGGTCACAGGAACAATCTGCGACTCCTGCATTCCCCTTAAACTTAAGGGGAAGATATATAAAACAATGGTTAGACCTGCTGTCTTGTATGGATTAGAATGTTGGGCCACAAAAGGGATGAATGAACAGCAATTGCATGGTGCTGAGATGAGAATGCTAAGAGGGATGTGTGGTGTTACACGAATGGATAAAATAAGAAATGAGTACATAAGAGGAAGTTTGAAAGTGGCACCGGTGACTGAAAACTTGTGCGGAAATTGGTTATCATGGTATGCATGTGATGCGGAGGAATGAGTAAAATGTCGTGAGGAAAGTTTTGAGTATGAATGTCGATGGCTATAAGAGTAGGGGAAGACCAAAGAAGCGATGGATGGATTGTGTGAAAGATGACATGGCTAGAAAGGGAGTGACTACCGAGATGACGACTAATAGCGAAGTATGGAAAAAAAGAGATGTTGCGCCGGCCCCAAATAGATTCGGATAACGGCATGAGAGTGATGAAATGAGATTAATTTATTTTTAAACAATATTTATTTGATTTGGCGCTTTTATTTTGGTTCCAGCGCATTGTTGCGCTATCTTTTATTCACATGTAATTGACTTTGTCACTTTCTTATTCCCGCCCAATTTGCTTTTTACATATCACCTTAAACGCAAAGTACCACAAATCACAAAATACGTTTTGCGCTAAATTAATTGAAAGCATCGTTCTATTTCTGACAATCAGTTGTACTTGTAGATGACAGAGAAAGTTTAGAGCTTGACGTCATACTTAGTTATTTGTGATGCAAGTGGGCATAGGCCCACTTGCATCACAAATAACTAATCGCCGTTTGTCCACCGCTACGTCAACGGAACGTCTACAAAACGTCAACGAAAACAGGGTGACGGCGCCGAAACAACGATACTTACATTTCTTTGTTTTTTTTTTTTTCCGATTAACATCTAGATCTACCACAAAGTACAAAGTCGACGGCCCGCCTTTCTGCGCTGCTGAAAAAAAAAATAATGTATTTCTATGGCCGCGTGTCCACCGCACGCGACCACCGGGACGTTACGATCGGTAAAATAATCTCAATTCTTGTTGACGTCAACGAGAAACGTGATTATTCGGCCATAGTACATGTGCTGTCGCTACATCGGCGCTGTCATCTGTTTTCTCGTTGACGTCCCGTACCCGGTGCAGTAGACAAACAGTGTATCGGCCTGTTTTACCACCTACGATTAAGTTCCTAATAACTTACTTGGCTTACTCGTAATTTCATACAAAATCTATTCCATTTTTGAATTTATTCGGTAAGTAGTGGCTATTCGGAATCGTGAAATAGGCCCTATGACTTCAAGTTTATTTGTTGCTAAAACTTTTGCATTAGTGTTTAAAATACTAACATTATGTCTTTATTCCAGATTTCACCAATGATATAAAAATTCAAAAACATCATGGAGACGGCTTCTCGAATATTTACGAACATTAAAAAAAAACAGAACATCCTGAAGTTGTTGACGTATCTCAACCTAACTTCGTATCTGTGGCCTCAGCCAGCTATTGTAGAAGGTATTTTGGATAACTTTTTGAATATTTATTGAATTATTTATTTTGTAGCTTATCTAGCTTCTTCCCGCGACTTCATCCGCGTGAAATTTCTTGTTTTAACATACAGTATTATCGAACCCATTATTGAAAGAATTTTCAGAATCGGATCAGTAAGTTCCGAAGATATATACCCTAAATAATACATACAAACTCACTTTACCTCTTTATAATAATTATTATTATAGACTAGCTGTGCCCCGCGGAGTTACCCGCGGTTTATGAGATTACACTAAAACGTGTATTATTTAATCGGTGAGGAAAGTATTCACAAAAAAATTGCTCATCCCACGGGAACACTACATTTTTTCAGGATGTAAAGTAGCCTATGTATGCTATGTGTACACAGGATATCTGCTATTTCCACACCAAATTATATCAAAATCGGTCGAGCCGTTTGAGTTTGAAAGAGTAACAAATATATTTGAATTCCTTGCTCATCCCACGGGAGCACTACATTTTTTCGGAATAAAAAATAGCCTATGTGTTAATTCAGGGTATAAGCTGTCAACATATCGAATTTCATCCAAATCGGTCTAGCCGTTTGACCGTGAAGAAGTAACAAACATACACATACACACACACTCACAAACTTTCGCCTTTATAATATTAGTGTGATAGTGTGATTATTTATTTGTTTTTTTTTTGTTTTCAAATTTTATTATTGTGATTTTAGTTTAGTTGGTGATCTTCCTGTGCTAGTCACAATGAATACTTTTTCTTTCTTTCGTTCTTTCTCTATTTTTCGAGATAAAAAGTAGCCTATGTGTTTAGCTAGAGGGTCCGCTACTTCCACACCAAATTTCATCAAAATCGGTCGAGGCGTTTGCGTTTGAAAGAGTAACAAATATATTTGAATTTCTTGCTCATCCCACGGGAGCACTACATTTTTCCGGAATAAAAAGTAGCCTATGTGTTAATCCAGGGTATAAGCTGTCTACATACCAAATTTCATCCAAATCGGTCTAGCCGTTTGAGCGAGAAGAAGTAACAAACATACACACACACACTCACAAACTTTCGCCTTTATAATATTAGTGTGATTAGTATAGATGAAACAAAAATACTGAGTTACCTTGTAAAGAATTAAAAGCAAATTGCCCTCCCTGCTCGAGGCGACTAATTGCTTTTAATGAACAATTTATTATATAGAAAAATGAAGAAATAACATACTCTAGTTTGAAAAAGCATATTTTATATAACATAGTGGTCCAGCAGGCCTACAAACCCGCGATTACCTATATATACCCAGATACCTGCGAAACCCAGTGTTTGCCAACAAAATTTCAATCTTAACGGGATACATCGATAATTTTGTGTTTTTAAAATTCCTATAAAACCTTATTAATATTGTTATAAATCATTTGGATTATCCATTTATGTGTTATTTGACTATACAACGTGTCGTCTTGCATCATCGTCAAATTTAAGGGTGTGGTATATTTAGACCATCAAACCGAACAACTTTTTCCATGGCACCAACATCGTAATCGCGAAAATATAATCAGCTGTCACATAAACTTGCGTCGAGTAGGTACCTATGGAAATTTTCTATAGGACAGTTGAAAATTTTTTCGCAATTACGCTGTGATCCCATGGAGAAAGTTGTTCAGTTTGATGTTCTGTATCACACAAAACAAACATGCAAAACGACACGTTGTATTGTCCACTGCTGTACTAAAACCGAAACATGATTTGAAATTTTTTCGATTGAAAAAAAATTCCAAAGTAGCTCCGTCTATTTTCTTTTTTATACGATTATTACGTAAACAGTACCTTATTGTGCAGTAAAAGTTTCTTTAAATCGAAGGTATTTAAATATTTTAACGACTTACTAAGCTAAAAATTTATTTAGGAATAGCAATTTGTCATAAATCTACATTTAAACGAAGCACGTCAAACTAGACAGCCATAACGCCATTGCACTTACACACCAAGCCAAATCACGCTTCGATATCACCGCCTCGCCTCTTAAAGACATGTTGTAATGTTCATTGTGCCTTTTATTTCACCGCAGGTAGAAATACATCTTTACAGCGTGGTTGCGTAAATACGTATGGTAGTAGCACTTCCTCGGATTATTCCATTTAATTAGACGCTGTATTCGTAGACATCATCATCTGCTTAGCCTTTTCCCAACTATGCAGCTACATATAGTATTTTACATTAGGCGGCTGCTTGGCCAACCAAGTTTGTCGAAGGACTGATGGCCGATGGAGCAGACGAGTCCTGGAGTGGAAACGACGTATCAGCAAGCGTAGTGTGGGACGCCCCCCAGCTAGATGGACCGACGACTTTAAGAAGGTGGCTTAGCCAGACTGCAGCGGAAAGTGGGGGACAGGGTTTTGTAGCGGCCTATGTCCAACAGTGGACCGCGATGGGCTGGGCTGACAAAACAAAACACAAAGACCTCTAGCATTTACTACGAACAATAATTACATAATTTCCTAACAATAATAATAATTGTTTTTCAGATGGATGCAGCTTCGACTTTGTAATAGTAGGAGGCGGAACGGCAGGCTGTTTGATAGCTAGTAATCTAGCTAAACTGAAAGTGAAGGTTCTTCTCATAGAAGCCGGAGCTGAGCCACCTTTAGAAACTGGGGTATTTATTTAAGTTTGCCTAATTTAATCTACGAATAGAAAATAATTATGTCAAAATATGATATTATTCTTCAGATTATAGTTACGGCTGGCTGTTGAAAAATTAGTCCCGAGTCGTGAAGTTCAATCAACATTTATTCTTTAAAGCACGTAATATAATACTTGCACAAAACTTTGTGATAAGCAGCTTGCATGCCATTTCAACATACACTAATTAGAAGCTCTTGTGGTACTATGACTAGCATGCAAGCCGCTTGCATGCTTTTGAACAGGTGTTTTACGGGCTGTATTTGTATATTAAAAGTTCAATAGAGGTATGTGACTAGACCAGGTAGACCAGGGCCTTATCTAGTGTAATTGGCAATGCAAACCAAACATGACAAAATTGACACCAGTTTCACGACAGATTCTTTCATATAAAGCACTAAAACAATGAAAAAAAATACTTGTAAAATTGTCGCCTATCAGTAGTCATGTCAGTTTGATTAAATAGACCCTAGACACAAGCCCCAGATAAGTCTACCTGTCAAGTTGTCAAAAGTAGTCATTAAAAATACCTTTGTCTCGGCAAAAAGTCTCGGTTAATAGTTATCTTTTATTTTAAGATAGTATTGTACAAAATAATATCTTTAATCAACGAAATTTTAATGATCTGTTCGTTAAACGTCGTAATAATTGACATAAGGCTCTTGAAATACTGAAATCTGTTAACTTGTAAGTAATTATAATCTACTAATGAAAGATAAAGGATTAAAATGCGTGTTATTTTTCCAGCTTGCACAATTATTTCCATATACAAAGCACACGGATTTCGATTGGAATTTCAAGTCAGTGCGAAATGAGACCACTATGCGTTATCAAAAGGGAGAAGTAATAGAATTGCAACAAGGCAAAGTACTTGGAGGATCAGCGCAAGTCAACTTCATGCTCTACGGCATCGGGCACCCTAAAGACTATGAAGAATGGGTTGACATCACAAATGACACGAGCTGGTCCTATAAGAAACTCTGTCCCCTTATCAAAAGAACTGAAAAGCTCATCGACAAAAAAGTCCTCAATTCACCCGACGTTTTCTTCCATGGTACGAAAGGTAAAGTGCAAATTAAGAAATATCATTCCGAGATAAATGATGGATTCTTCCAATCTTACAAAGAAATGGGATACGAAGTTCTGAACGATATCAACCCAAATAACACTATTGGGTTCACTAACGCTTATTTCACCATAGGTAGCCAAATGCGACAAAGCACAGCATACTCATTTTTAAGTCCTGAAAAGGATAACACTTACTTAAAGGTTCTGTATAATTCTTTGGCAACAAAGATTATTTTTGACGATAACAAACGCGCTATTGGAGTGAGAGTTCTGACGAAAGATAAGAAATTAATCACTGTGAATGCAAAAAAAGAGGTTATTGTTACTGCTGGCACTATAAAATCACCTCATTTGCTTATGCTTTCTGGCATTGGACCCAAACACCATTTGGAGAGCAAAGGAATCGAAGTGATTTCAGATCTTCCTGTAGGACAAAATTTCCAAGATCATCCTACAAATATTGTTCTACACAAAATGGGAGAAGCAACACCTGTACCTCCACATAACCCTCATGAATTTCCAGTAGAAGTCATGGAGGGACGGATGGCCATCAATAAGTGCCAAAATCATGCGGACTATCTAATCTTGAGTGGAGTCATCACCGAACCAATATACTTTTTAGAAATCTGTGGATTCGTATTTAACTTTAAAGACGAGCTTTGCGATCGTTTATTTAAAAAAATGAGTAATAGACAAGTTCATTTTGTCACCCACAATCTTTTGTACTCTGAGTCTCGTGGTGAAATTCTTCTCAATAGCACTGATCCTGAAGATTGTCCAATAATCGATACTCGATACTATTCTAATGAAAGAGATTTAGAACGCCATGCTGAATACCTGGAGCATTACAATGCTATAGTGAAAACATCATATTATAAAAGTATTAATGCTGAATTTGTGGATCCTGAATTGGAAACGTGTACTGGACTAGCGTTTGGTTCCAGGGATTATTGGAAGTGTTATGCACAAGGAATGTCTACTACTTTACACAACTATGTTGGTACTTGTGGCATGGGATCGGTAGTTGATTCTAAACTAACAGTTAAGGGAGTAAAGAACCTTCGTGTAGCCGATGCTAGTATTATGCCTAAAATAATTGGGTCTACTATTCAAGGAACAGTTATGATCATCGCACAAAAGTTGACGGATTTATTAGTGAAACATTACAATCTTTGTTCTCAATAAATTATATTAAAATAACGTGTGTTTTTACTGTTACCCATTCCTTAAAAAAACATATCAATGAAATAACCAGCCAAGTGCGTGTCGGACCACGCTCAATGAAGGGTTCCGAAAAGAATTTATAACAAAAAAAACCTAACATTTTAGTTGAAAAGCATGTTCTCCCTTAAGGTCAATAAATGATAGGTAACGCATATTGCATATATTGCAATACTGATACATATATACTGTATAGTATACGTGACATACTGTATTCAGGATAATCATCTGACAAGGTAACTCCAGTACTCTTGTCAGATGATGATCCTGAATGCAGTTATAATCTCTCTTACAATATTAAGTACTGCTTGCCTACTGTTATTGTTAAATTATTATGACATTGAAATATATCGTATATGCTGAATTTGAAATGTGTAAGAGTTTCACGTGATTGTAGTATAACTACCGGACAAAATTTAATATCATACAGTGTTCAAATTCCTATGTCAAGAGAAAATCTTTTTGTGCAGTTCATAATATTTGTAATATTTGAACATACTAACACGACGTGAAGTTAGTAAATTAAACATTAAACGAAACGTGTGCAGAATTAGTTCTTATCAACTTAAGTATAATTGTTTACTGACGTAAAGCTATGGTGTTTTAACAAAGATTACTATTCCTAATTCCTATTAACGGGCTAATACTATCATAGGTATTTTATATGCTAATTGTGGTTTTCGAGTGTGTTTTCTCTATATTTGTAATTGGAGAAATCTTACCATTTTCAAGTAGTATTTCTTGATTAGTGTTACTTTAAAAGCGTTTGTTCTTTTTGGTCTCTTAATATTCGATACTTGTATGTAGGGTTGATTTATAGGTGTAGCATGGTCCAGTCTGATGGTCAGCAGGTATCTTATTTAATATAATTATTCTATTCTAATTTCCATTAAATTATGAAAGGATTTTAAAGAACATAGGCGAGAGAATTGTTGATGGCATTATTAAGCGTCAACTTATGTTGTCGTGATAGATACCGACGAAATAATTTACCAAGTTTTATCAAATCAAGCATATGACCTAAGTTGCGAAAAAAAATTGTCATAATTGAAAACTTAATTGACTAATAGTTTATTGATAATAATCATGGCTTCTGCTTTCATTTTCTGACTTGACTTCTGACTTTAGGCTAAGCTGAACTTTTAATGTTGCCATGTAATAAAAATCTGGGTCAAGTTACATAAAATGATTTGTAGTACGTATTGCATTATTATATTTAGAAAACACATTCCTGCATCAGAATAAAAATGTGAGAATAAAAATGATTGTGTTATGAATATAGCAGTCATAATATGTATAAAACATAAATGACATCGCAGTACCTACAAATTGAGTATGGTAACATCGCCAACAAAAAAAAAAAACATGACATTTCATCTGTCAACTGGCCTACTGACACATTTTGTGTTTTCCAATCGATTTTCCGTGATTTTATCGACTGCTTCTACTTATGGACTCTGAGATTTACGTACCTACTGTTCCCTGTGTGACCAGTGCTTGCCTAAGGGTTGTGATTATTTGCTTATAAGACGACATTTTTCTGTGACTCTGGATTACGATTCTGCCAGATACTTTGGATTTTTTTTGTGTGTGCATCGATTTGTTTATCACGATGGGAAGCCGTGTAAATAAACTACAACATAATATATGTGTTATAAATTGTGCCGATACCCGGCATTGAGACTTGATCGAGAGTCATCTTTAATCTGCAGCTGGGTATACCAAATTGTAAGTATTCCTGGCGATTGTTAGTCAAGTTACAAGATAGTGATTATCTTATTTGCATAAAACTGCATAACAAGTATACTTCAAGATTATAATTACCCTACTTGAAAACATTGTGTTTGATTTCTGTTAGTACCTAGCTTACTTTATTTGGCCTGGAATAAAACACGTAGCGAAAACACAAACTTATAACTTTTATTAGCAGTACAATTTACAGTTGTTACTCCACTCAGTATTACATCCGTTCCATCTCATTTATTTATATATATGTACTTTTGAAATCATTGTATATATGTATTAATATATGTGTTCCACAACGGCTGTCCATAATTAATGTCCGACCCAATCGTTTACTAAGTCAATTTATCCCACCACTCATAGTAAGGGATAGGCTTTTAGCAAGTTGATAATCAACAAGAATAAATAAATCAACCAAAATACTTTGACAAACCAATAAATTACTACATAATAACTCGATATTACAAAATATGGGTTTGTCATTGTCATCAATTGCCTGACACATCCATAGACTAACATTTGCATAGACAATATTTATTAAAATACTATATACATTTTAAATACGTGTATACAACCTTCTTGTACTATGTTGTTAAAAATCGTGATTTTAAATGAAATAATAAAATACATTTTAAAGCTTTATAACAAATAGGTTGAAACTTGTCAATTGTAATTCATGAGATGTACTAATATTATAAGTAGGAACATCAATTATATTGGTCACGAAATATTAATAAATCATTATACATAATGTATTAAGATTATAATCCTTTTCGTTTTTAGATTTTGGAAGATGACTATGTCTACGAGGCATGCAGAGATCTTGCAACGACTGCAGTTAATAATACCAGGCTTAAAGAAGTTTCTGGCAGTGAAGACGCTGGACCATGTGCAAGTGGGCATACAAATGTATGCCTTTGAATGTGTGGCTGTTCAACACTTTAAAGACGGAGTGACAAAATATTAAGAGAAAACCCTACTGAGATGCAGCAATCTATAATTAATATCATAGAGAGCAAAGTAGCACTGCGAGATTTTTCTTGATGATGTTGTGGTTAGGGATGAAGAGGAATACATATTAAAAAAATGTATTTTGTTTTTTTGACCTATGACCTACCCCTACTATATAATTAATCATTCAAATATATAACTGACCCGACCCTCACCTGGCCCGACCAACCGCTGGGCCGGCCTGGCCTGACTCTCACCGAGAAGAGGTCTGTGTTCCAGCAGTTGGAACATTAAAGGCTGTCTAAGATGATGGCTAAGATTATTAAATAAGTATTCTTCTGAACATTTATTTACTTACGCCGCATGTTGGCCATATGGCACACCTACGCACGTCTCGGTCGGCTAGACTTATGCGTAGTCCGTAGTTTATTTTACTGTAAAAATGCATTTCAATCAATTATATTTTAAGTGGTAAGTAGGTATTTCTATAGGGTAAGTAATATATGATATAATTACAAAATCTCTAGGGTCAAGTGTTGTACCTATGGACGGCTTTACCTATGGACACTAACAATATTTCAATGAATAAAAGACCTATATTCAAAGCTTGAACGCATCCGTAAACTATTTTTAATGAATGGCAACACTGACTAACTGTCATTGTGCTGTCTGGTCTAAGTTCGTCGTGGTGTGTTGTTGAAGATTTTTACTACAAAAAGTAAGTTTTTATGTTAATTTTCAAGGTATTTTTCAGTTAGATACCTCAACCTAGAAGTGAGAATGTAGGTGTATTACAGAACGTAGTGTTTTTATATTGCTTTCGCGATCCTATTGATATTCTTTGAAAAGATTCAAATATTTAACGGTCATATCTTAATATTTGTACCTGTGGACGGGGCATCGGACGTACCTATGGACTGTCCATAGGTACAAATGTTCGGTTGTACCTGTGGACATAATTTAGATACATAAAAGATGTTACAATAATTTTGTATTTTTTCAGTGCCACGTAGTAAAACCGGAGTAAAACGAGATAAAATATGTCCAGACACTCTATCGGAGGCTCTTAAAGAAGTCAAAAGTGGATGCTCAGTTCGTAAGGTGGCTGAAAAATACAAAATACCTAAGTCTACAATTTTCAAATATTTTCAACTCAATAAAAACAATGATCTTAGTGAAAAATCAATAGAACTATTGAAGAATGACGTAAAGAAGGTATTTGAAGAGCATGAAGAGATTCAGTTACGAGAATACTTAGAAAAAGCAGCGTACATGCATATGGGTTTAGATTCTAAACAAGTCCGAGAACTTGCTTACCAGTTTTCTGTAGCAAAAAATAAAAAAAATACTCCTGAAAACTGGCATCAAAATAAAATGGCTGGTATAGGATGGTTTCGATGTTATCGACAGCGTTTTCCAGAGCTTTCGCTACGAAAACCTGAGGCAACCAGTTTGGCGAGAGCTACGAGTTTCAACAGAACAAATGTTTCCAATTTCTATGATAATCTCGAAAAAGTTTTGGAGAAGTATAGCTTTCCACCTGATTCCATATATAATGTTGATGAGACCGGAATATCAACAGTTCATAAGCCAAGAAAGGTGATAGCACCAAAAAAAAATAAGCAGTTAGGAAAATTAACTTCTGGAGAAAGAGGTGTCAATACGACCATGATTGCTTGCATTAATGCTGTAGGAAACTCAGTACCTCCGATGATAATTTTTCCTAGAGCTTTTTTTAAGGATAACATGATAAAGGGTGCCCCGCCGGGTTCTGTTGGAGAGGCAAATCAATCTGGATGGTCCACAGAACAGATTTTTAGACGATATTTAGACCATTTTATCGCTTTTGCCAAACCTACAAAAGAACGTCCAGTTCTATTAACAATGGATAATCATGAAACGCATATCTCAATTGAAATAATTGACAAAGCCTCAGACAACGGTATTGTTCTTTTAACTTTACCTCCCCATACCTCTGACAATTTGCAAGCTCTGGATAGATGTGTGTTTGGACCGTTTAAGACACAATATAATAAGGCCGCTGACAGATGGATGATGAACCACCCTGGAAAACCTATTACGATTTACGATGTTGCAGAGATCATAGGAGAAGCATACGCTCTCTCATTCACACCAAAAAATATAATTAAAAGTTTTGAAGTAACGGGCATATGTCCTTTTAACAGGTAAATATTCACAGAGGAAGATTTTTTGTGTTCGTATGTCACTGATCGTCCAGAGCCATTTGTCATTGATACTTCAGTTAACAATTTGGAGCAAGAACCACTTGCAGAAGATCTTGGTTTTTCTCAGGAACAAATTTGCGCTAGTATTCGCGAAGAACAAAATCAGTCAGAAGTTGTGATTCCTGTTGAACGCTTAGAAAATCAAGCTTGTCGTGTTTTATTTTTGGAACAAAATTCAACTCCTGAAGATTCTGCTACTTGTCCATCATTGGAATCTTTACGTCCTTTTCCAAAAGCGCCATCGAGAAAGTTATCGCAACGTGGAAGAAAACCTGGCAAATCAAGAATTCTTACTGAAACTAAAATAGCCATCCGAAACGAAGCTGTAATAAAGACTGAAAATAATCGAAAATCTGAAGAAAAAAACTTTTTTACAAAAAAAATACAACCGACTTCCAAAAACAACTACAAAGTGAAAAATAACTTTAATTTTGGAAGTCGGTGTCTAGTTAAATGTATTTTCGTTTTTTGCCACCGACTTCCGAAATTAAAGTTATTTTTCACTTTGTAGTTGTTTTTGGAAGTCGGTTGTATTTTTTTTGTAAAAAAGTTTTTATTTTTCACTTTTTAGTTGTGGAACCTACCCCGCACAAATTCTAATACCACTACCTGCAAAACAAAGTACTCGTAGAACATCATCCATATAAAAGTGGGGAAAAAATACGTATTATTGAAGCTAACTCAAAAACTACCAAAGCAAAGTTAATAAATTTTATATGGGACCAACTGTGATGTATACCCTCTCGAATAAAACAAAAACAATCCAAATCGGTCCAGCCATCTTTGAGTAATCGGGGAACATACATAAAAAAAAAATAAATAAAAAAAAAAAAAAAAAAAAAAAAAAAAAAGGTTCCGACGAATTGATAACCTCCTCCTTTTTGAAGTCGGTTAAAAAAGAAAAGAAGAAAGAAGAGAAACCGAAAAGACCAAAAAAGAAACCTGCGCCAGTCGATCTTCTTTCTAGGCCAGGCCCTAGTTCAAGAAAAATACCTTCGAACAAAAAGATAGACATCCTTGAAGATCGTCAAATATCATTGGTAATGTGTGTAGCGTGTAGAAAATATGAAGATAAGAAAAAGATGCTTACCTGTTCATTATGTGAAGGACGGTATCACCAAAAATGTGTACCAAAATCTCACAAGGAGAATTACGACTCTGATGATGAGTGTAGCTTTGTTTGTCTGAGGTGTTACAAATTAGATGATGACTCTGATGATAGTACAGATTCTGCCAAAGATTTATATAGTGAATATTGTTATAATTCCAAAAATATGTATTAGACTGCTAGTTCCTATTTAGTTAAGAGTTCTTATAGTTTTTTTTAAAGTTTATTGATGTTAATTTTAAATATTCTTGTAATAATGTTTATTGATTGTCCAGAGGTACATTTCCGTCCACAAGTACATTTGTGCAGTCCATAGGTACATTTGTATGTTGTACCTATAGACAAAATAAGTTTTTTTTAAATCATTAATTTTCACAGCGATTATGATAGACATCGCATTAGAAACTGATAATTTTTAAGAGTTAATTAGTAATTCAACCGTTAAATAAATAAGTTTTTCATACAGATAAAGGGTTTATTTTAAAAAAATACTTTTGTGTCACATTCTGGAAAACGTCCACAGGTAAAGCACATGCCCCTAATATTTACAAGATATAACAACTGAATCTATAATTTAATTTTATATAATGATCAGTTAATATAAACGATTTATATAATTTTAAAGTGACTAATGTTTATAAGCATAACATACATTGAATATACCACTCAAAAGACATTAAACCTATTTAATCTAATATTATAAAACGCCTAGTAAAAAACACAAAGCAAAAGCTTTCATAGTCTAATATACGAGACGTTCACCGCCTCATCTAACCCAAATGATTCACCAACAATAGAGGATATCTGGCGCTCGGCGGCTACTACCGCGGCACGCTCGCTTCGCTCGCTCGCCTTCGCGCGTTAATGGTCACTGTTCTAACCTAACCCAAATGACGGATTGCTCTGAATCGGGGTGTTATAATAACGATGGTATCAATATATATTTTAAATGTTAGACCTAATGATTTTCGATCAATTATACGTTATATCCAATAACGTTATACGAAATAAGTTTTAGAGTATATACATGTTACATGTAAAGAAATTATATCAACAGTTGGTATATCTCACGTTTATTACATCTTGTGAACGTTATTGACATGAAAATATGCCAACTATCTTTATATGATATGAGACGCACCCATTTCTATATTTCTTTTTCGATTATGATCTATTGTTAACAAGACATAACCTCTAGAACTTCAAACTGGAATATCTTTAATTCAACACTTCCTATAAAAGTATAACTGAAGACAAAACTGTTCAGAAATTCAAACTTTGTATTTTAACATTTTTTTCAACACCAGACGCACAAAAAAAATGTCACCAAAAATTTGTTTGGTAGTTTGCCTTTATTCTTTCACATCAATAAAGCAAAACATTACATCTTTTTTAGGAGCATCCATCATTCCACAAACTGAAATATATACCAATAAGTTTTCATCAACAAAGAAGCCATGGACATCGCAGCCACGGTATTATTAAACTTGAGAAAAGGACAAAACATATTGAGCTTGTTGGCATTTTTAGAGTTAGGTGCATTTTTGTGGCCAAGATCAGCCGTCGTGAAAGGTAACAGTAAAAATATAAACACATATTATTTTTTTATTAATTTCTAATTTATTTGACTGACTGACTTATTAGTATCTTTGACATTGAATTTATAATTTTAATCTTTAAAGTTGTTCTGTATTTTCATTTCTATTGTATTTGATAATTTAAATAATTTCATTTTGTTAATTTTTATATCTGAATGCTGACTATTTTTATTACTATTTATTATGCTTTATGGATTGTTTTCTGAAATAAATGTTTATTATTATTATTAAATAAATCTGTTACTTGGATTTGAAAAATACATAATTATGTTTAATGATAACCTTGATTTTTCCGATCAGATGATGCAAGCTATGACTTCATAATAGTAGGTGGAGGGACAGCAGGTTGCTTGATTGCTGGTCAACTTGCCAAACTGTGCAATGTCAGTATATTGCTCGTTTCAACGAACTGGGAGTGAACAACCTTTGGTGGCTGTGGTCAGTATTCTCTAAGCAAAAAAAAACCGGCCAAGTGCATGTCGGACCACGTACAATGAAGGGTTCCGTAGCTGGTATGAATTATTCCAAGAACAAACTTAACATTGTAGTAGAAAAACATGTTCTTCCGTACATTCCAACTGTAATATCAAAACTACTACATATTCGAGTCAGTAATGGAAGAAGTTTTGGCAAAACTTGCAGCTGGTAATAAGTCAGTAATTATCTGTGGTGACTTTAATATTAATATTTTAGAAAACAATTCAAATACCAGTAGATTGTTAAATTTGTTTAAATCATTCAATTTGTCAAATGTGTTTGTAGAACCAACCCGAATTACTACGACTACTGCTACATGTATTGATAATGTTTTTTGTTGCTGTGACTATTTAGATAAATCCATCGTTAATTATCTCCCTTCTGATCACAGCGGTCAAACTGTAACTTTTGAGTCCAACATACCAATACAAAAAGTGCAGATACAATCCAGACCAATAACATCTGCTAATTTAAAAAAATTTAATAGCACTTTAATTGGTAAGTTAAATGACCAAGAACTAACAATGAACAATGTTAATATTTTGTATGAAGAATTCTTTTCGGTAGTCCAAACAGAGTTCGATAAATCTTTTAAGAAGATCACAAAAACTATAAGCCCTAAGTTTTTATTTAGTGACTGGGCAACTAGAGGACTCAGGAAAAGTAGGGAAAGACTTTTCGAGCTGTATGGCCTTAAGCCTTATATTAACACGGAATCTTTTAATAAGTATGTTTCTACTTACTCTAGAATTTTTAAGAATACTTGTAAGGCAGCTAAAGCTTTATACATTAGCAACAAGGTTAAATCAGCAGAGAATAAAATTAAGACAGTTTGGAAAATTATCAATAATGAAACTAATAGGATCAAAAAGCATAATTTTGATTACACACTGGAGACGTCATGTGGTCTCATTTGCGATAGCAAAGAAGTTGCTCAAGAATTTGTAAATTTCTTTACCAGTATCCCACTTAAAACTACTGAAATATTAAACTCCTCGCCCTCACTTTCTTTTAATTTAGTAAAGGCGAACGTTTCGGCCTGCCTGATTGAATTTAACTTTAAGCACATTAACCCCATAACAGTAATAAAAGCTTTTAAGCAAATTAAGATCAAACCGACCGAAGATCTTTGGGGAATGTCTATTAAAGTCTGTACCTCCATAATTGAGACTATAGCGCCTTACTTAGCCTTAATATTTAATTTGTGTGTGGATCAGGGAGTTTTCCCGGATTTAATGAAATACAGTAAGGTAATACCACTTTTTAAATCCGGGGACAGTAAGGACACAAATAATTATAGACCCGTATCCGTGTTGCCAGTTTTCAGCAAGGTTTTTGAAAAAGTAATGCTTAATCAAATGCTCAATCATTTTAACACGAATAAAATACTTCACGATCAACAGTTTGGTTTCACCAAAGGACGTTGTACGACCGACGCCGGTGTAACCTTATTAAAACACATTTTTAACGCGTGGGAAGAGGCCCAAGACGCCATAGGAATTTTTTGTGACCTCTCCAAGGCATTTGATTGCGTTGATCACGAAACCCTACTCTTGAAACTTGAGCATTACGGACTTGGAAAACTTGCGCTCAGTTTAGTAAAATCTTATTTAAATGATAGACAACAGCAAGTTCAAATAAATGGTATCACTTCACTTGGTTTAAATGTAAAAATGGGTGTTCCACAAGGCTCAATATTGGGTCCTTTCCTCTTTTTAGTGTATATTAATGATTTACTCCATTTATTAAAAAATCAACCACAAATGGTGTTATTTGCTGACGATACTTCCTTGATTTTTAAGGTAGGTAGACGTGATACAAATTTTGACGAAGTTAATAACGCCCTACTGCAGGTCAAAAATTGGTTCACTGCTAATAATTTAGTATTAAATGGGAAAAAAACTAAGTGCATTAGATTTTCTTTACCAAATGTAAAAAGTAGTGATTGTGAGATAGTATTGAATCAAGAGAAACTAGAATTCGTCGATAAAACCGTTTTCTTGGGGATCACGCTCGACTCTAGGCTACAATGGGGTCCTCATTTAACATCACTTGCAGGACGGCTAAGTTCAGCAGCATATGCTGTCAGAAAAATCCGTCAATTTACTGATGTAGATACTGCGCGGCTAGTCTATTTTAGTTACTTTCATAGTATCATGTCTTACGGTATTTTACTTTGGGGACGGGCTGCAGACATCGAGTCAATTTTTATTCTGCAGAAAAGAGCCATTAGAGCCATATATAATCTCCGCAAGCGCGATTCTCTAAGGGAACTGTTTAAGGAAATTAACATCATGACGGTACCTTGTCAATATATCTACGAAAATATCATGTACGTAAGGAAAAATTTACATCTTTTTAGTAAAAGAGGTGAAAGGCATAATTATAGTACTAGAAAAAGGGACCTATTAGCTCAACCAGGTTTCAGACTAGCTAAAGTAGACACGTCGTTCATGGGATACTGTTTAAAATGTTACAATAAAATACCTCCACACATACTTCAACTCAATGAGACTAAATTCAAAACTTGTATAAAACGCACACTATGCAGGCAGGCATATTATAAGTTTGGGGATTACATAACCGATAAAAATGCTTGGCTCAATGCTGGTCCTGCTCCACAACCACAACTAATTAATTAACATTTGAAGATACTGTTGGAGATGCTGAAGATTGTAAGACTATCATTGCATTGTATAGACTCAATCTCCTTTGTATTATATAATTGCATAGCACATGTGTGAGTACTATGTACATACTCTAAAGCTACCATTTACTGGGTACGTCTTTGTTTGACTTGAATGTGCCCTGGCGACTGAGAGTATGTGACGCTCACACTAATGTCTCGCTGATGGTGGCGCGTGTTGGATCATTTAGCCAATCCATGCGTCAGGTTCGTGAATAAGCGCTGTCAGTGAAGGCTGGGCATACCTTAGCGGTCAGGGTTTATTTTAATTTAATTTAAATATTTGAATTGTTTTTTTTTAAGGACGCTTTTAACGTTCTGCATCGTTCTCACATATGAAATTTCAACATGAATGATGTAACCATTATTTTGTAACCATATCTTGATTTAAAAGAGTGTCCGTGGAGTTTCTTGCCCGTTCTTCTCCATAGGTACCTACTATGCTTTGGAATGGGCGCCTAGCTTCATCTTTCTGACTGACCGACCCCTTGACAATTCAAAAGTGCCTGTAATTGGTTTAATTGAAATAAATGCTTTGAGTTTTTGAGTTTGAGTTTGAGTTTAAGTTTGTACACAAAATATTGAGAGATTTACCATGTTATTTTAAGACCACAGACTTCTTATAGGTTTTTCTGTAATCTACAGAAAAAGATCTATTTTCTGTATTTTTTTCAAAGTTTTAGGCTCAGTAGTTTCGGAGATAAGGGGGGGGGGGAAGGTCAATTTTCGTCTATTTTCTTAAATAACTTTAAAACAATTTATTTTAAAATTATAAAACAAATATATTCCCTCATAGAAAGTTCTTTTATTTGATACGTAACACGGTATAGTTTGCAAAACTTTTTTTTAAATTTTCTTATTTGCCCCCCAAAAGTGACCTCCATATTCAAAATTCATTTATTTACTTTACCTGTCCGTGTTTGGGTCACAGAAATTCATATGTGTACCAAATTTCAACTTAATCGGTCTATTAGATTCGGAGCAAATTGGCTGTGACAGACGGACGGACAGACAGACAGACACACGAGTGATCCTATAAGGGTTCCGTTTTATCCTTTTGAGGTACGGAACCCTAAAAAACTGGCCAAAGTGTGGACTCGCACACGAAGGATTTCGTATGCACGGCTACAGATCAAGCTGTATATTTCCAGTATAAGCTGATCTCGCATTGTTTGGGAATTCCTTACAATGAGAGGTCAGTGTAATCTGTAAACTTATAGCTTGATGTGTAGCCGTGTGTACCACTGTAGAATATTTAAAACTACATATTTTAAAATATTCTTTAATTTTTAACTTTATTTCATTTATATTGTTTGTTGCTATAGCGACGTTGTTGTTTGTTGTTATACACAATCTGTGAAAATTTCAGCTGTCTAAATATTACGGATCATGAGATACTGCCCGCTGACAGACAGACGGATAGACGAACGGACAGCGCAGGCTTAGTAATAGGGTTCCGTTTGGCACCCTTCGGTTGCAAAACCCTAAAAATAGGACCACATAGCCCAAAACCTAATATAAAAAAATAAATATCGGTTGTTTGTTTTAGCTCCCAGGCATGTTCGAAGCGGAACGCGTGAGGGAGAGGCAACAGCCGCGCCCTCGCGCCCCTAGCCACCGTAGGAGACGCCCTGGGCGGCGGGAATCGATCGCCGATTCCCGGCCACCGTAGGCGCGGGCTTGTGGACGACGAGTAATGGGCAGCTCGCCGTCCGGTAAGGACCAGGCCCGGGTCAACGGCGCGTTGTGTTCCACGCGCGCCTCAAAAAGATGTCAGCAGTGACGGGGTCAATTGGGCCGATGCCGCCGAGATGCCGTGGCCCTGGCACGGGCAACTGAAGGAACATGGGTGGGTTTTAGTCAGTAAAAGTCTGACACGCCCTCCCGCTCTGCGCAGAGCGGAGAAGTCATTTCCCATCCACAAAAAAAAAAAAAAAAAAACATGTTCCACTTTTTAAAAGGGACGAAATTTGACTGGAACCTAACTTCAACAACCGACGAATGCGTGATGTTCAATTACAAAGGACACGTTTCACAAGTACAGCAAGGAAAAATTCTGGGCAGCTCTGGGAATGTCAATCGCATGTTTTACGGGATTGGCAACCCTGAAGACTATCATGAATGAGCGAAAATTACCAATACACCTCGTAGTCTTGGAATGAAGTATGTCCTTTATTCAAAAGAAGCGAAAAGCTAGTTGACACTAAAATTCTAAGTTTACCCAACAAAGTTTTCCATAGAACTAACGGTAAAATAAGAATAAAGAAGTATCACTCTGCTTTAAGTGATGACTACTTCGAATTATACAAAGAATTGAGACAGACACCTGGACATCCCAACATCATCATCATAGTCATCTGGATCCTGGACATTAACGCAAGTCAAACTCTTGGTTATACAAATGTTTATTTTACCATCGGAAGCGGTATTCGACAAAACACTGCTAATGGTTTTATTAACCCTGAAAAAGACAACCCCCAATTGCACATTTTGCTGGATTCCTTAGTAACCAAGGTAATATTTGATGAAAACAAGAACGCCATTGGAGTGCAAATTAACACAAAAGATAATAAAGTCTTATCAGCAAAAGCAAGAAAAGAGGTTTTTATAAATGTAGGCTTTTTTAAGACTCCTCAATTGCTTATGCTCTCAGGCATTGGACCAAAGAAACATATAAAGAGTGAAAATATTACAGTGGTTTCGATTCTCCCAGTAGGACAGAATCTTCAAGATCAAGCAACATGTATCCTACTATAGAAAATGGGAAAAGCTTTACCTGTTCTCCCATCAAATACTCATGAATTTATCGTACCAGTGATTGAGCGATATGTTGCATTGAATAAGTCTCAAGGCCACGCTGATTACCAGGTTCTCGGCTCAGTTATATCCAACCCAATATCTTTCTTACAAATCTGCTTCTTCATTTTTAATTTCAATGCCGATCTATGCGGTCGACTTTACAAAGATATTTCTGGTAGGCAAGTACACTTCGGTACCCATTACCTTCTGTACCCTGACTCGCGAGGAGAGGTTCTTCTTGGCTCTGAGTATCTCAAAGCTAAACCTGTAATAAATCCTCGTTACTATTCTCACCAGAAAGATTTAGAAGACCATACTAGGTATGTTGATTATTACAACGCAGTGCTAAATACTACATTTTACAAAAGCGTGAAAGCTGAGCTGATGGATCCTCAATTGGAGGTTTGTGCAGGACTTGGACGAGGAACTCTTGCATATTGGAGATGCTACATTCGAGAAATGATGGTTACGTCACACATGTATGTCGGTACTTGTGCAATGGGACCAGTTGTAGATTCTAAACTTCGTGTATTGGGTGTCAAGAAGTTGCGAGTTGCTGATGCCAGTGTAATACCGAAAATTGTGGGGTCGACTATCCAAGCGACTGTTTTCATGATCACTCAGAATGTTACTGATTTGTTAATTAAAGAACATAATCTCTGTCCGTAATAAATATTATTAAAGCATGTGTGTTTAATTTTTTTGACAGCTAACCAAATTATTTAATAATGTGTACAAATGTATTTGACGACACGGTTGGCGCAGTGGTTGAGCGATTGACTGCTACGCAGCATGTCGCGGGTTCGATTCCCGCACGCAACAAATATTTGTACGACCTACAAGTATTTGTTCCGAGTCTGGGTGTTTTTCTATCTATAATATGTATGTATTTACAAAAAAAAAATGTATATAAGTAGTTTATCAGCCATCTCGTTACCATAACACAAGCATTAGGTTGCTTAGCTTGGGGCTAGATGGCGTTGTGTGATATGTCCAAACATATTTATTATTTATTATTATTATTATGTATAGTAATTCATGGTAATTTTTTTACACATACAATTTATAACATTTCTAAACTGTATATTTGGTAGAAAGCATCGTTCATTGGCCCCCAGTTAAATGCTAAATTATGCTCCTATTAGGTGCTATCAAATTCCAATGAGGTATTTTTACCAATTTATCAACGTTAACATTTTAGTACCGAGTCAATAAAACTCTTATCATAGCCTTTGACGCAAATACTATTAATTACAGAGAGCGACTGCGATGGATAAGTTTTTATCCTTTTAATCGTTTGACAGACTAAATAGAAGACGGACTGAACCAGGTTTGCTTTAAATTAATCTTTTTCTTAGTTTTCGTTGACTATCGTTTAATGTTAAATAAATGATATTAATTTTTTCCAATCGTTCATTTCAATATTTGTTTAGTAAAATCAATCAATCTGCCTAGCCTTTTCCCAACTATGTTGAGGGCGGCTTTCAGTCTAACCAGATGCAGCTGAGTACCAGTATTTTATATGGATTGACTGCCTGTCTGACCTCCATAACCCAATTACTGGGTAATACGATACCCCTTGGTAAGACTGGTTGACAGACTTTTGGGCTTCTGACGACCCGTAACAACTGTCAAAGATCCACGAATGACAGCCGGGACCAACGGCTTAACGTGCTTTCCGAGGCACGAAGGAGTCTCGGTATATAAAGATGGTCACCCATCCATGGACCAACCCCGGCAAGCGCAGCTTAACCTGATGGATCGACCTGTACGGCTGCTATTATTTAGCCACGAGCTCCTCATATGTGTTTAGTAAAAATCAGACATAATATCATAATATTTTGCTGAAAGTTTAGAATAACCTTTTTGTAGTATAAATACTTGTATTTTTTTTTTACTGCAGCACCAATGGTAACTTGGATTGATTTCTAAAATGGACACAGCAACAGCAGTAACAAATTTCATAAAAGTGCAAGAAATATTTGGCTTGATAAACGTTTTGCAGCTATATTCACACCTGTGGCCACCGCTTACTTGCGTTGAAGGTAACTTTGATAATATTTTATATCATTGGATGGTCAACAACTAAGCTACTACCCTGATGACAACTGGTTACAGCTTCTGCTTATAGACATTTTCAGTATGAGATCAATGGTATCGCAAGTGCGTTTCGAACTCAGAGAAAAAACTAATAAGCGTTATTTGCCTGTAATTACTCCAGTAATTTATTATATTATTTGCCTGTATTAGTATGGAAGACAGTAACTCTGCTTTGCTCCAATAATAGAAAAGTTGGTAGTTCTATATCGGACGAGCTCCTTCACAAATTCACATGTAACTATTTCCAACCGCTCCCGCCACAATCCGCGCGTTTCTGGCAAAAACACCTCTCGTTCCCACTCAGCCAATAAAGGCGAGCCGAAGCTTCTAGAACATTCTAGAAGATTTCTTTTAAAAACAGATGATGTGCACATTTCTTTTGACATCAGCTATCTCACGTCCGTCAACTGGGCTGCGCACCGAAAAAGGGATTATTTATTACGAAACGATCTTTAAAGATCTTCGCACGAAACCTTATTGTTTTGATATACATATATTAGGTGTTTACCTATGAAATTGCCGTTCTGCAGTACTGGCCATTTCAAATCAAAATAATTTTTGTGTGGCTAAGAATTCTAATTTCAAATTAATTTTATTTTAAAAACATGGTTTTTTTTTTTCCAAAAGTAGTAATTTGTTTATTGATTAGTGTTACATTTTCATCGCATTTCAATCTTTTTCGTCATCATGGATACGTTAAAAGTTCGAGTAATTATCGAATATGAGTACCGTCGTGGCAGCAACGCGGCACAAGCGGCACAAGCGGCACGCAACATCAACGACGTTTACGGAGCTAACACTACAAACCAACGCACCACTTGTTATTGGTTTGCTCGCTTCCGTTCTGGAAATTTCGACCTGAAAAATGAACCTCGCGGTCGTCCGAAGACTTTGGTCGACAATGACGAATTAAAGGCGATTGTGGAAGCTGATGATACACAATCTACGGCTGAATTAGCAGCAGCTTTCGACGTTAGCGTCAAAACAATATTGGTCCATTTGCGTCAAATTGGCAAGGTAAAAAAGCTTGACAAATGTGTGCCCCACGAACTCAATGATCGCGAGCGCGAAGTACGCGTCGAGACGTGCCTTGCACTGCTCAACAGACACACAAATGAAGGAATTTTGAACCGCATTGTTACCTGCGATGAAAAATGGATTCTGTTTGATAACCCCAAGCGCTCAGCAAGTTGGTTGGATCCTGGTTCAGCACCTAAACAATGCCCTAAACGAAAACTTACCCCTAGAAAAGTGATGGTCACTGTTTGGTGGTCTAGCGCCGGTGTGATTCATCACAGCTTCTTACCAAACGGGGTGAGCATTACTTCAGATGTGTACTGTGAAGAACTGAACACAATGATGGAGAAGCTGGCACATCTCCAACCAGCATTGGTCAATCGCTCGTCTCCGCTGCTCCTGCACGACAACGCGCGACCTCATACTGCACAGCAGACGGTCTCCAAGTTGCAAGAACTGGGGTTGGAAGCTCTCCGTCATCCGCCCTACTCACCAGACCTTGCGCCTACAGACTACTACTTTTTCCAGAATTTGGATAACTTCTTGGCGGGAAAAAAATTCAATACCCGAGAGGCAGTACAAAATGCCTTTGAAGAATTTGTTGCCTCCCGTCCAGCTGATTTCTTTAAGAAGGGCATCAATAAACTGCCACTGCGTTGGCAAAGATGCATTGATTGCATGGGTGATTACTTCGATTAATACAAATAAAAAATGCATGAAAAAAATTCGTTTAAATTTTTTCATACAAAACGGCAATTTCATAGGTAAAGACCTATTATTTATGTTACTGAAAAAAAAAAGCACTAAGTAAATGGTAAACTGTGAATTTTAAACCGTCTACAAACACAGGTTAATGAACCTTATCAGTAGTAAAACGGTTTCAAACTCACCGTGTATATTGTTCAGCTGCACAACTATTTAGCACAGGTATATTTCAAACTGTTTTCAGATGAAGCTAAATACGATTTCATCATAGTTGGTGGAGGAACGGCAGGATGCGTGATAGCTAGTGCTCTTGCGAAATACAATGTCAGTGTTTTGCTTGTCGAAGCTGGAGGAAATCCGCCCTTAGAATCATTGGTAAGAACATTAATTAACAATAATATACGGACTAACATAAGTTAATGCCATCTAACTTTATGCTTAGGGATTAACTCTAAAAGAACCTTAAACTGAAAAACTGAGCGGTGGCTCACTTGCTCTCTCTGGCAGTTTTATTTAGCTTATCAGAGGGATTTTAGCTGTCTAGAATTAAAATTAAGTTTCAATCCGAGTTAAGACTAAAGTAATACTTATAATGCTTCTTAACTTTAACAACACATGGAAAACTAAGACAGTTTCAAACTTTTTTATCAGTACAAGAGTGATAACGTTAACATCTGACCATGACTCTGATGGTTGTTCACCAATTAATTATAATTAAAATGGATTTTAACAATTACATAGCTCAACGATGTAATTTAAATGGTTCTATTCCAGTTTCCCGCTTTCTTCACATATCCGAAACACACAGTAAACGATTGGAACGTCACGTCAACTCGGGAAGAAATATTTCAGTACCATAAAGAAAGTGTTTCAGATATAACACAAGGTAAAATGCTTGGAGGCAGCAGCAGTCTGAACTACATGGCTTATGCACGAGGCAACCCTGCCGACTATAATAAATGGGCAACCATCACCAATGACTCGTCATGGTCCTTCAATTCGGTACTTCCACTATTCACCCGAAGCGAAGGTCTTATTGACCCAGTAATTCTAAACTCACCAGAGGACAGGGCTCTGTATGGTCTAAACGGCACATTAAAGCTTACTAAATATTACGACAAAATTAGTGAAGAATATTTTAGAGCTTTTGAGGAAATGGGATATAAAATCGTTCCAGATATTAATGTCAGAAATCCTCTTGGCTTTACATCTGTTTTATTTAGTTACGGTCATGAAAGATCGAGTACCGCTACATTTTTAAGATCTGTGAAGGACAAACCTAATTTGCATGTCTTAACTAATGCGTTGGTAACTAAAATACTATTTAATGATGAAAAAACTGCTGTAGGAGTTAAAATAAAAACCAAGGACGGAAAAACAATCACAGTGAAAGCAAATAAAGAAGTCATAATTACAGCAGGAGTGTTTAAAACACCTCAGCTGCTTATGGTTTCTGGAATTGGCCCAAAATCGGATTTGAATAGGAAGAAAATTAAAGTCATAAAAGATCTACCTGTAGGAAGAAATCTTCAAGATCACCCAATATGTGTTACAATTTATAAAATGGGGGCTGCAAGATCTCCACCCGTGGCTCCAGACCCCCATCAAGTTAACGTACCAGCTATAGATGGGTACATTGCTTTGAAAAAATCTCAGAAATATGCTGATTACGAAATCCTCAGCCTTATAATCGATGCTCCCGAGGTTTTTTCAGTTATTTGCTCAATTTCGTTTAGTTTTACAAATGAGGTGTGTGACAATATTTTAAAAGGAGTGGCTGGCAGGCAAATCTATTTAGTTTTTAACCTTCTCCCTTATCCTGAATCTCGAGGACAAGTTCTTCTAAATACGACAAATATGGCAGACCAACCAATAGTTAATCTTGGGTACTACAGCAATGATAGAGATTTAGAAATGCATGTGAAGACTGTATTAGATTTCAACAAAGTATTAAACACTACCTACTTTAAAAGTGTTGGAGCTGAACTCATCGATCCAAAACTAAAAGCATGTTCTTGTTTTAATAAAGATAGCAAGGAGTATTGGAGGTGTTATGTCTTAGGAATGGTAACCACAGGCCATTATTTCGTCGGCACTTGTGCTATGGGTCGGGTAGTAGACTCAAAATTAAAAGTAAAAGGAGTTAGAAATCTCCGCGTGGCTGATGCTAGTATAATGCCAACGATAGTTGCATCTCCAACACAAGCAGCTGTTTTAATGATTGCACAAAAAGCTGTCAATATGATTATTAAAGAACACTGTTACATAAATGATCTTGACCACTAATTGCTTTAATAGTCTATGTTTTAAAATCCACTTTTATTAGTTTTAAGAAAACAATCAACACGATGCTATGTATGTGCAAATGTATAACTAACACCAATGGAGATAGATATTACAATTTGTATGTGGCGTTTTATAGTGATGGTTTTATATTTGTAGTGAAATGTTTACAACATAGATGTATTTTTAAACGAGTTCAAAAAAAGAGGTTCTGTATTCGACCCGTATGTATGTATGTATATTTGTTTGCCCGCGATTTTCTCAAAAACTAATGAACCAATTTTGATGACATGTACATACTTTCAGATTGGTTTTAGTATATAATACATTATGTAGTTATTCTTATACACGAAGTTATATGCATAAATGTACTGTATCTCCGGCATTTCTAAGCCGATTTTGATGATTCTTCTTTTCGCTTTCTTTTGTAATTGTCAGTATTATATATTAAACTAAATATGGAAAAATAAATTTACTTTAAAAAAAGTAAAAACCGACTTCAAAACCAAAAAAATAAAATAACTTTCATAAAAAACTTTACAGCTTCTGAAGTCGGTGTCTTCAATTCTTCAATGCACCTTAGCTTGGCACCGACTTCAGGAGCTGTTAAGTTTTTTATGAAGGTTATTTTATTCGTTTTTGGTTTTTGAAGTCGGCTTTTACTTTATTAATAAAAGTAAATTTTATTATGATGAGCTTCCATAATACATAGTTACTGGTGGAAAATCTGTTACTAGCCTCGATGATAACAAATTAATTATAAGTATTATACCGGAACACAAAACATCTGGATGAAATTCTGCGGTAAACCACTGTGTGACCAATAAACTAAAATAAATTAATTCAGCCTATTCGCTACGAAAAAAGAACAAGAAAATACACAAATTCATAAGAAAACTTAATTATCAAATCAAATCAAATCAAAATTTTATTAAATCGGACAACAAACGATCCACAGTGTTAGTAATATCTTATAGCTAGTGTTAGTAAGTAATGTTATTATTTGTAGGTAATTTTCAACTGTGTTTGAAGCATTTTGCACAGAAGATGACCAAGTAAGGTACAAGTTTCTCACCCGGCCATCCTCTCTACAAGATGCCTCAAAATGGGAGAATAGAAACTCTCAGTCACTGTTTGCAGAATGCTGTTGCTACTGCCCCGGGTTCTAGTTACTAATGATGCGATTTTTTTTCGGATGATCGCATGAAATCCGTCAGTTCGATTCTGTGTAAACATTTCTGACGCACTAAACAAACATTATGACGTATCCGTATTCAATTAATATAATCTGTGTAAAACAAAACAATTGAAGACCAATTGATGTTAATGAGAAAACATTGGTGGTTGTAATTAGTTGGGTTTTATTCGAAAACAAATAATAATAAGTTAACACTTTAAGGTTATACTTGTAAAAATTAAATGAAAAACAGAATTGTAAAGACATATTCAAGCCACTTTAACATACCCAGGACTGTCCAAAGCTAAAGACGATGTTTCAGCACTGTAATATATTAAACTTTCAGTCTAACATGTGCTACGCTATATTAAATTGAAATCTAGAGTAGAACACTCATGTCCTCAATATTGCCGTGATCACTCCTAGCGAAGACAACCGGGACAATATCGCTCAATTGGCTCAAGCCACATTAAGCCCGAGTGCACTTTCCACACGCTCCTATTGGTCCTTCGCACTGTGTATAGAATTTAAGTATTTTATTAATAAACAAGTGATTTATGAGGCCTCAGGTGAAGTGAGCTGTCAATAATATCAATCCCTAGCATCAGATGAAATGACAACTCATTCTATGCTCGCTTTACCTAAGTTTTGCGAGAAGACTTTTGCTAATATTGTGTTTGACACTGTTTGATGTGCAGGCATATTATATATGTAATTATAAAGTATCTCATCAGTGTGAATAGTTTTAAGTCATTCTGGTTGATTAAATAAATCTCTTGAAATTGTTATTTGTATCCCTTCCCGTGCGGTCGGCCATTTTGTCGAATCTACGCATCTGTGTCGGTACTCCTGAGTGGTCTCGCGAGATCTGATAGCATTGTTGGTGTGTTTTAGAGACTTGACATATGACGGTATGCCACCCTTGTTCTTTTCCCTACACTTTGTGCAAGTTAGAGCAGTAAAGTACAAATTATTAACACAATAACGTAATTAAAAAGTAATCAGAGCCGCGCGGACTGGAGATCTTTGGAAATTTCAACATTGTAAAATTGTAACCAGTAATTTAAATGGTGTGCATAATAAAGAGTATTCTATTCTATTCTATTCTATCTTTGACACAAATATGACTAAAGGCCGCGGACTGGAAAAGGTTACAACAGTGGAATTCTAACTTCAAACAATTTTATAATTCTATACTGGCATTCCATAAAAATAAACGGTTTGATTATCTCACTGCTTATCTAATGGTAACAAAGTACTTAGTTGGCTAACGAAAATAACATTTGCATTTCAAATTGCGTAATTTAACTTAAAAAGTTAATTTTGATCAGCCAAGGTTAGACTAGATTCAGTTAAAAAAAAAACCGTAAGTAAAAAAGACCACGAAGAACGAAGGGTTCCGTAGTTGAAAAGAATTTATCCCAAAAACAGACTTATATCATTGTAGTTGAAAAACATGTTCTCACATAGAGTGATAGAAGTCACGGTCAATTCTCCAACTGCAAATTTAAGTTTGTAATCCCAATTTTTTTTATGTGATAAAGTAACAAATTAACGATTTTTGGACTTTTTCCTTTATTTGTGCTGTGAGACCTTGCTTTTTGCCAAATTTCATGATTTCAGGTCAACGGTCAACCCTATAGGTATTGATTTACTTACGGGTATCAAAATATGTCGCATTTGTGCGCCGTATGGCCGTATTTTTTTATTGCGTTGACTTAGAAGCTTGATTTTTTTAAGCTCCAAGGACTTAGGTAGCATAACCAGCCTATAATGTTCTCACTGCTGGGACACAGACCTCTTCTCGACGATAAGGAGATAGACATACGTATTTGATATTAATTTCAGCTTGATACCTCCACGCGTTCCTGAGAAAAAGGGTCTTGACAGACTGTCAGACGGATGGTGAAGTGATCGTATAAGGGTTCCGTTTTTCCTTTTGAGGTACGGAACCCTAAAAACTATATATAACATTTTTGGTAAACATATCATTTCCTTTCAACTACTTTGCAACATTTTTTTTTATTTGATAAGTAAGAGCATGTCATGCTCTTACTTATCAATAAAACAAAAGCTATGTATCTATAAATTGCAACGTTTTAATTCAATATTATCGTTACATATACACTAGTTTATCATTATTGAATTAAAATTAATGAACCGTAAAAAACAATTGCATTTGCTTTTACACAAATGCTTTTGTTTTTTTTTTTGCATTTTTGTACCAATATAATTAAAGACACGTTAAAATCGCTTCAGTTCCCATATTTTGTGCTACATGTTAGACACTCTGCTAGTTTTCGGAATATTCATCAACACGTAGGATTCGGACTACCGGGAACAGTTTTGCGAGCCCAAAACCATACTAAAAAACAGATAAACAGATAAATAAAATACTACATTTTATTAACACTTGTGTATAAAACTGGACAACATTGTTCTTTCATCATGGATTCAGACAACGCCGTGTCTTATTTTAAAAAGATTGAGAATATTTTGAAGATGATGACCATTCTCAATCTTACTACATATGAATGGCCAAAACCCGTTTGTATCAATGGTAAGTTGCTGAGTATATTACTTCTTAATTATTGAATGGCTCTTTCACAACCTTGAGATAGATATTATGGTCTACCAAGCTTAAGTCAGAGCAGTGGTGGCCCAGTGATAACGGCCCCGACTTACAAGTTGTAGTTCGTGCGTTCTAACCCAGCCAGGCGCTTTACTTTGTGTAAATAATTTCATCACCACTGCTCTCAAAACGGTGAAGGAAAACATCGTGAGGAAGCCAGCATATCCTAAAATCAAAAATTCGAAGACATGCGGCATCTACCAACCCGCACTGGGCCCACGTGGTGGATTACAGTCCACTCCCTCTCTCTGAGAGGAGGCCCGTATCCCAGTAGTGGGAACATTATAGGCTAGTTATGTAAGCTTAAGTTATTTCATCTCATAGAATCTGTCTATGTAACACTGTGAAGGAAGCCCTTAATATCTTAGATGCATCACAAGAAACTAAAGAAGTAGGATCAAGCAAGGACATGGATGTAACTGATCCAAAAACCTTTTGTTTTTCAGATAGAGCGAACTTTGATTTCATAGTAGTGGGTGGTGGGACGGCAGGATGTCTCATAGCAAGCAGACTTGTGGAAAGGAATGCCAGAGTACTGCTTATTGAAGCTGGAACTGTACCACCCATAGAATCTGATGTAAGTATTAAAGATACAGCAGTAGACCTCATATCTTCATTAATAATCGCAATTATTGTATGGTTTATATTTCAGATGGCAGGATTATTTCCATTTATGAAGGAAACGAGGTATGATTGGAACTTCACATCAACCTGTGAAGGCTTGACCACAAAGTATCATACGAACAATGTTATTCATATGTCTCAAGGTAAATTATTGGGTGGTTCTGGTTCCTTAGGCTTTGGCTGCTATGTGCGAGGCTACCCTCATGATTATGATGAGTGGGCAACCATTACTAATGATACCTCCTGGTCGTGGAAGTCGGTTTTACCATTACTCTGTAAGAACGAAAAGCTCATTGATAAAAAAATTCTTAAATCTAATGAAACACATTGTTATGGAACCCATGGAAAAATTCAAATACAAAAAAAACATTATAAAAGAAATCGAGACTTTTTTGATGCTCTAGAAGAAATAGGGTATGAATATCATCTGGATATAAACCCGAAGCATCCACTAGGATTCACCAATCTTATGTTCAATATAGGTGATGATATGCGCCAAAGTACAGCCCAGAAATTCTTGAGTCCTCTTAAAAAGAACAAGAAGTTACACCTCATGTTGAACACGTTAGCAACTAAAATAATATTTGATGATAACAAGACTGCTATTGGAGCAGAAGTGTTGACTGAAGACAATAGAAAACTGACGTTAAAAGCAAAAAAAGAAATCATAGTAACAGCTGGGACTATTAAGTCACCGCAGCTACTTATGCTTTCGGGGGTAGGTCCAAAAGACCACTTACATAACAAAGGTATCAAAGTGGTATCGAACTTACCTGTCGGAAAGAATTTCCAAGACCATGTGAACTGCATTTTGATGTATAAAATGACAAAAGCTTCTCTTGCAAGTAATCTTGGAGATCCTCATAAGTATCCATATGTTATATTCGATGGCTATGTAGCTCTTAACAAATCTCAGAGCTATCCTGATTATCAAACAATTGCTGTTCATTTTGGCGACAGCGTTACATTTTTGGGACTATGTGCATTTTATTTCAGTTATGATGAAGAATTCTGTAACACTTTAAGCAAAGGACTTGATAATAAGGAAGTATTCATGGTGTTTATCACATACCTGAACCCTGAATCGAGGGGAGAAATTCTTCTAAAAAGTACAAATCCAAATGACCATCCATTGATTTTTCCGGGTTATTATACTAAAAGTATAGATATAAAGAAACATGCAAGTTATTTAGAAGATTTTAATCGTATTGTGAACACGACATTTTTCAAAAGGATGGAAGCTGAATTTGTAGATCCGCAAATGAAATCATGTGAAAGTGTGGAAAGAGGGACTATGGAATATTGGAGATGCCACACACTGGGGTCATCAGATACGTCACATTATTTTGTTGGTACTTGTGCTATGGGAACGGTGTTGGACTCAAAGTTTCGAGTGCATGGGGTCAAGAGGTTACTTGTAGCTGATGCCAGTGTTATGCCAACGAATGTACATGGAATGATTCAAGCTTCAGTCATGATGATTGCTCGGAAAGCTTCCGATATTATAATTGAAGAACATGGTTTGAAATTGAAAAAGACATTGGTTTGAGTTTGTTATAATAATTAATGTTTATCGCATTCGCTTATCATGTGGTTATTATTTGCATATTATTATGTTTTATTTTAAGTGTTACTTCCATTTTACGATTATTTTATTTAATAAATGTGCACTGTTTTCCTGATTTATTTTTTGATTCTTTAGTGTTAATGATAATTTAGATGATATTTGCAAAATTTACTTTTTATTAAATTAACACATTATAAATACTGTAACTTTCTGAGTTTATCTTGAACATTACTAACATCGGTGAAGTAAGAAGATCGTGAGGAAACCTGGACTTATAGTTAATGTAAGTCTGAAATCGCCAAGCCGTCTTGAGCAAGCGTGGTAATCAATGCTCGTGCCTTCTCAGTATGAGTAGTAGTAGGATATTAATAGGCTGGTATTATTATAATAAACTAGCTTTTGCCCGCTTCTTCACCCGCGGTGACGTCGGAAAATATCCCACGGGAATGTAACCGAGATAAAAGTATCCTATTTCCCACTCCAAGTCTACCAATGTGCCAAATTTCAACCAAATCCGTTCAGCCGTTTTAGCGTGAAAGCGTTACAAAAAAACAAGCTTTCACATTTATAAAATTAGTTTGGATGTGTTTTTCTTTCTTTGATAGGGCATTTAGTAAGCATTTTACATTGCTGTATCAGTTTGCGCGTCCACCGGGTCGGAATCGGTCCGTCCGCACCGTACGGATTTGTTGCTTTGATTTCTATGGTATTGCGTGCATTGGATCGGCAAATCTGCGGCAGAGGCAGGTATTTCTGCCAATGACATCATCCGCAGTGAACACGTCCAGTGTCCCCGAAACGATCAAATGCAATTGTCAAATTTTACGTGATTGATGCACGTTGATGCGCAAATTGAATTGAATAACAATCAAAAGCAATTAAAATTAAAATTACTAACACACGAAAAACTAAGTGCGGTTGTCTTGATCCGTAGATAACTCAAATAATATCCTGCGACCTGTCGCAATGAAGCCATCTCTAGATACAAATAAATCCCTATCAAAATAATATACCCCTAAGCCATGCATACCTATTAGTAATTTTATCCTAAAAAAGGGAGAAATCCCTAAAAGTCTAAAACTCTGGTTGATATTGCCGATGCAAAATCAAAATGTAGTGGACGCACCCTATCGTCATTTTGTAAATCCGGACGCTCCGTACGGTGCGTACACTCCGATTCCGACGCAAAGGACGCGCAACTTTAATAGAACCTATAGAGGAATTCATACCTGCAATTTATTTCAATTTTGAATCCACTGGAGTGAACTATAAAGTTGAATATTTTTGCTGTTACTTATTCTATAGCAGAGGTCTATTTTTAGGGTTCCGTACCTCAAAGGAAAAAACGGAACCTTTATAGGGTCACCTCGTTGTCCGTCTGTCTATCAGTCTGTCAAGACAGGTCTTGACAAGACTTGTCAGGACAAGTCCCTTGGAGCTCCAAAAAATCATTCTTCTGACTCAATGAAATAAAAAAAATCGGTCATTTATGCGACATATTTAGTCGCAAATAAATCAAAACCTATAGGGTACTTCCCGTTGACCTAGAGTCATGGAAAGCAAGAAGCAAGGTCTCATAGCACAAGTAAAGGAAAAAGTCCGGAAATAGTTCAGTAGCAATTTTATCAAATAATTTTTTTTTTTTTTTGGGATTACAATGTTAAGTTTGTTTTTGGTATAAATTCTTTTCAACTAAGGAACCCTTCATTGTGTGTGGTCCGACACGCACTTTGGTTGTTTTTTTTTTTTATTTTGTCTGGCAAACACAAAAATCGTTAACTTGTAGTTTTATAACATTTTTATACAAAAATATTATTATTGTGATTGCAAACTTACATTTGCAGTTGGAGAATTGAACGTGACGTATATCGATGTATTGGAGAACATGTTTTTCTACTACAATGTTAAGTTTGTTTTTGGGATAGATTCATCTTAACTATGGAACCGTTCATTGTACGTGGTCCAACACACACTTGGCCGGTTATGTTTTTGGAATGAAAAAAAATAAAAAAAAATACCTTTAAAAAAATACCTGTTCGACCTATCATGGATACCTACTGCTAAAATTGTTTTACAATACAGAGTAATTGAAAAATCTTACTTATTTCGCAATTGTAAATGTCATTGCTTCAGAACTTCATAACACACAAAATGGCGAAATCAGCGTCTCAAAATTTAATACTCCGCCACCAAATATACGGATCACACCTAATTTATCTTTAAAATATCAAAACGTAAGCAAAATCATAACACAGATACAGATATCTGCCACAAAATCGTAAGCAACTCATCATTTAGGTTGAGACTGATCTGACAATATCAAATATCGTTTTACTCAAAGACCATAAGGCCTCTGCCTCGAATTTTGCGGGCAGCGGGGCGGCAGCGGCGGCGGAGCGGGAGCGGCAGGATTTTATGCGTAAAAACAAATGGACTGGACCTCCAAAACAACGGCGCGGTAGCGGGGCGGGACAATGCGAGACGCGCCGCCGCCGCCGCCGCCCCGCTGCCCGCGAAATTCGAGGCAGAGGCCTGAAACTTACTCGATAGCTTTTTCCTTAACAAGCGAAAAACTTGCTTTTATAAGAACGTTTCTAGTGAAAAATCTTGGCAGAATTTACAGACCATCTTATAATTATTACTTCGCCACGGAACAACAAAGGCTTAGTTTTCGCTTTTCGATTATCGGAATCATGCGAACTGATCTCTAACCAACATCAGCTATCTCCTTTGTTCTTATAATCCATACTAATAATATTGTCATGATTTCCAAATCATAATAAGTTTTGTTAATATTAAATACTAAATATAAAGTTGAACGTATGTGATTTGTCTCAAATGATTTTTTATCTGTGTATTCTTAAAGTTTGAAAGTGTCTCATTTGACAGTTACCGCCAAAAGTACTGGTTTTTTCTAGCGGAATGAAAAGAAAAACGTGATATTTGGAGCGTCGTCGCCTAGTTTCTAAGTTAGTCCTCTTGAGCCTTGGAACCTCGGAAAAAGTCTATACTGATATTTATTGAGTGCCTTGTGATATTTCTTATTACATAAATAAACATAACCTAAAAATAACAAAATTATACACTAACATAACTAATACTATTAAAAAAAACTAAAATATAACATCGAAAAATTCCTCCTCATCGCTGTCGACTGGTAAAGTACCCAAGAGACTGGCGGCATTGCCACGTTGTATGGCAATGCTAAACCTCTGTCCAAAGTAAAAGCCAGCCCTTGGTCACGGGAAGTGTCAACCAGCCGTTTGGAGATTTCTTTGAACAAACTAAGGGCACTCGGACCCCTAGTTAAATATAGCTGAACTTTAATGTATCTTAACACCTACTATATCCATATTTGCAAAATAAATCTCTATTCTATTATATTCTAAATATTTTGTAAAATATTGCTTTTCTATACCAAGTTTGTATGAATGTAAATATAATACTGAAAATATTTATCATAACAATATAAATGCGAAAGTAACTACGAGTAAGTAACCTTTTACGCTTATACCACTAAAACCAGAATACCAGCGCAGACTATTTATTATTTTTAATTTCGCAGCATTATGCTGAGATAGAAGAAGCCTTTTTGGCCTGGCACAGGTCTTTTTTTTATTGTTTTCGGCAACTCTAAAAAAATTATCATAATAATATTAGTTTTAAATACCTATTTCTTTTTTATTATTTGTATTTCCTGCGCGTTACCAAAAAAAAAAAATTTTTTTCTTTCTTTGTAAAACAATCGTTATGAAATTTCACAGATATGTAGTAGCCTGAATGGGACCAGAAGAAGGACATGGGCTACTTTTCATCCTTATATATTTATAATTATGCACGTGCTTATGTGATAATAAAAAAAAAAACTTTTTCTTTCCTAAAAAATGATGAAATACAAAATACACGCGGAGGAAGTCGCGGCCACAAGCTAAGGCTTCGTTTCCACTAGAAATGAGCGAGGATGCGGAGCGAGGGATGTGTGTAAAACTAACGAATAAAGGTCGCAGTCGACTTATACGACACCGCTCCCACACGGCAAAATAATGTTCACGGTACGATGGCGGTAACTCGCTTACAGCGAGCTGTCTGCTAATTTGTGTTGTCAATGTAAAGTATGTCTACAGAGGACGCCCTGAAGCTCACATTTCAATGAACATAATTTTGCCGTGTGGGTGCGGTGTCGTATAAGTCGGCTACAACCTTCACACCGCTTCATTTTCATAGCTTGAGCTAAGCTAGTGCTCTTATTGGTTAGTTTTACATACGTCCCTCGCTACGCATCCTCGCTCATTTCTGGTGGAAACGCAGCTAAGGGCTGATTTATATCAGGTTTTGTTCAATCGCTTGTGTTATTTATAGGTTGTTTTCTCTCACAAAGCGAGATGTATCCCCGGTGGTATCGATACTTTTATTGATACCGCTTGAAAGAAAACATAGCTTGTGCATTGGTGTGGAAGTAGTGACCGGGATAACCTAGATACGCTAAAGAAATACGCTTTCAGCTACCAGGATTCGATTAAATTTTTATTGATGTGACAGTTTTAACGACCGTGTCTTGGGATCTTTTATATTATTTTTCTAAAATTATTCTTTGGACAGTTGGCCAGTGATAACGGCCAAGATTTACGAGTTGTTAGGTCGTAGGTTCGTACCCAGACAGGCGCTTTACTTTGATAATTAGTTCATCACCACTGCTCTCTAAACGGTGAAGGAAAACATCGTGAGGAAACCGGCAAGTCCTAGAGCCGAAAAATTCGAAGACATGTGACAACTACCAACCCGCACTGGGCCCGCGTGGTGGATTACAGCCCACTCCCTCTCATAGAGAGGAGGCCTGTGTTCCAGCAGTGGGAACTTTATTGGCTGATTATGCTATTCTTTGAACTTATTTGTATTCTCAGATACAAGAAAACTTTGAGAGGCACGGTACCCTTAAAGAAAACGCCTGCATTTATTATTTTATTTATTTATTCAGTCCACATACATCTATATTTATGTTGATGCCAACATAAACTCGTTGGACTATAAAAAGATCTAATGCAAACATAGATAAGTTACAAAAACCGTCTGTTTATGATGAGAAGAGCAAATGATGAAAAAGGTCTCATCGAGAAATTTAACGATAGACGCAATTATGATCTTGTATTTTGAAAATGGTGTGCTTATCAGTCACTCTTAACCCAATTTTCACCTCAAAATCCCATAACCAAAAACCCTCTTAATTTAATAATCGAAACAAACTTGTTTCAGCAAATTAAAATAAACGTTAAAGGGGCACGTTTAATTAAGAGCCGTAGCGAGTGAGATATTAAAATTCACTTCGAAATTGTGTTAAAGACTGAACGAGATTGATCGAGGAAGAGGAAAAACAATGGGGACTGAACACCCAAGCAATTTGGGCCTTGATTAAAATTTATTTGTTTGCATACTCTATTTTTGCCGCCCAATGAGATTTCCACTGAGTGCCTAGTTTAAAAAACAATAAAGAGAAGGAATGTTTTAGAAGACCCGGATTTAATTAAAATCATGGTTATGTATAGACACGCCTGGCTTGAATATCTATTGTTTGAGGAATTTTAATGACGAATGAATTAAGCGGTTTCGTCGATGTAATGGACTGAACGGAAAAATCCGAGGCCGAGAGTCCTTCATATGATTGAAAATGTAAGGAATTCGTCAATACGTGTAGCAAAATATACCTATAAGAATATGGAATTACAGGCAAGTAACTGCAGACGTACCTATTATTCAGCCAGATAAGTCACAATAGGCAAGTAAGTAACTTGAAAACAATTGCTATCATTTATTCTGCTTAATTGAAAAAAAAATCTGCACCGTAATCGCGTAAAACAGTTTCAATCACGTTTTGGCGCAGCCGTGAGGCACACACTATTGTTTTAAAACATTATTTTCATTTATTTTTTCTTCTGTTTTTGTGTTTCACGAAGTGTGTCCAAATAAATGTTTTTCTTTCTTTCACGATCGGGACGGGTTTGAAGAAAATTACAAAACCATTGCTTCATATGTTTAAAAAATGTATCTGTTCAACAGCGTAAAATAATAACGCAATGAAGATGGCTGATTGACATTGTGTGTGTCTTACGCAATTACTCCATAGTTTACCTAAACTGTGTTTTCTCTTTTATACAGTCAAAATGAACACAATTATAATACGTCACCAAAACGAACAAAAACCTTTAAAAACTATTAAAAATAAAAAGCGACCAAGTGCGTGTCGAGCCACGCACAGTAATAGGGTTCCGTAGTTCCACAGTAATGCGGACTAAGAAGAGGGCTTTTTGTTGTTTCATGAATATTTGACTATTACTCATAAACTTGAAAAGCCTTCTTAGCTGAGATAGTTTTCCGTTTAACTTCGGTATATATAATAAAACTATCCGTTAGTCTACTCTTATCAAAAATTAGCAATTTAAAGCTTATTATTTCAGAAACGAATCCCTAAATCGAAAAATTGGTTTCACAAACCTGCAATATTTTTGAAAGACCCATCCAACAAAACCCCACTCCATGGGGTAGACGAGAAAAAAAAAACATCCCCACTTTACGTGTACAGAAGGTGCTGTTAAAAAAAAATTTTTTTCATGATTTTTATTTAACGACTTTGTTGCCATGATGAATATTTATACCATGTCAAATTATAGCTTTCTAGTACTAAGAGTCTCTGAGCTAAGCTGCGGACGGATAGACGAACAGACGGACGGACATAGCGAAACTATATGGGTTCCTTGTTGACTACGGAACCCTAAAAAACAGTCTACTAATCTACAAGACCAAAATGTAGATAAAAAAACATAATCTTCAGGCGGTTAACATGAATAACGGCTATCTAAATAGGTCTAAACATAAAAATTGAAAAAGAACAAGTTTTGTACTAACAAAATGTTCGCAATTTCCCACAAATGGCAGGGTATTCTATCTTACGAGCGTCTATAAAAACACTCTGGATTACAATATTAAAAGCAGTCGTTAAGGGATAAAAGCCTTTATTGTTATTTAAGTAGGGTTCATATTTAAGCGCCGTTTTGGCGTAACATGTTAGTAGATGGTGAAACTGATAAGTGAAGTTGGAAGAAAACAATTGCGGTAAAATAAAAAGAGTAGGCAGAAGTGTTGGAGATCAATCTCTGTCTACCCTGCAATCGGAATGACATGGGGTGATACATCACCAATTGCACCCTTGTTTACGTGAACAGATTTCCTACATAACATATTCCGAGCAAAATAGTACACGTCTTTGTTTAGCAAAAAAGACGAATTGGAGTTTTATTACGGCATATTATTTTAGTGGCAATGATAACATCATACATTTTGTTGGATCTGATTTCCTTATTGGAATTGGAGTAGGACATATTCAGCAGTTCCTCGTAGATACCGTACTTACCTATAATAATAAAAAAACCGGCCAAGTGCGTGTCGGACCACGCACAATGAAGGGTTCCGTAGTTGGGATGAATTTATCCCAAGAACAAACTTAACATTGTAGTTGAAAAACATGTTCTCCTATAAATTCAAACTGTAAATGTAAGTTTGTACTCACAATATTGAGAGATTTATCATTTGATTTTAAGGCTACAGACTTCTTATAAGTTTTCCCGTTATCTACAGGTAAAGATCTATTTTCTGTATTTTTTTCAAAATTTTAGGTTCAATAGTTTCGGAGATAAGGGCCCGGGAATGGTCAATTTTCGTCTAATTTCTTAAATAATTTTAAAATAATATATTTTAAAAATATGAAAAAAAAAAATATTTGAAACCTTCACAGTAAGCCCTTTCATTTGATATGTCACACGGTATATTTTGCAAAACTTTTTTTTTATTTTTTTTATTTGCCCCCCTAAAGTGACCCCCATATTCAAAATTCATTTATTTACTTTACTCGTCCATGTTTGGTTCACAGAAATTCATATGTGTACCAAATTTCAACTTAATAGGTCCATTAGATTCGGAGCAAATTGGCTGTGACAGACTGACAGACAGACACACGAAAAAATAGCAAAGCACCTAAAAATAGCAAAGCACAATGCAAATAAGGCGTTTAATATGCTTCTAAATGAATATGGTTCATATACCTTAAACCTCATTTGCACTATCCAAGTTTCGACTCTGCTAACTGTTGCGACAAATAAATACGTACATGACAAATTGTTAAGGCGACAGAACGATGTCGACCATTACTGGTGAGACAGCACATCTGCTTAACATACGTTAGTGCGACAGATTGTTTTCTCGACTAACAACAGGACTACGGAACTTTTGATCGACGAACGATAGCGCGACACAACATTCGGTCGACAAACTCTCAAGGCTCCCGCAGACATGCGCGACGAGATGGCGCGACGTGACTCCGGAAAAGAACAATTTTAATGAAGTTTTCATATAAACTGGTCCACCAGAGTCGCATCACGTCATCGTGTCGCGCCTATTTGCGGGAGCCTTATAAAGCGCGACAAACATTTTTCTTTTTTTATTTATAAATATAGAAAAATGCTTCAACTTACGGTATGCCACAGGCAATTAAATTGCGTCGTGTAAAATCAGGCAGAAAAGCTAATTGTTTCTTGGTACTTAGTGCGCACGGCTACAGATCAAACTATACATTTCCAGTACAAGCTGATCTCGCATTGTATAGGATTTCCTTACAGTGAGAAGTCAGTGTAAACTGGAAATTTATAGCTTGATGTGTAGCCGTATGTACCTAAACTAAATAACCGAACCATAATCCAAGTAATCGTGGCAACAATATCTATACTCCATTTACAATAAAATTAGACATTTATACAAACCTTTTTTACGTCCGTTCAACCGATTTTGACTTTTATTTCGTAGGCTTAAGGATGGCATTAAAGGCAAAAAAGTGGTTACAATACCAACTGTTTACTGCAGCTGCCATTTGTCATGCCACTAACGCAATAGAAGTCAAAATCGGTTGAACGGACTGTAAAAAGGTTTGTTTAAATGTCTAATCTTATTGTAAATGAATTAAAAATAATTAATGAATTAATACAATCTACCCATGTCAAAGTTTCAATTTCACAAAGATTTTTTGGTCTTTACATGACAAAACAGTTTAGTTATTACGCTCTGAAGAATGAAAGATCCTGTTTTAATCTAGGCAGTAGGTAAATTGATAAATAACTTACCAAAATCATGACGGTTCATCAGCCAGCAAATACCTGTCAAAACAAAAAAAAAAGGAATTTAGTTTTTAATCTGGATATGTTTCGTCTACATAGTTAGGTCTACCTTAAGATAATTATTATATCTAATGATGATATGATGAGAAATTATATTTATTTATGTAGGTAAACTAAAAAAAAAACGTTTTCACAAAAAAAAAAAACAACCGACTTCCAAAAAAACACTACAAAGTGAAAAAGAACTTTAATTTCGGAAGTCGGTGTTTTTAGTTTTGTATTTTCGTTTTTGCCAACGACTTTCAAAATTAAACTTATTTCATACTTTGTACAGTTTTTTTTTTTTGTAAGTTTTTATTTTTCACGTTTTAGTTGTGGCACCTACCCCACTCAAATTCCAATACCACTACCTGCTATGTAAATTTCAGGGACAGCAAATTATTATAACATCATCTACATAGACTAAGTGGGAAAAATACGTGTTAGTGAAGCCTACCAAAGCAAAGTTAATATACAATTTTACATGAGACCAACTCAAGGTAAATACCCTCCCGAATAAAACAAGAATCTTAAAAATCTGACTACTCTGTAAAAAGTATTGCATACAAAAAAAAAAAAAAATATATACACATTGTGTAAACTGTGTAAAACCGTTATCCTTTTAAAGAAGCATTGCACTCATTGAACAATTTTTACTCTGGGATAACAACTGAAATCGCGAAAAAAAAAATCTGATGCTTCGTACATGTGTGTTCGTTTATCTCGTCAAAATGTTACAGCTATTTTTTTCGCGATTTCATGTTTGGTTCCTTAATAAAAAGTTGTTCATAATGATGAGTACAATGACCCCTTAATAGGATAACGGTGTTTACACTTACACCCTGTATACGTGTCGACTCCTTTGAGAACCTCGCCTTTTTTTTCGTCGGTAAAAAAAAAACATATACTTCAAAAATATATTATGTTTTAAAACTAGATGAGTTCGGTGTTTCTTATTCCACTACTATGAGAAAAAAAACCAAAACAAACTCAGAGGTCAGTCTTTTTAACCGACTTCAAAAAGGAGGAGGTTCTCAATTCGTCGGAACCTTATGTATGTTCCCCGATTACTTGAAGATGGCTGGACCGATTTGGATTATTTTTTTTTTTTTGTTTGAAAGGGTATACTTCCCAGGTGGTCCCATGATCATGAAGTCAGGATCTGATGATGGGATCCTGGAGAAATAGAGAGAACTCTTCCAATTTCATAGGCACACTTAAAGCGATTTGGATAGTTTTTGGAAGAGTACTTTCTTGGAGTGGTCCCATTTCAATTTGGTGAAGATCTGATGAAGAACTTCTGAGATAGGCAACGGAACTCCTCAATAAATGATAGCAAATGGACTGGGATTGCTGAAATCGTATGTCTGTTTGTTGTTCACACCAGTTCATAACATAACATCACGCAAGTACGCTGTGAAAGGGCAAGCACATGTGAACCACTAAAAAGTGAAAAATAAAAACTTTTTTACAAAAAAATACAACCGACTTCCAAAAACAACACTACAAAGTGAAAAATAACATTAATTTCGGAAGTCGGTGGCAAAAACGAAAACGCATTTAATCAGACACCAACTTCCGAAATTAAAGTTATTTTTCACTTTATAGTGTTGTTTTTGGAAGTCGGTTGTATTTTTTTTGTAAAAAAGTTTTTTGAAGTTCAGTCATAATCTTAGTCAGACCATAATATTAAAGAGGACCATAAAAATAATGTATGTAACTATTAATTTCATAGCTGGTAAACATATTAATCCCTCACTATCATTCTACAATTCACCAGTAAATTACCGCACGTTATTTTAATTAATTACAGTGATTACTAAAATAAATAACTAATCCAATTCCACATCAGATTACGCTTAATCTCCAATTCAAAATTGTATTATGGACTTAAACGGGTTACAAAATTGATATGATAAGCCACCTCAAGCTCATTTGACATCGCAATTATGTGAATTTGGTTCCGGTAGTTAAATATAGATTAGGTGTTTGGGAATACGTTGTATAATCACGTTATGGGTAGAAGCCAGTGAACGAGAATGTAGAATGTGCAACAAGGCGTGTAGGGTTTTATGTCACGAAAACATGCACGCTTTACTTTTACCAACTTGTGGTTTAGAAAAACGCTGTGAATAAGAGGAGCTCTCGGTACCGTAAGGAGTCAAACCTCACAGGGGGTAGCTATACTACAAATCAAAGAGGTGGACGTGAGGTAAGAGGGTCGAGGGCCGCAACTATATTAATAATACTACTCAGATTCAACTTAAAATATATCACTGCCCTAGCGGAACCCTAGATTGAATCTGACTGCTACCATTGAACAACAGCATGTTCTGCTTTTCTGCAATAGTAATTCGATGTTTGAATGATAGAATGTCTGCCAGTAACATACTAAGTTGACTTATGCAATAAACCTCTACAGAACCGTCCGAGACAATGGCGAAGTACCTACTGACGCTATTCCTTTTCACGCACACATTCACAGCGCCTTTATACACTTGGTTACCACAAGTAAAGCGCGTGCTACTTCATCAAATAACAATACTGTGTCGTGTTACCCAGTTACTGGGTTGTGGAGGTCAGATAGGCAATCGCTTCATATAAAACTTTTTTTTACAAGAAAATACAACCGACTTCCAAAAACAACATTACAAAGTGAAAAATAACTTTAATTTCGGAAGTCGGTGTCTAGTTAAATTGTATTTTCGTTTTTTGCCACCGACTTCCGAAATTAATGTTATTTTTCACTTTGTAGTGTTGTTTTTGGAAGTCGGTTGTATTTTTTTGTAAAAAAGTTTTTATTTTTCACTTTTTAGTTGTGTACCTACCCCACACAAATTCTAATACCACTACCTGCAAAACAAACTAGAACATAATTCATATAAAAGTGTGGAAAAAATACGTATTATTGAAGCTAACTCAAAAACTACCAAAGCAAAGTTAATCAATTTTATATGGGACCAACTGTGATGTATACCCTCTCGAATAAAACAGAAAAAATCCAAATCGGTTCAGCCATCTTCGAGTAATCGGGGAACATACATAAAAAAAAATAAAAAAAAAAAAAAAAGCTTCCGACGAATTGAGAACCTCCTCCTTTTTGAAGTCGGTTAAAAAGGCTAGGCAAATGATGATGGGTAGAAACAACAAGAGATTTTAATTAAGATGATTGGTGTTGGAATAGTAAACGTTAAAGTAAACGTTAACTTACATGTATTCTTTAACTCAAACATTTGATGAAAGCATTTTATTTTTCTACCATTATCTTATTACTTGTCACAGGATTGGTAAGCAGCTCGACTGCTTACCATCGCTACCTACAAGAATTTAAAAAATATACAAATAATCTAAACTCCACAAAAGTGTTTTTTTTTTTTATTTTATCACAGAAACGCGTGCACATTAAAAATACAACTTGAATACCTATTCAGATAGGTATCTAATACTACAGAATCATTTTGTAAATAAAAGTTATAGTAGGTATCATAAATAGTTTTCTCCTATAAACAAATGAATAAAACTAAAACACAACCTCTCGGAAACCAGAATAATCAAGCTGTGAAAAGGTCTCATTTTCTAGTTTTAGACGGGATATAGGTTCTTACAGACTTGCTAGCCACTGAAAATCATAAAAAATCAACGCTGAAGTGGATACAGTCAGGGAAATTAATTATTTATCAAATTGACTTCATTTCATACAATTGTCAAAGAATGAAAGTTGCGATTCGATTATGTGAGAAGTCAATTTTATAATAATTATTTTATTTCCCTAACTTTAGGTGGGCGTTTAAAACGACAAGAGCAAATCAGCAAAATCCTATTACAAATTCTATTTCAGACTAGCATTTTCGGCGACCCATAACAGAAATGTCTTAGATATATTTCGGTGCAACACTGATGTACTGTATGCCCATTACTTATGAGACCATTATCCCTTTCCGCTTGGCTTGTCTTTATGACTTTATGAGTCCCGAGATGCTCTTAACGACCGAGGAAGATAAACTGATGTGGATCTTTATGCTGTTTACTCTTATGAGCTGCTCACATAGTACGTAAGTGCATTGATAGTGTGGCTTTATGGATTTTGTATGGACTTATGGGTTATTGACGCTTTCTTTGTGTTATGGTTTAGCGTGATTACTTAAGAGTTTTGCAATATGTGTGGTGAAACCTATACAACATTATTTTTAGTATATGCGAAACCTGATTATAGTTTGTTCAGAATAAATAAGTGAATCGATTCCAATAGTTTTTATACCGTGTTATATTTTGCCCCAAAAATCTTTAAAAAAGGTTACAATATGGACACCGAGCGACGAACAAGAGTCACGGCAAGTCATAGCGGCACTAGGCACGGGCGCACAGCGGGCGCCGCGTGGTGAACAAGCTTATAACTTTGTGATTTTTCATGATACAGTTTTGAAATTTCGTAGATTCTGTACATAAAAATACTAGACAAGTGTTTCGGGTTTCACATATTCATAAACTAATGTTGTATTGAACAGTGTTAAAAAAGATTAATGATTGAAAAGCCAACGCAACGCGTGAACATAATTAAAAGCAAAGAGTCTATTTAAATGTAGCCATGATACATTTATACATTTAACTACATTTTTGAAATCCTATGTCTACGTTAAACTGCTAATCGTGTACATGCATTTTCTTTCATTATTTATTATGGTCATAAGCTATTTCTTTGATCTTAAGGAAGGAACAATACAAGTCTATAAAGTGATAAATAATCTAACGCTTCAGGCCATAAACACAACGTTTTCTGTCAGCCTTCTTCATCTTTCTGCACCCCATGTGTGCATAAGGAAAAACCCTTTACATAATAGGTGTATAAGCTTATATATTATATATATAAACGTAAAAAAACATCCGATAAAAAAATGGGGTTCGCAACTAACACCCCCCCCCCCCCCCCCCTGGGGGTTTTGCCGGGGTTGGTCCGTGGATGGGTGACCATCTTTTCATATCGAGACTCCTCCGTGCTTCGGAAAGCACGTTAAGTCATTGGTCCCGGCTGTCATTCGTGGATATTTGACGCTTGCTATGGCTCGTCAGAAGCCCGAAAGTCTGACAACCAGTCTTACCAAGGGGTATCGTATAACCCATTTACTGGGTTGTGGAGTTCAGATAGGCAGTCAGTCCATGTAAAATACTGGTATTCAGCTGCATCCGGTTAGACTGGAAGCCGACTCCAACATAGTTGGGAAAAGGCTAGACAGATTGATTTTTTTTTGACATATTATTCAAGAATAAATACAACATCATAAAGTTAAAATAACCACAAAAAGCGTACATAGAAATACAATAATGACCGGCCATCTTTGAAAATTATCATAATTTTTCTTCAATAGCGCTGCGTCGCTGTTTCGCTACCGGCTCGTATTACCATACTGCTTTGATGTGGAAACGAATCGTTTGTGTAAAATGGAACGTAGTAATATAAAGGGTTCTGTTTATGTTTAAAGTATCGGTTATGGATAAGGGGTGAGCAGAATGAGTTAACAAGAATTTTGTGAATTCTAGATGGGTATTAAAGAAAAGGGTGCGTTAAAACAGCTTCCCTGAATGACGATACTCTTGCTAATTACCATTTCATTATTCTCATTTAATTTGAGGCAATATAAGAGAAGAAGAGCTACGCTTGCCTCGGTTGGTCCGTGGCTGGATGACCCCTCCGTACCTCGGAAAGCACGTTAAGCCGTTGGTCCCGGCTGTCATTCCTGGATCTTTGACAGTCGTTACGGGTCGTCAGAAGCCCGCAAGTCTGAGAACCAGTCTTACCAAGGGGTATCATTACCCAGTAACTGGATTGTGGAGGTCAGATAGGCAGTCGCTTCATGTAAAATACTGGTATTCAGCTGCATACGGTTAGACTGGAAGCCGACCCCAACATAGTTAGGAAAAAGCTAGGCATGTCGGACCACGTACAATGAAGGGTTCCGTAATTGAAAAGAATTTTTCCCAAAAACATACTTAACACCGTAGTTGAAAAACATGTTCTCCCATACATTGATGTACGGTCAATTATCCAACTGCAAATTTAAGTTTATAATCCCAAAAAAAAAAAATTATATGTTTAAAAACATATAATTTTTCCCCCAAAAAACCCAACCCCCATTTTGGTACGGAACCCTAAAGGGTTCCGTACCAAAATGGTAAAAAGGAACCCCTAAGATGTAACTCAGTATGTTTGTCTGTCCGTCTCTATGTAAAATTTCAACATTGTAACATTGTAACCTGTAATTTAAATGGTGTGCTTAATAAAGAGTATTCTATTCTATTCTATTCTATTCTATTCTATTCTATTCTATTCTATTCTGTCACAGCTCGATATCTCGAGTAATACTAATGCTATCAACTTGAAATTTGGAGCAGTTTTAGATGACGTTTGCCTAACTATTTTTCAAATAAGAAAGAAATAAAAATATATATGTTTATCTTGCAACAGGGACTGAAAAGGGGTCTTAATAATTAGAAATGGGGCTGCAGGGCATGTGGGGTATCATATAAAAAAGCGCTACTTGCAAATTCTCAAACTTATTTTTCTTTTTTTAGGCGACACAGTTTTTGACTTTTGATGAAAAATGTTAAAAAAATACCGTCGCCCTCCTTTTAGCAGAAGTTTTCATGGAGAAAAATCTGAAATTATTCTATGTGATAGAAATTTACGTATAGATTTCAGGAAAAATAAAACGATGCCTTTAAATAGCACAGTTTTTCAGAAATCAGCAACAAGAATTACATATAAATGATGGTACGGTATCCTCGGTGCGGGAGTTCGACTCACTCTTGGCCGGTTATTTTTGTACGTGATAAAATTACAAATTAACAATTTTCGAACTTTTTACTTTGTTTGTGTTGTGTAACCTTGCTTCTTGCCAAATTTCATGATTCTAGGTCAACGGTAAAGTAGATTTGATTTACTTGCGAGTATCAAGATCTGTATTTTTTTATAGCGTTGACTAAGAAGTTTGATTCCGATGAGGGTTCCGTTTTTTTCTTTTTGAGGTACAAAACCCTAAAAAATAGCTTTCCTAAGGGTTTGTGAAGCTGTAGGCAGTTGCAAGCCTTCGAATAAGAAACTCGTTATCCGATAACTTGCTTACTTTTTCTTATAAACTTTGTTCCGCTTCTCTAAGCAAATCGGAAGTTTGCAAGCCAGGTGGAATGAAAAATAAAAATGGTTGGTAAGATTTATGATGATGAGACTTAACCAGAAGGGATGCACAACTGTCTTCGTAATGCAAATAAAATCTGCGTCTGCGTTTGAAATATTTGTCAACATATTTAATTAAAAGAAGATTTAGTTAGATAAAATTTAAAAGAATATGCTTGAATGGTTTAGTCATGTTGAGAGGATGAGTGAAAGAATGAGGAAAATTCAGGTGATCATCTTACAGAACTGAAAGGCCACGAAGGGAGGAGGTCCAGCACAGTTCACACAAAGTTTATAAGAAAGAGTCCACACAAAACTATTTCAGGGATTCGATCGAAAACAAAGCCAAAAGATGCAGCCGAATAGTTGACAGTATAAATCTAAAACCGTCTACTGTTGAACCTTGGGTGCGACTTTCTCCAGCGTGACCATCGAACATCGAAAGAAAAACCTTGTGAAACAACTGCATTACAGCTTTCTTAGTAACAGCAACCACCAAATACGGCGACTTTGCCAAATACCCAAGTCTTATCTAATACGACCGCTTCAAAACCAAACAAGAATCAATCTACCTAGCCTTTTACCAACTATGTTGGGGTCGGCTTCCAGTCTTAACCGGATGCAGCTGAATACCAGTATTTTACATGGAGCGACTGCCTATCTGACATCCACAACCCAGTTACTGGGTAATACGATACCCTTTGGTAAGACTAGTTGTCAGACTTGTACGTCGTGACAGTCGGTACGGGTCGTCAGAAACCCGAAAGTCTGACAACCAGTCAAATTAAAATATTTTATTTCACATAAACCTACATGAGCACTTATGAAACCTCAGAAGCTAGGTGCACGGTTCCAAATTAGTCGTTTCCTATGGAGAAGAGCCGGCAAGAAACTACATGGTTACTCTTTTAAAAATAATTGGCTTTTACAATATTTTCAAATAACAGTGTATGCCTTTTAACAATGATTACCAGGTATAGAAAATAGTCAACAAATGTACAGTCTACTAGGCCTGCAACGTTCTCACATTCACAAAATAAAAAATAATAATAAGCTGAGCGTGGTGTGAATCGGTGGAACCGTGGAATCATTTTACCTTATATTGTACGTGGTGTGAGTTCTATACCAAGATTTTTTTTTTATTGTTAACGTTTTTTCATCACTATCAAGTACTAATATTGAATTCTATGCATTTAATTTGATGCGTTATCTATTTCCGAACGATTTAAGATACGTCAACACTGACTGAGACTCGTCTATGACATTAAAAAACATTTTTTTCTCTGACAAGTCATCGTTCGGTCGGTTGAGTGTGAAAGTGTTTTTTTGCGGCGTTCCCGCTCGCGTGAGCGGTTTGTAATACACATAAACAATTGAAATCCATTGCGTAGGTTGTGTAGAAAGATATTAACGCGGACAATATATCCAAATGTTTAAAGTTATATGGACATTTAAATAAAATTACAATACCATTAATGATTGAACCAAATGAAACGGTAAACGGTTTCGAAAACAAAACCCGAAAATTGATGCTTCAAGAAATTATAAATTCAAAGCCACATATAATAGGACTTCCAAGTGAATTAAATTACATGTCGGAAACGCTAATAAAGTAATATGTTTTAATTAAGTAAACATGGATTGTCATTAATTATACTGATTCCAGGTTATGTTGTGTGCAATGTACAGCCAGTGAAATTTATTGACAGCCTACGTCAATTTGCTAATTTGTATCGCTTAAAGTGCCCCCATATCGCGGCCACATCAATGTCAACGTCAATGCGCATAAATGCCATAAACATCGCGGTAGTTTAAAACGGTCAAGATTCGGTCAAATTATCGCGGTAAGTAGTGGCTAACGCCCTTCAACACGATAATCAACGGCATATCCCGTTAATGTGACCGCGGCATTACTGCTACTGCACTGCCACTGTCAAATTACCTATGTACAGTCAACAAAAGAGATATCTGGGCAGGGTGTATATTTGTGTGTGAATTGTTTCATGTTCAATATCGTGAAAATATACAATTTTGAGTCGGTGTGTTACAATGTAGGGGTATTGCAAAAACAATGTAATATATATATATATATATAAAATTGAACATGAAGCAATTCACATACAAATGTGTTCGTGTGCCCTGCCTAGATATCTCTTTTGTTGACTGTACCTGATATTAACATTCATAAAAAACAAATTACATCAAATTTTTAATATTTAATTCATAACAAAAATTAAACGCTCTATAAACCCATTTTAGTTGCATAAGTATTTTGTCTCCTTCTTTTAATCTCAAATAATAATCCGAAAGAAATTGACAAAACATTTCTATAACTTTTAATTTTTTTTTTACGAATAAGGGAGTAAGACTGTAATCCAAGCTACCACTGCTCTCGACATTAAATAATTAGGACGTAAGATATAAAACCATTTCATACAACATTAAAATGTTGAAATTTTACATAGAGTGACACAATGGGCGGTCTTATCGCTAAAAGCGATCTTTTACAGACAACCTTTGGATGGAGATGGACAAGGAGAGACAATTCTGTAGGTAGTCCGTGGTGTACCTTATACATATACAACACATACATACATTAATAAATTTATATATATATACTTATACAATAATAAACATGAAACAAGAGCAAGGAACTATACATGTAATAATGACGTTTAAAGAGAGAGGAAGTGTTTTTTTAACAGAATTTTAAAAGTGGCCAAAGTTTGAGCTCGCCTTATCAACACGGGCAAGGCATTCCATAATCGTACTGCTTGAACAGTAAAAGACTTGTCATAAAAGCTGGTGGAATGCATCGGCATCTCAAGTCTCAAGTAACAACAAAAAATTCAGTTGATAAATAACTCCCTAACTTTACGTACCTATGAAGTTGCTCAGTTTATTAAATTGTGTTTTTCCCTGGATTGTGAGGCTGTTGGTTGTAGAAAGGTTTGTTTTAAAGTATTATAATAAATCTGATTAAAAGAGCCTCCGACACAGCTCGCTTGGTTAACCGAATCACTAATTCTCTGCCTCTAATCATTCATTACCCACACAGTTTGTATCATTAATATTTCGTGCCCATTCTTCACAATGAAAAACTACCCACATTTTTTTTTTGGCGAATGGGCCTTCTTTTAAACTCGATCACGCCTGGTCAAAAATATGCCTCATTAAAATTAATATTACCTATACTTAAGTTTCTAAACATAAATAATTTTATCAATGATCAGTTTCATGTACTTCAACGTTGAACAACATTAAATAATATCATTAAGAAATCAATAACTAAAAATCAAATCTGCCTAGCCTTTTCCCAACTATGTTGGGGTCGGCTTCCAGTCTAACCGGATGCAGCTGAATACCAGTATTTTACATGGAGCGACTGCCTATCTGACCTCCACAACCCAGTAACTGGGTAAAACGATACCCTTTGGTAAGACTGGTTGTCAGACTTTCGGGCTTCTGACGACGTGTAACGACTGTCAAAGATCCACGAATGACAGCCGGGACCAACGGCTTAACGTGCTTTCCGAGGCACGGAGGAGTCTCGTTATGTAAAGATGGTCACCCATCCACTGACCAACCCGGCAAGCGTAGCTTAACCTGAAGGATCGACCCGTGCGGCTGTTATTACTTAGCCACGAGGCCCTCTAAGAAATCAATAACTATTAGATCAAAAAGACTTCCGACTTGGTACAATTATTAAAAATAATTTTCAATTACTTCTAAAAGCAATTTCAATTATAACGCAAAAGTTTCAGAACAACTTGATCTAAATTTAAATTACAATAATTGAATACTTGATTCTTGCTTCATTTGATTACATTTCCGCCTTATTAGTTCGTGGCCGAAGGGTTTTAGAAAGGTCGGCAAGGTTAGGTAAAGTTAACCACGGTCAAACTAAAGATGGCCGACTTTTCTTTGCATATCGAGACCTCATACTATAACAGTAAAAAAACTAAAGTTTGAACTAAGAGCTTTTATTTCAAACATTGAGTCTTTTTTGTTTTATTGAATGGGCCTGCTCTTTGCCGCGATATTGGTTTATAAACAAATTACTTCGGCAAATAGTCAAACATTTCCAGATAATAATAATATTACCCCAAGTAGCACGAAAATGCTGTATAACAGCATTTTCCCAGTGCACCGTGGAACCATGTGCTATTTAAGCTTGTAGGTTATCAGGGTAGAATGCGCAACCTCTGGTGATGTAATGCTAATTTGGGCGCAAATTATTCAGCACATAGGTGTGTAAGAAACCCATTTAACAAATAATTAAATTATATCAACATTATATTAGCATTTATTTGTGTAACAGTCACGCCAAAAGCTGTCTGATTAATAAGGCACGTGTTACCTATTATAATAGGTTGGGGAAAAAGTTTCTTCGCATTTTTTAAGAAAATTCAAAACATTTTTTAATATACATTATTTACATTTATCTAAAGTATGTAGGTACCATTTTGTTTGATAACTTTTTGCCATCTTGTAAGTAGGGACATGATCCCATTGCTATAGAAGTTTTGGGACTTCTGATCAAAATACCGCGACAAGTGGTTTTGGCAGTCCTCTCGTGATGTTAACCTGACACTGCCTAAAGAATTCTAAAGAGACCGAAACAGGTGGAAATCTGAAGGTGCAAGGTCAGGGACTATACGGCGGATGCATTAACACCTCCCAGCCAAACTCTCTTAATTTTTGCTGAGTGACTAAAGATGTGTGAGGTCTAGCGTTATCATGATGAAAAACCACATCCCTTCTGTTGATTAATTCCGGCCGCTTTCTCTCAACTTCTTGCTTTAATCTCATCAGTTGTTCGCAGTAGAGTTCAGAATCGATGGTCCTGCCTGGTGGTAACAGCTCATAATGAATAATGCCCTTCCAATCCCACCACACACACAGCATCACCTTGTTGCGAGTTAACCCGGGTTTCGCCACAGTCTGTGAAGCCTGACCGGCCTTTGACCACGACCTTTTTCGCACGTTCTTGTCGTACGGGATCCACTTTTCATCACCAGTTATCAGCTTCTTCAAAAATGGTTCGGTTTCATCACGTCGTGATAAAGAATCACAAATGAGTACACGGTTCATTAAGTTTCTTTCAGTGAGCTCGTGAGGTACCCAAATATCGAGCTTTTTTGTGTAACCAGTTTTTTTCAAATGCGCCAAAAGCATTTTGTGCTCAATTCCCAGTTCTTCAGCTATGTCGTAACTACTGATATGCCGATCTTGCTCCACTTTTTAAAAAATGGCATCCATTTTATCCGTAATAGGGCGACCAGAGCGACGTGCATTTTTGACATCAAAATTTCCGGATTCAAAACGCTTAAACCAAATTTGTGCTACTCTCACAGACACTGCACTGGGTCCATAAACATCGCAAATTTTTTTCGCGGCTTGCGTTGCATTTTTACCTTTTTTGTAGTAAAATTTTAAACTGTATCGAATTTCTTCATTAGATTCACTCATCTTGACAGTACGAAAAACAAATGAAAATCACACATTTTTCTAATTTAAATTTGGAATTATGTTCTTTAAAATTTAAACTTTCAATTATACCAAAACCAGCCAGATACAAATAGTATAGCCAATGAGATTTTATTTTAAGTTCATACATACTATAATGCGAAAAGACTTTTTCCCCAACCTAATATTATAGAGCAAAAAAAGTCACAGTCACTCGTGTCTAAACTGTCTGAATCATTGCGACAATCTGTTAGATTACGTTTGTTATCATAAATATTGTTTATGGAACTCAAACCAACCAATATTCTTTGGCTTTCCACATTATGTAAAACATCAAGAAACTTAACAAAAAACAAGAAACTGTCAAAATGGCCTGGCGTAGAAATATTCATTGCATGGTCGCTTATAATACGCAAGTTCAATAATTCAGACCAAGATAGAATAGCTGACATGTTTGCTGCTATGTAACTGCGTTAAAGCTCACTCTTGGCCTAGATAAATGCTGTTATTCGAGTGTATAGTAACACCTGACTAATAGCGGAAAAGTTTATATGTATGCGGAATGAAGCACTAAATATTTGTTAAATAACTTCACAAAGTAACTGATTACGTTATAGAAGCTCATGTTTTCTCTTAAAATGCAAGAGTTTAAAGTACACGCGTGGACTTTTGTTCAGAAAACTGAACAAAAAAATACAAACTACAATACAACGACAACAACAACAATACAACAACAATTACAACAACAATTTATAAAACTTGTTTTATAAATTGTTATATTATTATATAATGGACCTTTGTTGTTTGAATTAATAAATGATTATATATATATTATATTATTTATAAAACTTGTTTTATAAATTGTTATTTTATTTTGTTGTCCTTTGCGTCATGTTTACCGCAAATAAACGTATTTTCTTTCTTTCTTTCTTTATATTTGTGTTCACAAACATGCACTCTTGCAGGTGATAGAGTACTGCACTACTAAACGGTGAATGTCGTGACATCTACACGATTTAAGACCTAACGTAGCCATACGTTGGGTTAACCTTCAAGCGGTCGCGCGGCGTCGAATCGACCGCACTCGATACATTTTCGTTTATAATATCGTTACTTCTTATCGCATGTATTTCCTATTCCTAGTAGCCTGTCATTGTTTCATTGTGCACGAAATAAACATTTTACCTCCCTTCCCCGTGCCCCCTGGAGTGCACAGATCACATTTGCTTTTGTCGCGGCGCAGGCGTCGAAAGCACGCCACGCGCCTGTCGTCGAAAAAGTTACGCGCGACGTTCTACGCGAGATATTATTTTTTGGAATATCATCGAATTAAGTTTGTAATAGTGTTTTTTTATATAAAAATGGCTCGTAGGCCACTAAATAGTAGTGCAATACTTGCGCAAATACAACGAGAAGATGACGAGAGTGAATCGGAGCTCAGTGACCAAGGTTCAGAAGCTTCCGACCACCTTCTAGTTCCAGAGGAAACTCAATCTGTTGAAGAATCAAGCAGCTCAGATTCAGATGAAGAGGATGTGCCTCTTTCAGATATAAGTACATATTTTACGGGGCGTGATAAGGTAACAAAGTGGCAAAAATCTAATAATAACAGAGTGAGGCGCCAAGTTCAAAATGTTCTTACAGAAAATTCGGGTACTCGGAGAAATGGCGTGGGGGTGACGTTTGTGGATGCCTGGAATTTATTCATTACTGAGTATATTATTGAAAAAATTGTCATACACACCAATGAATTTATACTAAAGAAGGCGCCATCGTATGACAGACCCCGTGACTGCAAACCGACTGATGCTGTAGAAATTCGAGCATTATTTGGATTACTATATATTGCAGGTACCTTGCGGGTGTCACACGCGAATTTAGAGGATTTATATGCAACTGATGGCACAGGCGTACCTATTTTTCCCACTACGATGTCACTGAAAAGAACAAAATTTCTACTAAATTCGTTGCGGTTTGATGAGGCATCCACACGAGCATCTCGTCGTAGTCTGGATAAAGCTGCACCAATAAGGGGTATTTTGGAAACGTTTACACAAAACTGCCTTTTACCTTATTCTGTGGGACAGAACGTTGTTATTGATGAGATGATGGCAGGTTTTCGAGGAAAATGTCCTTTCAGACAGTACATAAAATCAAAACCCGATAAATACGGAATAAAACTTTATCCGCTTGTAGACGCTGCTACGTTTTATGTCCTCAACATTGAGCTTTATGCCGGCAAGCAGCCAGAAGGCCCGTATCAGTTGAGTAATGCTGCAGCAGACGTAGTGAAGAGGCTAATTACACCAATTTCTGGTACCGGACGGAACCTAACAATCGACAATTGGTACACAAGTGTACCTTTGGCAGACGATTTAGCCGTAAATCATAAGATTTCTGTTGTGGGTACCATGCGTAAAAACAAGAAAGAAATACCTCCTTGTTTTACAGATAAAAACAGACCTGAATTTTCAAGTCAATTTGGATTTTCTGACAGGGCTACGCTAGTCTCGTACGTGCCCAAAAAAAAAAGATTTGTGGTTTTATTATCATCACTTCATTCTGCTGCTGAAATTGATGAAAGTAGTAATGAAAAGCGCAAGCCAAGCATCATAACTTTTTACAATAAAACGAAAGGCGGTGTCGATGAAGTCGACAAAAAGGTGAAGATGTATTCGACGTCAAGGAAGAATAATAGATGGCCATTGACACTCTTCTTTCGTCTTCTGGATATTGCTGGAATAAATGCCATGGTAATATTGAGGGCAAATCAAGTGGTTATACAGAAAAGGCGAAAATATTTACGTGAATTAGGCATTGAACTGACAAAAGAGTACGTTCAAAGAAGGGCTACAATCGTGAACCTTCCAAGAAAACTCAAAAGAAACATAAGAGAGCATTTGAATATGAATGTTGAAGACGCTGGTTATGAACCAAGCAGTAGTTCCAGCACATGCAGAGGAAGCTGCAAAATATGCCCTGCAAAAAAAAGGAGGCAATCAAAGACACAATGCACATCATGTCTGAGAAATATTTGCAGGTCCCACACTACATTCATTTGCAATGAATGTTATCAAGTCAAAGAAACTGATTCTGAAGAAAACTAGACCCAAGTTCATGATAAATACTTTGATTTTAATTATTTGATCTCATGCAGCCAACTTATTTTGTTATTTTGATTGTTTTTTTATTATGTAAAGCTAGTTAGACGTATATAAGAAGATTTTGTGTTGAGAAATTGCTTTTTCAATTCAAAGAAAATTTAAGTTTTTTATTTGATTTTATAATTTTGTTTTTAGCTGATTTTAAGTTTATTTTTTTCGTAAAATTGAGTCCTAATATAATGATAACATGTCTAAATAAGAAATAATAAATGATTATTAATTAATTCGTATTTTAAATCCCTATAATATCCAATAGGTCTTTTAGGTTACGCGCGACCGCTGCCGTTACAAATGACCGCGCGCCCGCTTGAAGGTTAAAAAAAAAAAGTAATTCTATTAAACCCAACCAGCAAGCCTTTAATAAAAATACACAACTCCGAGCGGTTTAAAAAATACACATTCTCCGAGCGATTTAAAAACGCTTTTAATTTAATTTTTTTTTTTTTAAAACTCCGACGAAACAAAACATGCCTTTCCGTAGAATATTAGTTAAAGTTAAATTCTATTTTATTGTTTTGATTAACAAAAGTTTAATGTGTACGGATGTGTGTTATGTTATGAGGTTGAAATTAAGAGGTATCACACGGTGGGAATTTTTAAGGTAGATTTATGTTGGAATATGATGTCAATATAATGTGTTGGATTTGTTTTTCATTGAGAGTACATTATATGGGTTTTATTTAAAGTAGGATAAAAGTGGGATAGTTGCCGTATGAGGATAGACGCCCCACAATTCAAATTGTGACTTGTAAACGTACTATCAAATTAATCTGCCTAGCCTTCTCCCAACTATGTTGGGGTCGGCTTTCAGTCTAACCGGATGCAGGTGAATATCAGTATTTTATATGGAGTGACTGCCTATCTGACTTCCACAACCCAGTTACTGGGTAATACGATACCCATTGGTAAGACTGGTTGTCAGACTTTCGGGCTTCTGACGACCCGTAACGCCGGGACCAACGGCTTAACGTGCTTTCCGAGGCACGAAGGAGTCTCGGTATGTAAAGATGTCCACCTATCCAAGGATCAACCCCGGCAAGCGTAGCTTAACCTGATGGATCGACCCGTGCGGCTGTTATTACTTAGTCACAAGCTCCTCTCGTAAACGTACTATCATCGCAGTTAATATTAATGTAGTATATTTTACACGTAAACTTTTTCAGATACGCATAAAACTACGGATGCATACTCACAAACTAAACACACAGTACGTAGAGGTAATGAAACCGATCCCAAGATTTACATCGTAGGGCTGCGTACACCCACACACACGGACACTCACCCATACACAGACACTCACTCATACACTCGGACACTCACCCATCCACACACACTCACCCATAATTATTACTGATAAATACATACATACATAGATACATGCACGCACTTTACACCGTAATATATAATGATTTAATAATTAGGAAGAATTATTTTGTAACTATATGCACCGTGCAGCGACAAATTTTTCACCTTTGTCCTCAAGCATCAGTCAATGTATATTGTATGTCATCACTATGACTGAACATTGTTTCCCAAAATACAAGCTCTAGCTTAGTTTGGGAATCAATATCAGCATGTATTGTACTATACATTTTAATTGTTACCCGTTGTAGCCTGCAAATTGGTGAATGTATCTAGTATCAATAAACAATTTTTATTTTTTTTATTTATATAAGCAAAGAACACGTCGCATCCATAGAACCACCCTTAACTGCGATGTTAGTACGTTTACAAGTCACTATTGGAATTATGGGGCGTCTATCCTACTATGGCATCTCCCACTTTTACCCTATGACATTAACTGTGTGATATTAGAATGTTTTTTTTTTTTAAACAAACCTGGAAACTTGGAAATAATGAAGAATTGCGTGACTTTAAAAGAGATGCGTTCTGATGACTAGCATAAACCATAAATTTCATAGAGCGATTTATAAAAAACATTGAATAGGTAATTTTAAATAATATGCAAACACGGTCGCGTTCACATTCTTCATTCATCATTATTATTGAGAATAATGAAAATGATTCCACAAATTAACCTAAATGTAATCATAATGACCTAGTGTCCATTGTTAATGGCGTACCTATCTAAAATAGACTTAATTATATAATATCACTGTGTTCATTTCACAAATAACCTTTGTAAAATGAACAACGCAATTTTTTCATAAATTTAAATGCCCGTGTTAGTTTTTCACCAGTTCAGCGGTGAAAGGGTTATTTTATTATGTGAAGTTAGCTAAATTCTGCGTAGTCGAAAGTAAAATATTTACCTACCAATATTATTTTGTGCCGTGCCGTACAAAATCTGCCCTAAATATACCATAAACTAAACTAAATAAGGGAGGGAGCAGTGCTGGCCTAGTGGTAAGGGCCTCGAGTTACGAGTTTAGATCATGGCTTCAGGCTTTATTTGTGTAATTTAAATCATCACCACTGCCTTCAAAACAATTGGCATGTCCTAGAACCAAATATTCGAAGACATATGACGTCTGGTCGATTAAGACCCACTCCCTCTCGAAGAGGCCTGTGTCCCAGCAATGGGAACGTCATAGGTTGATTATGTTTTTTTTTAAGTTCAAGTTTTATGCCGATTTTTTAAATTAAGTTTTTTTTCACGTTAATAAATATTTAAGAACTTGTATGTTACTGAACTTATAACACCCGCGTAGATCGAGATAAAAAGTAGCCTATGTGTAAGTCCAGGGTGTCAGCCAACCCCATACCAAATTTTATCAAAATTGGTCCAGCCGTTTGAGCGTGAAAATTAGTTTGAATTAAGAAGATTATCACCGCATTAATATATAAGTTTTTTAGAAGTTTAGTGAGAATGGATGATAACCAACTTTAAATCATTATAGATCCTAAATGGTCATTCAAAATAAAAAAAATATTGGAGAAGTCTAAAGATGACTTTCAAAGACCTATTCAATGATACCCCACTTGACATTTTTCTTTTTCACAATGGCGTCTGGTTGTCGCCATATTGATTTGTGATTACAGTCACGTCTTTATTGACACTCACAAGATTAAGACAAATCGATTGACGTAAGAATCATCAAAATCTCATGCAGTTATGTTTAAGAAGATGCTTCCGACTGCATGATATTAGTATTTGGTTTATAGAATTTGGTTATCTTGTTTCCATCTTTTTTAAAGTTTACGTTTTACGCAGTCGGGTTTTATTTTTTTTTTAATTAACTTTTTTTACTTACTATCTTCTTCATATAAAGATATTAAGTGCCATCAAATTCATGTGAAGCCCCAATTTTAGCACAGATTGGAAGAGGTTCACAACTAGACTACAATTTATAAAACCAAGAATCATTTTTGCTTGTTTAAATAAGATCACGTTGCCCATCTTCCAGTTATGTAGACACAAAAAATATATTTAAATATAAATCCCAATATGTTTTCCTTCAAGAATTCATCGTCCAATATTGCCGAAACCCATAAATATGTATAATAATAATATTGAGGAGAAAAACCCAAATATTTAGAAAACCTAAAGGGATCGCTGTCGTCTAGTCATATCAAACAGAATTTCTAGGAACCTTTTTTGTAAAAAATAATGCTCTAATATTATCCCTAAAAGATGAATCAAACCTTCACTATTTTTTTAAGGTGACCATCCTGTTAACATTTTTGTGACCAGTTTTGGCAAGCATTTCTATCACTATATTTTTGCACCTTAAAAATTCAAATTTAAACTTAAAATATTTTACGTCATTATTATATAAAAAGTAACAATTTATTTAAAACTAAAGTGTTCACTTATTTGAATCAGAAGTGCTACATCTTACAAGAGTTTATTGATGAAAAAAGTAAATCAAAAGTAATAGAACAAATAGCTCACCATTGTTACATATTTAATTTATTTGAATTAATTAATTTTAGTAGTTCTCCCTTTTGCTAATTCAAAAAAAGGGTGTTAAAGTAACATTTAACCCCTTTATTTTGAACTAGCAAAAGATTATTCGGTATTAAATGTCTTGGGAAATAAATATCACTCTTTTAATCTCCCTTAGTGAAACAACACGTAGAAGCTCCTGACTGTTTTAACAATAATAAAAATGTATCTCTTAACTGGAAAATTTAATGAAATTCTCTTACGAAATCATAATTAACTCTTACTACCTAGATATCTTAAAGCACGAACACAAACTTGAATAAATACTAAAGCACGTCGTACCTTCCATACATTGCCAATTAAGACTTGATGGCGTTGCGACCAGTCATTACAGAGGTAATTACCGTGTCAATCTCATATTATTACTAACCTGCAGTTTCACATTACTGCCATGTCTTGCACCAGGCTGTATGTTGAACACCAGCGTGGTAATCGCGTAAAGGTGTATTCACGTAGAAAGCTGGTAACCGGCGGCCATATGGCCATATGAGGTAATGAAGATAACCATCTTAGTGACATTAATTAGAACTTCCTTAATACCTGCACTGCAATCGCGTAACCTATCTTACTTTCTGTCACAATCTGTAGCATTTTGAAGAGAATTTATTAATCCATTGCTGCGTATGTTTGAGAAATTCGTCTGCTTGACAACGCTTATCGCCGCCGACAAGCGCGGGTTGCCAACGCAGGTCAGCGCAGGCAGTTTTTATAGTATTTGCCAAATCAGCGCGAACCGGCGCTGACTAATACAGACAGGAACTTGTCGGCGCTTATTGGCAGCGGTTCGCACTGATTTGGTAAAAAGTATGAAAACTGTCTGCACCAACCAGCGCGCAGCATTGACAACCAGCGCTTGTCGGCGCTGAGAAGTGTTGACATATCAGCGCTGATTAGCGCTAGTTGCCAACGCTGGTCGGCGCAGGCGGTTTTTATACTTTTTTGCCAAATCAGCGCAAACCGGCGCTGACTTATTCAGATTGCAACTTGTCGGCGCTTATCGGTCATAGTTCGCACTGAATTGGCAAAAAGAATGAAAACTGCCTGCGCCGACCAGCGTTGACAACCAGCGCTTGTCGGCGCTGATGAGCGTTGTCAAGCAAACGAATTTCTCAAACATACGCAGCAATGGATTAATAAATTCCCTTCAAAATGCTACAGATTGTGACAGAAAGTAAGATTACGCGATTGGAGTGCAGGTATTAAAGAAGTTCTAATTAATTTCACTAAGATGGTTATCTTCATTTCCTCAAGGTTGTCAGACTGTAGAGAATGAATGCTTAAGGCAAGTCCACCTTAAACATAGCTTCTTCTGTGAAAACGCTAATCAGATTATTGCAGTCAATTTACCACTGAAATTGTGGAACGAATAGAGAAGGCGAGCTCTTTCACTTTTAAACCCATCGAAAGCCGTAATTACATAAACAATTAAAAAATCTGAACCGGTGGGGTTCATACGACATTTGTTGAGTTTATTTGCCAATGAGTATAGTAGATATACACTATTACCCTATGCTAAAGATTAAAGAAGATCAGCACCCTAATTGCGGAACACAATATCAATCGCAGTTGGTTTCGTTTTGACAGTTCAACAACATTCATTGCGACAATTCTTCGAACATTATGAAGCAATGGATAAGCAATTTGTTTCAAAATGATTCTGATTCCTATCTATTATGTGTACGCAATTAGGGTGCAAATAACAATCAACTTTGCCTTAACTTTGACATCAACCAATTAGATACGAGTTGAAACACCTACAAAAAATAATACATTCTTAGCAAAGTCGGCTTCCAATCTAACCAGATGCAGGTGAATACCAGTATTTTACATGGAGCGACTGCCTATCTGATCTCCACAACCCAGTTACTGGGTAATACGATAAGTACCCCTTGGTAAGACTGGTTGCCAGACTTTCGGGCTTCTGACCACCCGTAACGACTGTCAAAGATCCACGAATGACAGCTGGGACCAACGCCTTAACGTGCTTTCAGAGACACGGAGGGGTCTTGGTATATAAAGATGGTCACCTATCCACCCACCAACAGCGGCAAGCGTAGCTTAACCTGATCGATCGACCCGTGTGGCTGTTATTACTTAGCAACAAGCCCCTCCCCTTATAGCTATGGTATATTAAACACCAAACCAAAAATATAAACATAAAATTAACCCGAAAACCCAAACAAATCAGCAACGAAATAAAAACATGAGGAAAATAAATTATCGTCGAGACTGTCCCGTACGTGTTTTATATCATGGCCATCCTTCCCTTTTCGCATAAGCCCGCGACGTTTTTTCCAAATGACAAACGGTCTGGATCCCTCAGCCATTTGTCGTTGGTCCGTCCTCATTGGACATACAGATACCTTCATTGTTAGCGATTTTTCAAAACAAAATATATTTCGACTCTTATTTCCTATCCCTTCGTAGGATTTATGCTTTGGGTTATGCTTTTTGGCGTAACCCTGGTTGGGTTTGATTGAAAAGATTTCGCAATGGTCCGCAAATGTACGTGTTTTTGTAGGCAGCTGCCTGTGAAATCGAATGCGGAAGAATAATGATGGTAATCTCGTATTTTACTCTTTCGATGTATCGAAACATTCACGATTTCAATGGAGCATTTAAGCATTATCGTATGTTACGAATCGTTTTGCTTTCCAAATAAGTAAAACGATTGGTTTTTGGTCAATAGCGCCCATTTTAGATGAGTAAAGTTATCACTAACTATTGAATGTTTGATTGATAGCGCAACGATTAATGATGGTGCATGTTTATTACAGTATCATGTTACAGTACATACTGAGACTCCTCCGTGCCTCGGAAAGCACGTTAAGCCATTGGTCCCGGCTGTTATTCTTTCGGGTCTTACCAAGGGGAATCGTATTACCCATTAACTGGATTGTGGAGATCAGATATGCAGTCGCTCCATGTAAAATAATGGTATTCAGCTGCATCTGGTTAGACTGGAAGGCAACTCAACATAGTTGGGAAAAGACTAGGCAGATGATGATGATGTTGCTGCAGGAGAAAGGCTCTCTGATCACAATTATGTACTTAAAAAAGTTGATTCATCTTCTGAACAAAAATCAGGAAACTGCCATATCCTCGAACCAAAAATTCGAAGACATCTACCAACCTCCACTAGGCTCGCGCGGTAGATGACAGCCCACTTCCTCTCGAAGAGAGAAGGCTTGTGTCCCAGCAGTGGGTACATTATAGGCTGATTATGCTTATGCTTTTACCAATTTTATGCAATCACTACCTTTTGCTCGTGGCTTCGCTCGCGTAGATGTCGGGGACGTCCTACCGAGAAATCCTTCCTGATTCCTTGTCTACATTATAAAGGGAACCTTTGTGTAAAATTTCAGCTTTCTAGTTCCAAGGGTTTGTGCTGGGCGTTGAAGAGTCAGTCAGTCAGGACTTCTATTTTTATTTTTAGAGAAGATTCGACTAACAAGAACTAGTCAATCAAAGTAATTTGCCTCCTGGCACGAACCTAGTCAGTATTAATATCTGCAAAGCTAGTAAAACATTATCGTATAGGAAAGCGTTTTCACTTGATTGATTCCATAGGTTTTCCGCATCAGTGATTATTCTTACTCAGAAATCTAACTTTACTTCATTTTTAGGGTTCCGTACTAAAATGGTAAACAGGAACTATTATGGTGCGACTCAGTCTGTCTGTCTGTCACAGCTGGATATCTCATGAACTTCTAATGCTATCAGCTTGAAATTTGGAACAGTTTTAGATAACGTTTGCACGTTTGCAATTTTGCAAGTAAGAAAGATTTTTTTTTTTTGCAACAGGTGCTGAAAGGGGTCTTGAAAAATCAAAGTGTGGGGTATTATTATGAAAGAGCGCTGTTTGCATATTTTCAAACATTTTTTTCCTTTTTTTAGGCCGCATAGTTTTCAACTTTTGATGAAAAATGTAATAAAAATACCGTTTCCCCGGCCTTATCTCCGAAGTTTTCATAGAGAATAATCTGAAATTATTCTTTATTATAGAAGTTTATGTAAAGATTACAGAAAAAATAAAGTGATGTCTCTAAATAGCATACTTTTTCAGAAATCGGAACGTAACCCTCGGTGCGCGAGTCCGACGCGCACTTAGCCGGTTTTTTTATCCGTGTTGTGTCATATTGTGTCTACGTATCAATATGGGGTTTACCATTTACAATTTATGTTACTGGCTAATTCTGCCAGGGGGCAAACCCTTTACAGTTTTAAAATCTTTCGGGCTAAGTTAAGTTATAATGTTGGCAGATTCAACACTTGAAGTAGCGGTAGCTTAGTCGAAGTCGAATTGCAGCATATTTTAAACTTTTGCTTCTATAATTTTAATTTCTTTAAATGTAATATAAACATAACTTAAAAATAACAAAATTATATCCTAACATAACTAAAACTATTAAAAAACTAATATATGGCATTCGAAAAATTCCTCCGCATCGTTGTCGACTGGTAAAGTACCCAAGAGACTGGCGGCATTGCCAAGTTGTATGGCAATGCGAAGCCTCTGGCCAAGGTAAAAGTCAAGGTAAATTTTGAACTAGGTTCTGCCCGCGACTTCGTCCGCATGAAATTGCTTGTTTCCCCAACCCACCCCCCGTCGCATCGCGTCGCCTGCCATTACTTCGTTTTCGCTGAGCGTTTTTTTTTACTTCTTTTATTTTTGCTCGGCTTCTAAGGATAGCAGCAAAATTTTGAATAGCCTGTAAGCTTCCTTAAAAATTGGGCTATCAGATGCAAAAATATTTATACAAATCAGACTGATTGTTCCAGAGATTAGCGCGTTCAAACTTAATTATTTAGATAATATAGATAAACCAATACAGTGAAACCTGGTTAATTGGGATCTTAAGGGATCAAGACATATGTACCAATTATTGAGGGTTTCCAATAATCCAGTTTTCCAATTAAGCAGGTTTAAAATTATAGTTGTCTCATTTACAGAGGCTCCCGCTTACAGCGGTCGAAATGTGCCGTTATTCCATTTTTTGACGTGGAAATGTTAATAAAAATGCTTATTTTTGGTGTTATGAATTTAATGTAGGTATGAATGTACACTTTTATTCCCTTGTTTTTTGGTCAAAATCTTAGATAGTACTGACAAACAAAGCATGCACGTAAGACGACGCGAAATGTATGTAAACAAACATGTCAAAACGTGTTAAAACCTGATTAATTTGTCTCACTTATACAGGTTATTGAGCTACAGAGTCTCATTTATAGAGGTAAACATCGAAAAAGTCTTTGAATTCAAATCTCATTTAACCAGATTCAAAAAGTCCCATTAACAGAGGTAATTTAATGAAAAAGAACCGGGACCTCGTTGCAACTCTCAATAATAGAGGTTTCTCACTTCTCCAGGTCCCACTTAACCAGGTTTCATTGTACATATATTTATTTATTTATAAAGGTACACCAACAGCTTCTGTATACAGCATATCTAATAAAAGTAGGTAAAAAGTCATAGACTTATACAGTTGCCAATAACAGGTGAACCAACATTCACAAATAATGATAACATAAGGTAAAAAAATTAATGGTAACAAACTATATAAACAGAAATTTAAAATGCCAAAAGAAAAAAGTTACAGAGGTTGCAAGAAATACCTACATACTAACACAATTAACCTTTAGATGGCGTGTGTTGCGAACTTAGGGACTCCAAAATTCTGGTTTTGAAGATGTGTACGGAGTCATGATATACGTCAACATCAGGAGCGGATTTTATATTATATTTATTCATCTCTCGGCTGAGCCGATTGAGAGGTGAGTTTACTCCAATATTTGTTCTGGATGCTTTAGTGTGGAATAAATGGGTGATAGGATATCTGGGTAAATTATAGGGGACTTTTAGTCCAATTTGTTCAGTTAACCTATGGCAGTCCAATTTATTGTTAACTAATTTGAAAAAGAACAAGAACATGAGTAAGATCATCTTTCATTACACTCATTGGGCAAAACCTTACAAAACATCGATATTTGCAAATTATTCTTATAGGCAAATAGTATGAATATTTAAAAGTCAGCGTTCCATAAAACATGTTGAACGTTGATAAAATTGCCACCGTGTTAAGTCTGCAATCAGTTTCACTTGTCAATGAGTTTAAATTCTGCACGAATAAATAAATATTTACTACTATACAAATACGTTCTGTTTACTTATGTTGAGGGATAGATAGAACATGCTAGAATGATCCCACAATATTATGAGAAATTCTTAGATCGAAGCCACAAAATTGTAGTCTATTGGGTTAGGTAGTTAACAAAAAAAACCACGTGACGTGGTTAACCTGTCACTTCAGTCATCATGCTACGACACAGTTGTACTCTTCAATTTAGCAACACGCAGCACGCAGCACGTTGCTAAATTGAAGTGTCGTAGCATGACAACTGAAGTGACAGGTTACGTTTAGTAGGTTAACCACGTCATGTAGTTTTTTTGTTTACTTTTAGTTAACTACCTACCCGGATGGACTATAGTGTTACATTGCAGTGCAAGGTGACGTAACGCAGTTTTCACTACAGTTATTTCACATTTATTTTACCACTGACAGCAGCAGCCTAACACCAACCATATTCTAATGAAAATAAAGATCATTGTGATGTAACAAGAATAAAAATCACTGTCAGTTTGGCTGTGATGCAAAATCAACACAAAAAATAACTGTGAATTTTAATTGTCATATTGGCGCTTGGTGCTACGCTATATTACTTTGCGCTTCGCTGTTTACTAAGCAAAGCTCTTAGATGGGTTCAGCTTTACCCCGTGGCCACGAGCTCACGAGCTATACGTACAAGCGACACGGATCTTGCGAGAGTGACTGCGGAGAAAACAAATGAAAGAAGTTAAATAAATAAATAAATAAAATAAATAAATAAATATGTTTGGACATATCACACAACGCCATCTAGCCCCAAGCTAAGCAACCTAATGCTTGTGTTATGGTAACGAGATGGCTGATAAACTACTTATATACATTTTTTTTTTTTGTAAATACATACATATTATAGATAGAAAAACACCCAGACTCGGAACAAATACTTGTAGGTCGTACAAATATTTGTTCCGTGCGGGAATCGAACCCGCGACATGCTGCGCAGCAGTCAATCGCTCAACCACTGCGCCAACCGTGTCGTCAAGTTGTTTAGAGTATGCGACCCACGAGTCACCTTGAGTCTTGCGGAGTGACGGACACACCTCGCCTCCTATTCAAAAGCGATCGCCGCGTGAATACGTGATCATTGCACTGCTATGTAATTTTTTGTTTGGTGGATGGATCATTCGGTCATAAAAACTTACATAAAAACTTTTTTACAAAAAAAATTACAACCGACTTCCAAAAAAAACAAACACTACAAAGTAAAAAACCGGCCAAGTGCGAGTCGGACTCGCGCACGAATGGTTCCGTACCATTATCTATAAAACCGCAAAAAAATCACGTTTGTTGTATGGAAGATCCCTTAAATATTTATTTTATTCTGTTTTTTACTATTTGTTGTTATAGCGGCAACAGAAATACATCATCTGTGAAAATTTCAACTGTCTAACTATCACGGTTCATGACATACAGCCTGGTGACAGACGGACGGATGGACAGCGGAGTCGTAGTAATAGGGTCCCGTTTTAGCTTTTGGGTACGGAACCCTAAAAATAACTTTAATTCCGGAAGTCAGTGTCTTTGCTTTTGTAATTTCGTGGAGAAAAATACGTATTGTTGAAGCTAACTCAAAAACTTCCCCAGAAAAGTTAATAAATTTAACATGGGACCAACTTCGAGGACCCTCCCGAATAAAATAAAAATTATTCAAATCGGACAATTGTGTAAAAAGTTGTGCATGGTCAAACATAAAAAAAAAGATATACTCATTTTTTTCGTCGGTTAAAAATAGTTGAGCTGGATGGTGCTGATCCACGCGTCATGTTCGTGAACGGGCGCCGTCAGTTGAGACTGGTCATCTCTTAACTGCCAGAGCTTATTTTTAAAGACTTTGGAAGACTTACAGCTAAATACAATGGTAATAGATAACAATATGCTAATCTGACAGCCAATTACAAGTCTTCGCGTCTAGAGCTTGTCTGGTATAAAAGTACTGTGGAACAAAATATACACACTGCCAAATAATGCCGAAAAAATAAAAAGTTAAATAACATTCAGGTAGATCCTCACCTAAAATACGTAAAAAATAATATAGTATAATTGCGACAGGTTATTTCTCATAAGAACCAAGATGTTACAATTCAATTTAAAAATAGAAATAAAAAATAATAATAAAAAATTAAGTCCAAAGAATTTACGCTTTAAAGAAATCCATTGATAAACACTTTTTTGCCGAGGTCACACTTATTTCAAAAAGATCAAAGTCGAACTGTTTGCACACCTTATTAAAATATCTACTTACGCGCACAACGTACGAATTTTGTCTGTAGTTAGTATTTTTTGCAAATGGCACACGTAATGGTGGATTGAACCTTTTGGACCTGCTAGGAACGTTAAAGTAGAAAGTTGACAAAATATCAGAACAATTTATGTAACTTCGAACCGTCTTCAACAAAAATATACAGTCAGAGATCTCACGACGATTAATCAATGGTAAGAGATGATATCTTTTACAGAGACTGAGATAGTTATTGGACTGATACGGCACCCCTTGATGAAAGCATAAAAATTTTATAAATCTTTTTTGTACGCGCTCAATACGGTCAATATATTTGTGATAGCATGGATTCCATATTTCAGATGCGTATCCCAAGTGGCTTCTAACAAATGTGCAGTATAGAATTTTTAATGTTTTAGCTTGTGTGAAGCACCCGGACAGTCGCATTAGGAAACCAAGAGATTTTGAGGCTTTAGCGACGATGGCATCAACATGCTTATCAAAAATAAGTTTGCAATCGTGATGAACCCCCAGATCACGAATAGTACTACAGCTAGGTAATATATGACCACCAATAGTATATGTTGTAAGCTAGGGCTGACCGTCCACATTATTGCTCCATGATAACGCGAGACCTCATACAGCACGAGAAACCGTTTTAACTCTACAGGAACTGCAATTAGAAACCATTCGTCACCCTCCGTATTTGCCAGACCTTGCTCCAACGGACTACCATTTTTTTCGTGATTTGGACAATTTTCTACGTGATAAAAAGTTTTCTTCTCAGGAGGCAGTACAAAATGCTTTCACACAGTTTGTCGAATCTAGATTACGAGAGTTCTATCGCAAAGGCTTATATGACCTTCCTATTAGATGGCAGCAATGTATAGATAATAATGGTAATTATTTTAATTAAATAAATATGTTAAATTAAAAAAAAAAAACGAATTTCAATTTTTCAGTACAAATCGGCAATTTCATACTTTAACCCCTAATACATACAAAGACTGCTAAAATCATAACCCTTCCTTTTGGATTTGCCGTAGTTAGGTAAAAACAGAAGACGCGCGCGCGTGTTGCTTGATGCAAGTCGCACCGCTCGAGACAGTGAACGGGGCCTTAGTATACGTCAGGTTATATTAAGAAAAAACCCACAAGCTATTAATTTCTTCTTCTGGTTTCGGTTACATTAAGTTTCATTATATTCATATATAGACCAACATCAAAGCAGGCCATTTAGGGCAAAATTATTCCAGTCCATCCGAGAATTTGATATTTCTCGTCAAAACCTTTGTAGCGTGTGACAAGGGTACTAGACCTGAATGTTTGAAGAGTTATGAATATGTATTCTGCCATTGTGTCTCTTGTAATATAGGCTTTCATCTTGTATTTTCCAGGGATCACTTTGAGAGGCTTAGACAAGAATATGTGGTCTGAATTGATATGTGTTTTGTTTTCTTGCGGCGTATAAATTACGTATAGGTATTGGTATGGTCTATTCCAAAAGTACCTGTTGAAAATGTAAACAAATAGATCAGAAAAGGTATCTGTGGATGCCAATTTGTAGTGCCACTTACAAATTGAATGCTTTGATTGTTTGAATAATTAAACCCGAAATTCTCATTTTAAATTACGTTGAAGTGGTTTTTCATTAATTTAACAATTGATTTATAACCTCAATATTCGTTGATGATTTTTTGATTCAATTCAATAATGTTATTAAAACAATGATTGTTGGATAAAGGGGAACAAACAATGAAGACAAAGTAAATGTTCGACTTTATAATAAGGTGACTGGTAATTAGTGATCGACACTTAAACACATGATGGTAGTCATGGCAACATAACAACTTTTACAATGGGACCAAACCTGAGGGCCAATTCTCGTAATTAAAAACGTTCAAATTCCAAGTCGCAATGTCAGCCAGCGACAATCAAATGTCAAAAATGTAGGCAAACTCTATACAATTTTGACAGATTGAGACTGAGATGAGATTGCGAACGTTGTTATAAAAATACGGGAATTGCCCCTCTGATATCGTGAAAAAAAATCGGCTATCCCGTACATTTTGACGAGTTATACAGGACATTAACTTAAGGAACAGCAAATTTTTTAAGCGATTTCAGGTTTGGTCCCGTAGTAAAAGTTGTTTGTTATCATGAGTACAATCATGTGTTTAAGTATCGGTCACTAAATTACCAGTCACCCTATATAGAGCTTCCTCTCTGCCACTCAAATATTAAATGTATGGCAGTCTCTTTCTAAAGCTCGATGCGTCTTAGCCCAGGTTCACACGGGCAATTTTTTCCTGCGGATTTTTTTGCGCGCACTGGATTTTCAAACGTACTGCTTGGCGCCGAGAGTTGATAATCTGACAGTGTGTTTTTTCGACGCTCTGGAATCCGCTGTGTTGGATTCTCAGTGCTCGGCTCAACACCAAGAGTTAAAAATCCAGTGCGCATTGTGTAAGGGTGTGTGTGTGTGTGTGTGTGTGGCAACGGGGGCTTATATGGTGGCAGGGATATCGACGCGCAACCGGTTACCATAGATTCAGTACAGGATACTGAACCCCCTGCGTTTAAATTTTTTGTCGAGTATTAAAAAAAAACCGGCCAAGTGCGAGTCGGACTCGTGCACGAAGGGTTCCGTACCTACCATTATCTATAAAAACGGCAAAAAAATCACGTTTGTTGTATGGGCGCCCCCCTTAAATATTTGTTTTATTTTAATTTATGTATTTATTTTAAAAATTAATATATAACTAAATATTCTGTGAATGTTTTAAGCGTCTACCTCTTGCCGTTATCAATATCGAGCAAAAACGAGCAAAAAATCAAGTTTGTTGTATAGGAGGCCCCTTAAATATTTATTTTATTCTGTTTTATAGTATTTGTTGTTATAGCGGCAACAGAAATACATCATCTGTGAAAATTTCAACTGTCTAACTACCACGGTTCATGAGATACACCCTGGTGACAGACGGACAGACAGACGGACGGACAGCGGAGTCTTAGTAATAGGGTATCTTTTTACCCTTTGGGTACGGAACCCTAAAAAAATTTGCTTTACCATAAATTTTGTCCGCGCAGGTACTGCACACGTATGTTCCTCCTGTCATCCTTAACGGTGCAGCCTTAAATGTAGTGGACAGGTTTAAGTATCTGGGTCACATTGTGACAAGTGACCTTAAGGATGATGAAGACATACAGAGGGAGCGCAGGGCTTTGGCGGTGAGAGGCAATAAGCTCGCTCGCAGGTTCGCCCGTTGCACCAAAGAGAACAAAAAATAACACTGTTTAAGGCGTTCTGCCAGTCGTTTTACTCGAGTGGCCTGTGGGTGTGGTCGCAGCGAACATACAGAGCCCTGCGTACCCAGTATAACAACGCTTTCAGGATGCTGTTGGGGCTGCCGTGGCGCTGCAGCGCGTCTTCTAGTATGTTTGCCGAAGCGCGTACGGATGGCTTTCAAGCCATCATGCGCAAGAAAGCAAACTCCTTGCTGCACCGTCTACGAAGCAGTAGCAACGGCATCCTAATAGCTATTTCTGGCCGCTTTGACTGTCCTTTCCAAAATAAGTGGATTAGGACAGCCATAGGCATCAGTTAGGTATAGGCACTAACAATACTAGCATAATATTTTAGGAACAGTTTTGTTACTAACACACTAACATTTTATGATTTTATGTTCTTTTGTCTGATAATTTTATGTAAAAATATGGAGTTTGCTCTGAAATAAATAAAATATAATAATAATAATAATACTGCACTTTTGTAGGAAACAACAGATTTTTTTTTAATAACCAACGAAAATAGTCTAGATTCATTTGCTTGAATTCTTGGTTACAGTTTGCGCGTCGATATCTCTGCCACCCTGTATACGATTAGTACTATACCCAAAATAGTTATGGATCTTTGTGTAAGTGAGTTATGTACTCAAAACACCTAAACCAGTTATGTGTACATAAAGCAGTTGACAGAACTATAAGATTCAACCTTCTCAAATTAAATTACTTGTATGTAATTTAGGCAAATAGAAAGCCAATTTTGTTATGTATCTTCCTAATTGGATCAATATTTCATTATATTGCTTGAAAATAAATGTGTTTACATATTAAGTATCTTATAGTGTTATACCGGATGACTTTTTTTACCGTCTTGAAAAAAATAGGGTATATTAGGTGAACGGAGGAGAAGCGTATGGCATACCTAGTTTTTTTTTTTATAGCTTAGTTAGAAAAAAAATATCTAAGTATCAATAAATACTACAAATTCGATGTAAACTTTTCATTTTAGAACAATAAAAACATAAATTTTGAAAAAAAATTATAAATCCTTAAAAAATATCGTAATTCAAATCATATGCAATCTGCATTATGATTTGAATTTTGATATTTTTTTAATGCCATAGGCTTCTACTCCGTTCACCGAATATATCCTATTTTTTTCGAGACGGTAAAAAAAGTCATCCAGTATAATTATTTAGACTTTTAGATAAGTAATTTAAAACTAGATTCAACAACGTATCGTTTTGCATCCTCGTCAAATTTCAGAGTGTGATACAGAACATGAAACCGAACAACTTTCTCCATGGGACCAACATCGTAATCGCGAAACAGTTTTCAACTGTCCCATAGAAAACTTCAATAGCTACTCGACGCAAATGTATGGGATGGCTGATTATTTTTTCGCGTTTACGATGTTGGTGCCATGGTAAAATTTGTTCGGTTTCATGTTCTGTATCACACCCTGTTTGACGAGGATGGAAAACGACATGTTGTATTATTTTTTTTTTTTTTGCACAAATTCTTTATTAGTTTGCCTGTAAGTGATTGTAACACTTTTGAGTATACAGTTTTGCATGTTACCTTTAGCTTAGAATATAATAGAATTGAATTGAATATATTTATTGTAAAACATGAGCATGTCGGATCCGGTCAATAGTACGGACGCGTAACGAATCGCAAGCGCGCCACAGGCGACATCACGTGAGGTACCCACGCCTACAGCGGGCTTCTACAGGGTCGTGATGTTTTAAACTCATGGCGAGGAGAACAGTCTAGTGTCGGATCGCATCGGGGTTGCTACGCCACGGAACTATATTCGATTCGTTGTGCTTAGTGATTGTGTTAGATTGTGATTTTAAACACCGTGTATCGCACCCAGTGTGTTTTCATTGCACGAAACCCATCTTCTGCCCACATGTCTGTCTAAATCTAACTGAGTAAATCCTGACGTTCCGACAAGTATATATCATAATAATATGTGCAAGGTCTTAAAGTAACAGGTATAAAACAACTGTCAACAATTACTGCTGGTGAACTAATAAAATAAATAAATAATAAATACATATCGTTAAAATTTCAAAATAATACACTTCTATCTAATTATCTCCACAAAACTTACCAAATTTAGTTGTCATTACAAGTCTATTTTGGTAATTTTCATTACCTACGTAATTAACGTCACACGTTTGTGCTGATTAAATGTAAAATTACTCGTAGCACAAACGTGTGACGTAAACGTAACGTTGCATCGAACGATTTTTGAATCGAAAATAGAATAGAATATTACAGATATAAATGTGGAAATTTTACATAGTGTGACACAATGTCAATGGCAGTCTTATCGCTAAAAGCGGTCTTTTTTTTTTCTAAAGACAACTATAGATGGCTTAAGAGACAAGGAACATACAACTATCCTATAACAGTTTGGTTTAAATTTTTGCCAAAAACACAATACAATTAGTATTACTTACTCATAGATATGAACAAAATCTTAAAACTAACTAAGTATTTAATTTTATTATGTGCGAAACGAGTATTTTAAAATCGGTCGAATTTACGTCAAGTTTACTCCCCAAAGATTAAAGAGTATAATCACATTACCCAAAGACACGATTAGTTAAGTAAACGACCCGTTCTTAGAAAAAGGAACCCAACACTTAGCATAGCCATCATCCTCTCTACAAAACAAAACGCTATCGCTTTCAGCTCCCTAGAGAGAACAAAGGAGTAATGAAATCGAAGAAAGTTTTCTTCTTACGATAAAGGAGGAAGTTCTCGTTAGCGAGATTTTGGGGTTAAAGCAAGCACAACTTAATGTCTGGAAGTTGTAGCAGTAGTTAGAACTTTGGGAGCACGGGACGGTATTTAAGAGCCGAGTGTAACAGATGCATTAGGCATGCTCAGATTTTTGTTCGAGATTTTTGCTGAGGAGACCCTACGAGTATATATGGAAAATTATCAGTCTTGGTCGTTGGGAAATTAGCTTCTAGGGTCTGTGTTTTAATTTCGGAGACTTATTTAACATTTCAAATGGTCCATGCACGGACTAGAAAAAAAAGAACTCCGCGCCACGCATATCGAAAGTGAAGCACAGTAAGTATGCCGGGACCGTTTATACAAACATGCCTCACGCACACATTTACATCATAGTATGCCGACTGGCCGCCATTACGTGACACGACGGCGTTTTTGTCAAATCACGCACATCATAGATCGGTACGGCGCTTCACTTACGATACGCGTGGCGTGGAGTCCTTCTTTTTTTTCTAGTCCGTGGTTCCATGTATCATTTTTTCATTTCATAGTTTGACATTTGCAACCTGTCAAATTAGTCTTAGAGATTAATGACAGACCATAGGTGTAAAGTCAAGATGTTTGTTCTACGGGATGACAATTGTCTCTTTTATTTACAAGGGAGGATTTATTTAAGTAATTGCTTGCTGACTGCAGCCATAATTTGTATTGTCTTTGGTCTTGGTTACCCATTTCATTAGGATCTGTCCTGACATCCAAAAATGGACATCACTGTCAAACTTTTTTTATGTGTTGAATACGAGGCTTTTGGCTGTCATTCGTGGATATTTGACAGTCGTTACGGGTCGTCAGACGCCCGAAAGTCTGACAACTAGTGTTCCCAAGGGGTATCGTATTACCCAGTTACTGGGTTGTGGAGGTCAGGGCAGTCGCTTTGTGTAAAATAAACTACTGGTACAACTTCCAGACATTAAGTTGTGCTTGCTTTAACCCCAAAATCTCTTTATGTAAAATTCAGCTGCATCCAAATAGGCAGATTGATTTTCAAGAGACTTTTGGCTACTTTGTATTAGTGTGTATTTTATGTTTTTTTTTAAATGAAAACTTCTTAAAGCGCACTAAGCTATTTCAAGTCAAAAGCGCGTTGAGCTATTTCAAGTGAAAACTATATAAAACGTTTTTGGAATAATAACACTTACCCCGAAACCCCGAACTACCCACATTTCGTCACTTATATTTACTCCCATGTAATAAGGGGTGACTTCACAGTGAGCTATGGAAAAGCCTGGGGAAGGCTTATGTTATGAGCAAAACAATCTGGAGAATTCTGATGTCTAAACCTTTAATTTAACCGGCAGCGCGACCACTGAATAATTAATAAGTCTGGAGACGGCCGTTTCTGACGTTAACTGCTATAACTTCGAACCTAGGAGGTTTAGTGTTGATTTTTTTGATGCAAAAAATTCTACCTCGTCTAACTAAAAATGTGTGCAAAGGAAATTTCAAAATGTTCCATAAATTAAAAAATTAAAAATGTTTATTTGTCTCAAAACAGGTACATGGATTATAAATTATGAGACATCTCCAGTACCTAAGTAATTGATAGTAAATAAATAAAAAATAATAAAATTCATTTACTTCAGACTATTAAATATCCATAATTTTGTAAGTAAAATATTATCTTAAAGACTGTGTTAGTAAACAGGTCATTGAAAAGAAATTAAATTGTAATATAATATCATTAAATAAAAATTAAAATTAAAATGAAATAAATTTTAAATTAAAATACAAATAATCATGCAACATGCAGCCTGATAAGCCTTCCCACTGCTGCCCATACTGGTCTGTCTGCAATCATCCTTAAGATTCCGTTTTATAATACTTGTGTTGTGTTGTTATAAATCTCCTGACTTATTAATTTTTTTCTCAATGGTGGCGCTGTTGGCAGCTGCACTTACCTTAAAACATCAACTACACCCGACAATCTCATTCTAACAAACAGATCTACGGGATATAAACTAATGCTTACACAAAGAGCCGGCGTTTATGTCTGAAACCATTAACATGGGAACATAGAGCTATCTAGAAACAAAAGGTGGATTGTTAAGCTTTCCGTTAAATAAGGAATTGTAGGGTTCAAGTGGGAATGTTAGGTTCTTATTTCTTTAGTTTTATGTATAGACTTTGACGTTGGTTCAGTAGTTACAAACGTATTCTGTGTGCTGGGTTCAATACCTGGCGAAGTGTTATTGGGTTTTTAAATTTGGAAATTGCCAGATTCAACCCGAAGTATGAAGTTGTGCTTGACTTAGCAAGAGGCCCCATCTACAATTGCATGAGACCTATTGTAGAATAGGTCTCATCTCAGTCCTACTTGTGTATTTAATTAATGTCGCTATAGCGGCCGCACGCTGTATATGGTTAGGTATCTACAAAATCACGATTTTACAGGAGAGCGTTTTGAACGCAAAACTGTGATAATTACCTAATAGAAGAACAAAGCTATTTTCTTCTATTTTACATCATTTAGCTATTAGGGCATTACTAAGGAAATGGTTAAGGCCTATATTACTGTACCTACTTAATATATGTTTCCCCCAAAATCCGGTTGTTCGTCAGTTTGTGAAAAATTGGTGTAATTGTCTCTATAAACGTGACTTCATCATATAAATATAAATAGAAGTCCTGACTGGTTGACTGACTGACTCATCAACGCCCAGCTCAAACCCTTGGACCTAAAAAGCTGAAATTTTGCACAGAGGTTTCCTTTATAATGTAGACAAGGAACAAGGAAGGCATTCCCGGTAGTACGTTCCCGTGGGATATTTACTGACATCTACGCGGGCGAAGCCGCTGGCAAAAGCTTTAGTAATAATTGAGAACCAAATAGAAAAAAAACTCCGAGTCGAATTATGTAAGAAAGTGAAGTTCGTAAAAAGTGCAGTTGACTCTTTTACATTATTGCCGTCTTACTGTCTACACGGAAACTTCATTTTGTCTATTCTTCCGTCGATGAAACCCCTTTCTATTGTGATCATTCTACGCGTGCTAAAATACCAATAAAAATACTAAAACTCAAGCTTCGACTGAACTCTTTGCATACTATAACATAAATGTTATGTACCGTAGAATGACTTCCTGACAACCAGTTTCACGGAGAGTTATTGTTGTTGGAGAAATGTCTTTAATCGATAGATGATGACATATCCACGTATAAAAAAAAATATATTGGTTAATGTGAGACTGGGTAAAATTAGTATGTATTATTATTGAATTTTTAATCGTATTGAATTTATTAATTTGTAATGTTATTGAATTTTTTTATTTTTTGATTTAAGCATGTGTTAGCTTTATAATTTTAACTAGCTTTTGCCAGTGGCTTCGCCCGCGTGTATGTCGGAAATTATCCCACGGGAACCTTCTACCGGGATGAAAGTATCCTATGTCTTAATCCAGGTTATAAACTATCTGAATACCAAATTTCATCCAAATCCGTTCAGCCATTTTTGCGTGATTGTGTAACAAACATCCAAACATACAAACTTTCATGCCCTATGAGCTCTTCCCCTTTTTTTTATTATTATTATAAACTTTCATATTTATAATATTAGTAGGATGATTTGAAACATGTGAATTGTTCCTGAATAAAATTGAATTCACAAAGAGCTTCACCACTTAGGTACTGCAGCAGACGTCGATTAGCTAAGCAACCCATGCACTCGACGTCTACACTCGTCTCTCAAGTATATTGTATTAAATGCACCTGACACGATGTTCGGGGCAAAAATGATCGGGGCAAGTTGTTGTTGAGAGTCAATCTTGTGTAATCATGAAATTTCTCTACAGACGCTTGAGTGTGGTTGGCGGCTTCACTTTCGTAATAGAAGTCTTAATCATTCAAACTCAAACTCAACTCCAACTCAAAGCATTTATTTCAAATAAACCAATTACAGGCACTTTTGAATTGTCAAGGGGTCGGTCAGTCAGAAAGATGAAGCTAGTTGCCCATTCCAAAGCGTAGTAGGTCCCTATGGAGAAGAACGGGCAAGAAACTCCACGGACACTCTTTTAAATCAAAATATTTTTATAAAATATTGGCTAAATCGTTCATGTTGAAAATATACATGTGAGAATAATGTAGAAAGACGTGCACGTTCAAAAACGTCCGTTATAAAAAAATAAAAACTAAAAAAAACTAAATTAAAAATAAGCAGTGCCAGCTAAGAGACGACCAGTCCCAACTGACGGCGCCCGTTTTACGTATATGAGAGAGTATCAATTTATCTAATAACTTCATTTGGCTGTGTTGCTATATAGATTTAGCCACAGAACGTAGCCAAACATGGAGACTTTTCAATGTCAACTGTCAAAACTATGTCTTGGAATTGAGTAGCTAATCTTAGACATGCTTACTAACGGACTAACGGTGTCTGACAGTGGCATTGTACTAGCTCCTAAACGAATGGACCGATTTTGATGCGGTGTTTTACAACACTTTTTAAACCTATGTTTCACAAAAAAACGTTAGATTTTGACTTTCTGTACGAGTAAGTAATATGTAGATTCCATTTGGTTATTGAAATTGTTTATTAACAAATAGATGTATAATGCGATTCCAACCAGAATTCAACGCCATTATTGCAAGCAGTTAAAAAGTTAAAAACAAAAGAGAAAACTATTATAATAACTTACTCATTCTGCATTATTCATACAATTTAACGTGATCGTACAAAGCAGGACGAAACAAAGGTCGGCCATTACGCGGTTCCGTTGGACACAAAATGGCGGACTCAAACGCTTCCGATGTTGGCGCGAATTTAAATACGGATTATTTTTTTTATTCATGTTGTCACAGTGTGATACTGGCTTATTGTTTTTTTTTTCAATGTTACTCTGTATTTGTTTTTATACCTGGCAATTTTCAGGTGAAGACTGTTAAAGCATCTTTTAAAGCAGAATTATTTTCATGTCTCTCTCTCTCTCTCATCTCTTGAATGGATGGATAGAAGATCATGAAGTCGTATAGCTTCTTATCTTATTACTAGCTTTTGCCCGCGGCTTCGCCCGCGTGGATGTCGGGAAATATCCCACAGGAACGTACTACCGGGAATTCCTTCCATATTCTTTGTCTACATTATAAAGGGAACCTCTGTCCAAAATTTCAGCTTTCTAGGTCCAAGGGTTAGGGCTGTGCGTTGATGAGTCAGTCAATCAGGACTTCTCTTTTTATTTATATAGATAGATAGCTCCTTCCAAAGTTCTGAAATTCCTTGCTGCTGAAATTTTATCTGTGCCCCGACCCACCCAGTCGCATCGCATTGCCTGGCCACGCTATTATTTAGTTTTTGCTTAGCGTTCTTTCAGACTTTTTTTCTTTTTGCTCGGCACCTTAGTCCTAGAGTGATGTTAAATATGCCTATAGCCTTCCTTAAGAATTGGGCTATCATTTGCAAAAATAACTATTAAAGTCCGCCTGGTAGCTCCAGAGATTAGCGCGTTCAAACAAACAAAAAAAGGGTGTGTGTCAGCTTCGAAGCAGACTGGAGTTTACTCCTGTTTTTTGTGCCGACTTTCTATTTTTCGGTCATTTCTGTCGGGCAGGGTTTTTTCAATGCATCAATGCTGCACAAAAAGCAACTTTAAGGTATAAAGGCACTCATCATCCCTCCCCGTCTCCCTCTAAGCCCCCTCTCACCCCTCCTCCTCTCCTTCAAATCCTCCTCTCACCCTCCTCTATCATCCCCCTCACCGCCCCCTCTCACCGCTCCCTCTCACCCCCTCACCCACCCCATCTCCCTCCGTCTCACCCCCTAACCGCAACCCCTTCTCGCTAACCTCCCCTCCCCCTTTTACTCTCTCTTACACCCCGTTAACCGCTTTCCCTTCCCCCTATAGCCTCGCCAACACCTCCCCTCTCTCTCACCCTCCTCTCCATACCCTACCCACTCACTACACCCTCCCCCCTCACTACAACCTTCTGTCCCTCTCCACCTCGTCCCGCTCTGCAATCAATCATTCAAAAGTCTCAACTCAATCTCTCTTCAATGAATCAGTGCTATACAAAAAGCAACATTAAGGTGTAAAGGCACTCGTCGCTCCCCCCTCTCCCCTCTCACCCATTTCAACCTCCTCACCGCCCCCTCTCACCCCCTCACCCTCTCCATCCCCATTCCCCTCTGCATCTTACCCCCCACACCACATCCCCTTCCCGCTAACATTCCCCTTCACCAGTTTCCCCTCTCCCTCTACCCTCAACAACTCCTCTTCTCCCCCTCTTCCCCTCTCCACCTCCTTCCCCCTCTCACCCTCCTATCCCTCTCCTGCATGCCAAATTTCATCCCGATCGGTTTAAAATTGACAAAGCTTCATACAAACTTTCATCCCCTATTTATCCCCTTGGGGGTAGAAATTAACAAAATCCATTCTTAGCGGATGCCTACGTCATAACATCTACCTGCATGCCAAATTTCAGCCCGATCGGTTTAAAATTGACAAAGTTTCATACAAACTTTCAACCCCTATTTTATCCCTTTGGGGGTAGAACTTATCAAAATCCTTTCTTAGCGGATGCCTACGTCATAACATCTACCTGCATGCCAAATTTCAGCCCGATCCCTCCAGTGGTTTGGGCTGTGCGTTGATAGATCACTATGTCAGTCAGTCACCTTTGAGTTTTATATATTTAGAAAACAAAAACAAAAAAAAGTTCGTTAAAAATATAAGTGAAGTTATGTTCATCTCATGTTCCAAGCACGACGTGCTGTGCTGGCGCCGCTGCTGCGGCTGCTGAGACCCTCAAGCGGCGCAAATACTGTAACCTTATAGGTAACTACAGTTTTGAGCCGTTTGGGGTCGAAACGCTCGGGTCATGGGGCCCGAGTGCGCGTCTACTTTTTAAGGAAATTTCTCGCCGACTGGTCGAGGCTTCACGTGACCAGAGGGCTGGCTCGTTCTTTGGCCAAAGAATTAGCATTGCCATTCAACGTGGCAATGCTGCCAGTCTTCTGGGCACGTTTCCGGATGACATCGATGCGGACGAGTACTTCGACGCCTAAGTGTCCTTTTGTTTTGTATTTATTTGTATAGTTAGTTAGTTAGTCATTTACGTTAAAAAATATTTCTATTGTTTGATAAGTTTGTTGAATAAATAGTGAAGTTATTGGCAGTGAACTCGATGAACGAAGCGCGTAAGCGACGCATATTCCACGGCGCTTAAGACCTTTGCGCCGCGAACGTTACACAGTGACCATTGCTTTACCTTTAAGCGCTTCAACCGCTTCGCCAGTGTGCAAGACTGTGCGGCTATCTGCTTTGCATCGCTTAATACGCTGAATAACGTGATCAACGCTATTTGAATTTGAACAAATACGAGTTGCACTACTGATCAATTTTTGCAAAATCTTAGAAACCATTTGCTTCGCTTAACTAACTATTGGATTCTCATGATAGAAACATCACGCTAAGGCGGAAACAGTTTAAAGGTGGCCTAGTAGTATAAGCCGCGCGCTCTTACGCTCATTCAAAAAACCTAAACATGACTTCGAAAACTAAGTGCACAAATAGCGGCCGAAAAGAGCAGCCACTTGTCACTTGTTATAAATGCAAGAAACTGGCGGAATACAGAAAAACATTAATTTGCTCTTCTTGCAAAAACCATTTTGAATTTGATTGTGCTGGTTATCCGGAGTCAGTGTATCGATTGAAGAGTTTAGAGGAGAGGAAAACATTTAGGTGGGTGTGTAAATCATGCTCTCAAAAAGCAAAAGAGCAGAATATACCTACCCCTGGAGTATCCAATGTGACATTGAGGAAAAAACACTCATCACCAAAAGCAGAATCAAGTAGATGTATCACACCAAACGTACCGGAAGAGAATACACTTTGGTCCACCCCTAAGAGCACAACTTCTGAAGCCTATGACTCACATATATTAACAATGTATGATGATTCAACAGCTATATCGGATAAAACATTATCAAGAAGTATGGACTACACAACTATTGATCCTATGCAGAACCTTGAGCTCAAAGAATCAATCGAAAATCTCCAGATGGAACTTAGAAGTTCACAGAATGAACTTGATAATGTCATACTTGACAACATTGAGCTCCGCAAACAAAATGAAAAACTCCTCAAAGATAATATCACTTTAAAAAGATTCTTAGGCCAGTCCCCACAGAAAGTACTTTACAACAATGAAGGCACGAAACATTCAGATATGCAAGCATTCTTTACGCCACCCAGACATTTGCCTAGAATAACAAATATCACAACAGGTACACATACAAAAACAGATCTAAGCGGGAATATCATAAGCTTACAAAAAAACATCGCTGACTTGGAGGATCAGTTAAAAAAGGCTGGAAACGAAATAGTACACCTAAAGGATCAAATTTTAAAACTACAGAAGCTATTGGATTTAAAACAGAGCGATAATATATCCAATGATAAGAAAACTTCTGTTGGACTAAAAGAAGATGACACCAACAAGATATTTATCTTTGGAACACAACAATGTGTTGGACTTTCTTCTGCGTTGATTGAATCCAGAGCGGCTACTCCGTATATAAAATATACTGTGACAGCGGAAACAAAACCACACGCCCTCACTAGTGAAATCATTAAGAATTGTCAAAGTATTTCTCCATCAAGTGGTGACAAACTTATAATTTGTGTGGGTGAAAACGACTATGATTTAAAAATCTTATCTACGCAATTACGCCACCTCCTAGACGCTTTCAGTACTAATTATATAATTGTTTTAAGCCCACTTAAGAATCTGTATATAAATATATATGAATTGAAAGAAACTATACGTGATATTTGCAGTGAATACAAATGTTGTAAATATATTGATTCTGAATACAAATTGTACAATGCATGTAAATCTATAAACTATGCTATTGACTGTCACGATTACGAAAAAAAGTATTTAAATGTTAAAGAGTTGAAGAAAATAATACTACGTAATCAAACTAACTGTAAAAAACCTGATAGTAAACATGTAATTGCTTTGAAAGGTACAATCCCTTATTATTTTGCACGCCATCAAACGAAGTGCCCTGCTTCAAATAGTGCTGTTATCGAAAACTCTACTCATACAAAAAAAGGTACAATTCCACACTATTTTAAAGTTATACAACATAAACAGCTTTTTCGTGAACAACAGCTCCGTAACAAGTGAACCTAAAACTTTTAAAATATTGCATCAAAATATCGCTAGTTTTCTTTCAAAAAAGGAAATTTTGGAACTAACGTTACTGGAGCTACGAGACATAAATAAAGAACCAGACATATTATGTTTCTCTGAAACCTTTGTGCGTGACGGAAGTGAGAAATATTTAAAATTAAATAACTACGCAGTAGCAGCTGCATTTAGTAGAGACACACAGAGAGGGGGAACCTGTATACTCGCTAAACAGGGGATTGTTTATAACGAGCTTGCTCACATTAAAAAGTACTCAACCCCAAAATCATTTGAAGCCTGTGGCATTGAAATTCCATTGCACAAATTACTAATCGTGTGTCTTTATAGAACCCCTAAGTCTGATCCTAACATATTTTTGGATAAACTTGATCAATTAATGTGCGAAACAGGGAAAAAATTTGGGACAAGTACAAAAATTGTTATTGCCGGTGATTTCAATATAAATACTTTTAAACAAGGGAAAATCACCTACTACTTAAAGGATCTATGCAATAATTATAACTTACAGATTCACGTTCAAGTTCCCACCCGTAAAGACTCGTGTATAGATCACATCCTAAGTAACATAAAAAATTCTTCTACTGAGGTTTTATCCCTGTACTTATCCGACCACGACACAGCACAACTATTAGATTTCCCAATAAAAGAGCAAAGTTTAAAGGCCAAATCATACTTTATGTATAAAAAAGACTATTGTAGTGAAAATATAAGTAAATTCAAAAAATGCCTTGCAAGCTTAACGTGGTCGGAGGTACATCTCGAAACTGATATAAATAATGCATTTAATAAATTTCACGAGTTTTTATGTTTATTATATAATTTATGTTTCCCAAATATTAAGATTAAAGTAATTAATTCTAATGCAAATAAACAAAAATGGATAAGCAAGGGTCTCAGAAATAGTTGCAAAACTAAACGATGTTTACGATATCTCTATTATAAAAATAAAACCCTAACGTACAAACTTAGATATAAAAAATATTCATCAATACTAAAAAAATGTATCTTTAAATCCAAAATAAATTCAAACATTAAATACATAAATAACAGCCAAAACAAATGCAGAGCAACGTGGTCTGTCATTAATCGTGAACTGGGAAATACAAAATGTGATAATAGTATTTCTCAACTAGAATTAGATGAGCGAATACTGACTAATCCCTCTGACATAGCAAATGCTTTTAATAATTATTTTATTGATTCAACTAGCACCGTGACATTTGATAATTTAAATGATAATGACAAGCCTAAAAAAACTATGTCAATTCCTAATTCCATGTTTCTCAGCCCCATGACTGAAGACGAAATCAAAAAAGAAATAATAGCTTTAAATAACACGAATTCAGAAGGTTATGATGGAATTAGTACAAAGGTAATTAAAGCTTGTAGTATAGAATTAATTCCTATTTTGACTTATTTAATTAATCTTTCATTTTCATCCGGAACTTTCCCTGATGCGTTAAAATTATCAGTCGTTAAACCTCTTTACAAAAAAAACGATAAAAATGACGTTAAAAACTATCGTCCGATAACCCTTATACCCATAATATCGAAATTGTTTGAAAAATGTATGCAAAAGAGACTTTCTGACTACTGCACCAAATACAATATTATAACAAAAGAGCAGTATGGATTTCAAAAGCACAAGTCAACAACACTAGCGATTGCTCATCTATTGGGCCATATTCATAGTTTTCTAAATAAAAATTATCTAACGACAGGATTGTTCTTCGACCTGTCACAAGCTTTTGACTTTGTGGCACATGACATCTTGCTGAAAAAATTAGAAAAAAGCGGAATAAGAGGTTTAGCACTGCAGTGGATCGCGTCGTATTTAAGCAACCGAAAACAATACGTTGTTATCAATAAGGTAAATGATAATTTATTGACTTCGTTTACATCTGACAATAGAGTTAATAATTGCGGCGTCCCTCAAGGGAGTGTATTAGGACCATTATTGTTTCTAATATACATAAACGACTTGCCGTTAGTGACTAATCATAAATGTGTATTATTTGCAGATGACATTTCAATTATTGTGACATCTGACAAAAAGTGTAAAACTAAATCTGATCATGAGATGGACATTAATAACACTATTGACGACATTATAAAATGGTTACAGACAAATAAATTGAAAATCAATTTGGATAAGTCAAATTTTATACAGTTTAATAAATCAAAACATTCGAAATACAATTTCAAGCTTCATATTGACAGGCTAAAAGAAGTTCCACAAACTATATTCTTAGGAGTACTCATAGATCAAGATCTGAATTGGAAAGTACATCTGGATAGTTTGTGCAGTAGGATCAATAAGTTTGTGTATGCTCTCAGACAAATAAAGAACATAACCGACAAAAAAACAGCAATTACGGCATATCACGCCTATATAGAATCCATCTTACGATACGGGCTTATCCTTTGGGGTAACAGCACAGATAATCACCGAGCATTTATTGCGCAAAAGAAATGCATCAGAGCCATTTGTGGTATCCGTCCTGATGAGTCATGTAAACCATTCTTTAAAAAGCTAGGTATATTACCATTTCCGTCACTGTACATTTTTGAGGTTTGTAATTATGTTTATAACAATAAGGGATTGTTCAAAAAAGCCTATCAATTGAACTCTCGAAATAGAGATCCTTGCAGACTAGTTTTGCAGGATACTCCCAAGTCAGCCAAGTATGCGAAAAGTTTTCTAGTCATGTGTATACGCATTTACAACAAACTTCCCAAAGAAATAAAATTGTTATTAAATACTAACTCATTTAAAAACAGATTATTGAAATGGTTGAAGGAACACATGTTTTATGAAATTAAAGATTTTCTTAGTTTTAAACAATAAATTTCAAGTCTAATTGTCATTGTATCCGCAATGCTGAGAAATGCTGTTGAAACTATTATTATGCTTTTGATTATTATTATTATTAATGTATTTCTAATAATTTTATTGACTTTTTATCTTTGACATTGAACTTTAGAATTCACTGATAATAATTAATTTGCATGCAATTGATACATATCCTGTATAGCTAAACATGCGGACTTAACATTAATATCTGACTGTAACAACTTTATACCATGTTTAAGGCAAATAAAGACTTATCTTATCTTATCTTATCTTAGATTAACACTGAATTAAGATTAAAATAATACTGCTAAGAGATGGTGGTAGGCCCCCAGATTTGTGTACCTATATTATGGTTTTTTAATTTTTGTTTTTAATTTATTTATTTGTTCGGGAAAACAAACAGTTACACAAATATCATAACAAACAAGTAGTGATAAAAAAAGAGATTACATATGTGTAGCTCACGGCGTTATCCACATCTTAAATACTACATAGTTGTTAGTGAACTATTTGCACACGAGTGAAACATAAAAGGTTAAATCTAAAGACAATTCTAAAATGAAGAGAAAGAGAAAAAAAAAAACTTTTTTTTTTTAAATAAATCATAACTACAATTCTTGTTTTAAAAATCTGACTCTCTAATAACTTATTACCAGACAATGAAAACAAATCCAAATTTCCGAACACAGTATTGAAATTTTTAGCTATGCGACGAAGAGGTGCGCTAACTCCAGCGTTTCGATTTTCGATAGATTACCCCAATGGCTTTTATAATAGCGGTTGAGTTTGATGTGGCATACGAAATTCACACATCAAATGATTAGAAAAAATCAATTCACTTTAAGACTGTTTATACAAACCAACGGATATATTGATATTAGAACCTAGCTGTGTTCTGTTTGCATTAATTGATGCATCAAGCTAGCAAATAATAAATCATTAGTGACATTTAACTATGTTCCGACTTTTATGACTAACTCAAGATGTTTCACGTTTGTTATATTAAGTTTTAATGACATTGCACGAGATTTCCTCGTCTGCAATATGAATGCCGGACAAAAATAAGGCCACAGCTGGTTTAAGTCTATTTTTATTTATTATCCCTTTACTTTCCTACGTAAAAGAGTCCTCTTTAATGTAATTAGACATTTATAACAAATCTAAACAAAACACAAATGTGTCTATAAGCTCTACTCGACATAAATATTAATGTAGCTTTCATAAAACGTCACTCAAATTCCCATTATCTCGCAAAAGAAGTATATTCGAAGCGTAACATAAAAATGTATAGTCCTCGCTGATTCCGCGTGGAATTTTCCATTACGGAATTATTATGTACTAAGAATTTGCATATGTAGGAATATTACTCCTTATACGAAGGTTCTACATCGCTCGTATATACTGACTTTACTGACTTTGTGACAGGCGTGGCACTACGCGTAACAAAAACAAGTGGCAAATACGACTCTAAAAACTTATTGACCTTCTAATGATGAACGCTTTTTAAGGTTCCGAAACTCAAAAGGAAAAAACGGAACCCTTATAGGATTACTTCGTTTACTGTCTGTCAGTCTGTGAAGAACTCAAAACCCTTTTTCTCTTTCTTCAAACAATTTTTTTTGCTTACAAACTTAATGCAGTTGGAGAATTGACTGTGAAGTATATCATTGTATATTTTTCAACTACAATGTTAAGTTTTTTTTGGGATAAATTCTTTTCAACTACGGAACCCTTCATTGTGCGAGGTCCGACACGCACTTGGCCGATTTTTTTGAAACAAAAGAGCTTCTGAAAACTTTTTGGGCTTTTAAGATTGTCAGCGGCCGGATAGTTGGTCGCAATTACCTGGTTATTTAGGACGTCAAAATGGGAATTATTTGAGGCTTACAAAAAGAGGCACATGTATTTTATTACTTACATATTAAAATATTTGGGATTCGATTAAAAGCATACCCAAAACAATTTATCAATCAATCAATTAATTATTTTATTTTATCTAAGTCACGAAGACATCCGTTTCAAGGTAATAATACACCGACAACATCTGCAATAAGCGTTGCGAGTCAATCTGCCTCACCTTTTCCCAACTATGTTGGGGTCGGCTTCCAGTCTAACTGGATGCAGCTGAATACCAGTATTTTACATGGAGCGACTGCCTATCCGACCTCCACAACCCAGTAACTGGGTAATACGATACCTCTTGGTAAGACTTTTTTTTTTCGTGTATTGGTAATCATCAAATGACTTCTCCCGCTCTGGGCGGAGCGGGAGGGCGATACGATACCTCTTGGTAAGACTGGTTGTCAGACTTTCGGGCTTCTGACGACCCGTAACGACTGTCAAAGATCCACGAATGACAGCCAGGACCAACGGCTTAACGTGCTTTCCGAGGCACGGAGGAGTCTCGATATGTAAAGATGGTCACCCATTCACGGACAACCCCGGAAAGCGTAGCTTAACCTGATGGAACGACCCGTGCGGCTGTTATTACATTTCCACGAGCTCCTCAATAAGCGTAGCGAGTACCGTGGTAATATCACTGTATATCGTCGTTGAAATTTCACTACTGTGAACACAGCAATATTCAACCTGAATGCCACGAATTCTAAGGACATCTAGATCAGAAAAGGATGCCAATTTTATTAGTAGAGGTATCTTAGCCTTTGTTTACGATGTACTAGTTCAATAAAGTAGAATAAGGGCACCGGGTCTATGAACTTTCGTTTTATCTAGTTTCTTTTATGGCGTTGGTACTTATTGACGCCTTAGAAGATCAGTTTTGTATTATCGTGTAGGTGTTCTATTTAGTGAATAGTGTTTAGCAGGGGTGGCCAACTTGGTTGAAGACCCAAGATCTACTGTTCACTGCTGACGACACCCTGTGCGATCAACCAATTACATACTTCTTGAAATCTTAAATTAAACATCATAGTTTAGTACACAATTATGTAGTATTTTTTATTTTATAACTACTTATTTATATTAATGTGAGCATTGCGTTTGAGCATCTTTCAGTTAGTGATTAGGTACGTTGCGCACTCTGTTCTACGTATTTATATTTTTTGCCTTGCCACGATCGACTGGACTAATAGTCGCGATCGACCGGTTGGCCACCCCTGGTGTATAGCATCACCAATTACATTACAAGTACAGGATCACCACGACTCCAAAATGAATACTCTAGTAATCATGTTCGTTTTATAAAAAAATATAATATTGAACTTTCAGGTAAGTACCTATAAAGCTTTTTTTAAATATCAAACCATAAAGAGGAAAATATAGCAGAAAAATTATTATGTTCCCCGAAATACGGCAATTTCAATATATGTAAATATTACCATAAATATTTTTCCTTTTCTTGGCAGTTGAGGAAAACAGATTATCGTTATGATAGGAAGACGTTTACACTTTGTGATATTTATCCTCTAAGAAGCAACACAAATAAAGAAATTGTATAATCCAGGCTTATGAAAGCGGCTAACAAAAGGTTTTGCAAGGTAGATGTGAGTAAAAACGCCCAGAGGAGACGTCTTAAAACGACATAATTATTGCAACCTTATTGGTGATGTTCTTCAGAAAGATCAGGTGCGTACTACTCGCAACTGGCATGCATATACATAACCAATGTATGAACGTATACAAAGCAATAGGAGTATGTTAGGATCGTAGCAGGTGGCGTTCTGTAGTTTCTGCCATAAGGGTACCTATGGGAAGAAGGCATGAGTTATAAAAGCGGTATTAAACCAACCAGATATAAACACGAAAGTTTAAAAGCTCCATGCGAACCGCGCCACTTCACATTGTGATGAAAAGCATGTTTCATTAATCCATATTTTAATTCTGCTCCATATTGGCGCCTTTTCATGGGCGGCCATTTTGTTGACCATGCTACGTAATGGCGGACGGTGTTAATTAAATATTGATATGGCATCAGTTTTAAGTTATTCAATGAAGAAAAATGGCAAAAACATAAGTAGTTAAGTACATTTTTGAAGTTAAAACTTCTTTGGGCGCGTGGAGCGAATCATATGGGTTCGCATTAACGACATGGTAATATTAACAGAAGCTATGAGCATATAATATATGTAGCTGAGAGTATAACGTGTTACAATACGACACAGCTTAGTTATAACATAGATTTGAAAAGTTGCATTAATTCATTTCAATTTTATCTCGAAACGGCTGGTTGACACTTCCCGTGACCCAAGGGCTGGCTTTTACCTTGGCCAGAGGCTAAGCATTGCCATACAACGTGGCAATGCCGCCAGTCTCTTGGGTACTTCCAGTCGACAGCGATGCGGAGGAATTTTTCGACGCCATGTTTTAATTTGTTAATAGTTTAAGTTAGGATATAATTTTGTTATTTTTAGGTTATGTTTATATTACATTTAAATTAGTTTTACGATTGTATTTGGTTATATGACTTTACAAGTTATTGCGTAGGTATGAGTAAAGATCATTTTTGCCTGACGCAGTAATAAAGATTTGTGATAATTGAAGGCGCACTCAGTTCGGGTCGTGATTGGTTTTATGAATTTTGCCGATGCTACATCTAAGTTGTGTCGTACTGTACTCTTGGTTAGCAGTGAAAGCGCCTACAATTTTGGAACGAAAATCTCGAAACGAAAAAACGTTATGCCCGAAAACGTGCAAAAACAAAAACTTTTGACACTTAGAAACTTGAGACTACACTAGATGGATGGATGGATGTTATTATTCATCGGAAGCGAAAGGAACTTCGTTCTAACCGGGTGTCCCATGACACCTGATTTTTAGGGTTCCGTACCTCAAAAGAAAAAAACGGAACCCTTATAGGATCACTCGTTGTCCGTCTGTCTGTCGTTAGTCTGTCAAGATCCTTTTTCTCAAGAACGCGTAGAGGTATCAAGTTGAAATTAATATCAAATACGTAGGTCTATAGTTCCTTGAAGTTCTAAAAAAAAACAAATTTCTAAGTCAACGCAATAAAAAAATACGGCCATTTATGCGACATATTTTGATACTCGCAAGTAAATCAAAACCTATTTAAGTTACCTCCCGGTGACCTGGAATCATGAAATTTGGCAAGAAGCAAGGTCTCACAGCACAAGTAAAGGAAAAAGATAGAAATTTTATCACATAAAAATTTTTTTTTTTGGATGACAATGTTAAGTTTGTTTTTGGGATAAATTCTTTTCAACTAAGAAAGCCTTCATTGTGCGTGGTCCGACACGCACTTGGTCAGTTTTTTTTTATTCTGTCTGGCAAACAGTAGCCTTGTCACTGTAAGGTCAGTTGTCAATACCGCCTATGTATTTGTAATACCATCCTAGAGACAAAGGTGAAATGTTTCAGGTAGGTATGCGCTTGTGATTAAACTGGCGAGCATTCAAACCGGAACATATAACGTTGCTTGGCGACTGGAATTAATTTATACTAAGGGCCTATTTGACGATGTCTGAATTGCCACTACTTACCGAATAAATTCAAAAATGGAACAGAATTTGTATGAAATTATCTGCCAAGTAACTTAATAGGAACTTAATTGTAGGTGGTGAAACAGGACCTTTAGTGTCAGTTCTCTAGTTGAGTTCTTTCACAAAGAACTCAATTAATCTTGTTATTTTCATTTCAAGCTGAATAGTCAGGAGCTTTTGACGTTTAAAAATTCCTTTTAGGTGCCCATTTGCACTAAATAATTTGACTTTTTTGTTTAGCAAAATGGACACTATACGTCAATTAGCCAGTTTTGAAACGGTCAAAGATGCCACTTGTGATTTGATTGATTAAACAGACAATTTAAATTAGCAGTAAATTTTTTTAACAAGAGGGGCTCATGGCTAATTACTAACAGCCGCAAGGTTCGATCCATCAGGTTAAGTAACGCTTGCCGCGATTGGTCCGTGGGTGGGTAACCATCTTTATATACCAATAGACTCCTCCGTGCCTCGGAAAGCACGTTAAGCCGTTGGTCCCGGCTGTCATTCCTGGATCTTTGACAGTCGTTACGGGTCGTCAGAAGCCCGAAAGTCTGACAACCAGTCTTACCAAGAGGCAGAGTACACCTCTCTTCTTAAATATTGTTACTCTAACCAAAAGAACCGGATGAGGTGGCTGGGTACTCTGTCGGACGAGTACGGGCTGGAATGCGGAGTTAGACAGGGGAGTTAGCCGCCGGGGTCGCGGGTAGTTCGAAAGAGATACCGTGGCCCTGGCACGGGCAGCTGAAGGAGCATGGGTGGGTTTTAGTCAGTAAAAGTCTGACACGCCCTCCCGCTCTGCCCAGAGCGGGAGAAGTCATTTGATGATTACCAATACACGAAAAAAAAAAGTCTTACCAAGAGGTATCGTATTACCCAGTAACTGGGTTGTGGAGGTCGGATAGGCAGTCGCTCCATGTAAAATACTGAAGGCGACCCCAACATATTTGGGAAAAGGCTAGGCAGATGGAGTCAATTTGTTTAACAATTAATTTCCCCAACTTTACCTAAGCTAGTTTTTGAAGGTTGAGGATCAAGCATTCACGTCACAAACGTAAGCAAGAAGTTACATTTTTATGGCATTTATACGTTACAGACTGCTAAATATCGTGACGTATAAGAATCATAAAATCCGAACATCGATCGGCGCCGTCCGACATGACTCATTGAACTCAAGATGTACGAGGACTGTAGTTAAGTACTGATTTACTACTGAGAATATGATAATGTACATTGTAGGAAATATATCTTCAATTTATTATTATAACTTACTAAGAACTGTAGGATTATATTATATATAGAATGTTTTATCACTGTGTTACTACTGCCCTACAATACAGGGTTATGAACCTTTATAGAGAAAATAATAGGTAGGTAATTTTGATTTAGTTGATTTTATTTTATTAGGATCTCTCACAAGGAATACACCTTACATGCTATATTATAAAGGACAAGAACGGAAATCTATGAGCTCCCTCAATTATGGGAGACCACATCATGCAACAAAAAAAAAGCCAAAACAAAAAAAAAAGCCAAAACAAAAAAAAAATATCCAAAACCAAAAAATAGCCAAATCAATCTGCCTAGCCTTTTCCCAACTATGTTAGGGTCGGCTTCCAGTCTAACCGGTTGCAGCTGAATACCAGTATTTTACATGGAGCGACTGCCTATTTGACCTCCACAACCCAGTTACTGGGTAATACGACCCTTGGCAAGACTGGTTGTCAGACTTTCGGGCTTCTGACGCCCCGTAACGACTGTCAAAGATCCACGAATGACAGCCGGGACCAACGGCTTAACGTGCTTTCCGAGGCACGGAGGAGTCTCGGTATGTGAAGATGGTCACCCATCCACGGACCAACCCCGGCAAGCGTAGCTTAACCTGATGGATCGACCCGTGCGGTTGTTATTACTTAGCCACGAGCTCCTCCAAAACCAAAAAATAGCCTAAACAAAAAAAAAGCCAAAACCAAAGAAACAAACGAAAAAAATTATATATTATTATTTGAATTATACTAATAGACCATACATACTAATGTTGACCATTTGAATCTAAATTGAATAAAAATAAAGATTAAAAAGCAAAGAAAACAGAAATAAATGAAAATAACAAACAAAACATTACTAGACAGGCAGCTCAACACTTACATATCATTTAATTGTGCACGGATTAGTGACTTATATTTATGACAAACTAGCTTTTGCCCGCGGCTTCACCCGGAAAATATCTCACGGGAACGTACTACAGGGAAATCCTTCCTTAGCTTTGTCTACATTATAAAGGGAACCTCTGTGCAAAATTTCAGCTTTCTAGGTTCAAGGGCGTCAGGACTTCTCTTTTTATTTATATAGATAGATAAATAGATAGATTAACATTTATATATTTGCCTGAAATATTTTTTCCCCTTTAATCTGCAGTGAGACAACAGAAACTTATAATAATAACATTTATTTTGTAAAAAATCAACTATCTTGACTTAGCACACGAGGTTGTCGACATGTGGGACGTGGACTCTGCAATCATTGTACCGATAATCGGTACGGTTAATGGCCTAATAGCGGAGAGCCTCGACCAACACCTCAGGAGGCTCTCATTGCGCAGCTGGGTCAAGGGCTTGATTCAGAAAGTAGTACTCCTGGACACGGCATGCATAGTGAGGAGGTTCCTCTCTCTAGAGCCCTGACCACCGGTAGCTTGGAGCCTGTTCCCGATACCAGTGGGCTACTATTTTTTAATGTTTTTATAAAAATATTTAAAAATGTAAATGATATGTTTGTAAATGAAATAAAGGAAATAAAAATAACATTTAATTTATTATATCCAATTTAAATTAAACACAAGGTATTACACACAGGAAAGTACCTAGGTACACTTTTCATTACAGGTATAATTGGATAAGATGCAACAAAATAAAAGAACCTACAAAATACAACACCATAAATCAAGAAACACTAAAAAATACCACAAAATCTGTACCCACCAGCGCAATATTGCACAGGAAACAGAAGGTTTTTCCTTATATCCCCTTTATTTCCCCCTTTTAGTGTTCTTAAATTATCCCTTTCCAATCAATAACTTGCCTATTGCCAATAAACTGGAACTAACGAACAACGAGCGAAGACAATAAAAATCTGGGAGGGGTCTTATAAAATTGATCGGAACCACCCCCAGCCACGGTTCGTTTGGGTACCGTGGCGGAAAAATCTGTAGGTTAGATTTTTTGTCCTGAAGTGTATTATTTTTAGAAATGTCATCGGGCACGCCGTACGACATTAAAGGCGTCTTATTAAATGTCATAAATTAGGTTTGTTTTAATTAAAAACCACTGATTTGCGGTGATGGAAAACAATGTAAATGCGCCTGAGGGCCCAGAGACACTCTTTCCAGCATGATTTTAAGCTACCAGAAAGCTTATCAATCCTGTTTAAAATCAAAATAAAATGTGATTGTCATTTGTGTACGCCCTCTCTCTGGACTCATCTGATTTTATTAAGGTGATATGTAAACGGCTAACTGAGCGGGAACAAGAAAGTGACAGAGGCAATTACTTCCACATGCGAAAAAAAGACACTGGAACAAGGCGCTGGAAGCAAAATAGAAACGCCAAACCAAATAAAAATTGCAAAAATATTTTCAACCAGAGTTTTCAATTACCTAATACGCGTATTTTAAAAGCAATTTTGCAATTAAATTACATAGGATTTTAGAATTACAAAAAAAAATATTAGGAGAATAGAATAGAATAGAATAGAATACTCTTTATTATGCACACCATTTAAATTACAGGTTACATTGTTACAATGTTGAAATTTTACATAGAGTGACACAATGGGCGTATCTATACGTTTTGTGTACGTGTCTGTACGTGTATGTGTATGGGAGTATCTTTTCGGAATTAAATTCTATCGACGAATTTTAACTCAATTACGTTTTCCATCGGTCAGAGTATTAATCAAACAGTAAATAAACATATTATATCCAAAAATTAAATCCATACATGCTGTAACACTGAAATAATTGGTTATGACGGCCCCCAAATTATTTTGGTATCGCCTTAAGAGAAAGTTGATGGTGTCAACTAAGCCAGAGAGAGGACATCAATGGCTAAGACAGCAGCTTTATTATTATTGCTGTGTCCAAATAAACTTCTAGAAAACTCTGAATTCAAGGAGACCACACCTATAACGTTTACCTCAAAACGCATTAACACAACAAATGGTATCAGCGCAAAAAACAAAACTACGGAACCCTTTCTCAAACGCTATCTTCGCCTCATTTTTTGTCCTTCGTAAATTGGAGCGACGTAAAAAATTGGTATCAGTCAGTTTATGGTGTTTCGATGAGCGACTGCGAGATAAAAACAATGGCAAAGATAAATGGCAACTTGTTTTCGATGAAAGAAGAACACGGATGGCTGGATACGAGCTAGCTTGACAGCGACGCTGGGCACTGAAAAATGGAACACTCGGAATTGGATTTTGGACTCGGTAATTTTTTCTGGCTCGATGTGTAGGCGTGAGAGAAACTGAGATAGGATTTTTGGTTTTGACACACATCTTTTTACCTGGTAATCGCGATATGTACCTCGGTTACATTATGACTGTAAAAAAATATATAATTTAAATAATGCAGATGAGAGTGTTATGGTGAGCGGCATCCTTATTGCTTGCCAAAACTTGGAATTAAATAATACTACATCCTAATTCTGACTGCCGTATAATTTGCTTTGAATCTCAGTGTAGAAGGCACTCACTAGAGTTACTCGTACGTAACTGAAAGTATTCTAACATTGCTTATTCGTCCGCTAATAATCCCGAAAGCCAAACTGACTAGATCAAGCAAATGACCATACAAATAGACTTACAAAAAAAAAAACATACATACACAACATACACAAAAAAAAAATATATATATATATAACACACACACAACACAACACACAAGAAAATACACAACACTCACATTGTTTATTTAGAAAAGGCGTGAGATGCTTTCGAATTACAGAATTAGTGTAAGAATGTTGTACAAAGCACCCCACGCTTTTTTTCAATGACATAAATTTTCTCGTTAACTTATTTACTTTATTCTTACATTAAAAAAAATATTTTTTACTTTTTAGTTCAGTTTAATGGTATTAAAGCATGTTTTTTCAATTTTTTTGAGATAAATTGTTAATCCTGATGATCCTGATCAGGATAATGGGACAAAAATTTAAATTATTGTATTGTCATCGGGCCCTGTTATGTGTGCGAAGTTTTGAATTAATCTGACTATTTAAAGTAGGTAAAAATCGAGTTCAAAGATTCCGTTACATACAAACATACATACAGGTGAAGCTAATAAAAGCGTGTTAAAAATAGACTTGTATCGTAAAAATCTTTCCTAGCTTTTGTAAAGCCTTGAATCCTGCCAACCTCGTTCACGAAAAACGCGCAAAATTAGAAAAGAGATATCGACCAGTCTATTGAAACCCAATTTAGCAGGAAACGATCTGTCGGAAGAACAATTTGGAGAAAAAGTGATTCCCGATCAACGGGTCGTCTTGACATCGAGTGTAATTGCTGAATTGTGTTGTTAACTCCTCTGGCAGTTCTGTCGTGACTCGTTTTCCTGGCTTTTGGTGTCTTTGGAGGTGAAATAGTGTGCTAGGAAAATATAATAAAATACTCTTTATACATACACCATATGAATTACGGATACAAATGTAGAACCGTGTGCGTTTACGTATGTGTGTGTCTAAGGGGAATGTTTGAACGTGGAATGAAACGAAAATCAACACTTACTCGAGTAATTAGGGTTAGTTCCCGTTGTCCCCGTACGCAGTGTCCCCGTACTACGGGGACAGCGGTACTTCAATTAAATAATCAAAAATACTTCCCGTTGTCCCCGTACACTGTCCCCGTTAATATAGTTGGATAAAATAAGTAAAAATTATTGCCCACAGTCCCCGTTTTTTTCTTTTTTGTGTAGTATTATGTGTTAGTCATCTTTTACCTATCAAACAAAGTTTTTTATTTGGTAATTAATCAAATTATTTATTACAGCAAACAATCTTTAGACAATAAACATTTGGTCTTTTTGGTCAAATGATTTGTTATGTCAAAAAATATATAGGTTAGGTTAGGTTAAAACTGTGACCTTCTACGCACGAGCCGAGCGAGCGAAGCGAGCGGTGCCGCGGCAGTGGCCGGCGAGTGCCAGAAACGACTAGATTTTACAGAAAAAAAAAATGTGGAAAAAAAGAGATTATTTTTAACAGGTTATCAAGAACCGAACTAGTTAGTTAGAGGACGACTCGTGAAAAGTTTGCTTCCCGTTGTCCCCGTTAGCCGAATGTACGTTATGGGGACAGCGGGAAATGCATTTAATCACGTCCCGCTGTCCCCGTGAAGGGGATGTGGCATACGGGGACAACGGGAATAAACCGAACCAGTCACTTGAGTGAAACGTCTGATATTGGCTTAATATTTAGGTATCAAACTCAAAGCATTTATTTCAAATAAACTATTTACCTGACCTGATTAATTTTCTAAATCATCTCAGTCATTTAAGGCATTATGTTTTGACATGGAGTCGGTCAGTCAGGAAGTACAGATAGTTTTCCCGTTCCAAAGCGTTGGTATCTATTGAGTAGAAGAGGTTACTTCCTCTTCTGCTTCTACTTCATGAGCACTCTTTTAAATCAAAATAATGTTTTAACATTTTTCAATGTTTTATCCGATTGGACTGTTTTCCTTGACTGGTTCACGCAAGTACAAATTGAAGATATACACAATCAGCCCATAATGTTCCCACTGCTGGGTTCCAGGCTTCTTCTCTTCGAGAGGGAGTGGACTGTAATCCACCACGCGGGCCCAGTATGGTTTGGTAGATGTCACATATCTTCGAATTTTTGGTTCTAGGATATGCCGGTTTCCTCACGATGTTTTCCTTCACTGTTTTGAGAGCAGCGGTGATGAAAATATTTACACAAAATCCTCGTCCTCTCTCCGGCTTAGTTGACATCATCAACTTTCTCTTAAGGTGATACCAAAAAAAATGGGGGCCATCGTTACCATTTACTTCAGTGTTACGGCATGTATGAATTTAATTTTTGGATATAATTATGTTTATTTACTATTTTAACTCAAGCATTAGCATCATACAGAGAATGCAAAATTCTATTTTGAGGTCAATTAGTGGCGTTCCTTGGCTTGTCACGAACGCTGAAATACACAAGGAGTTATCAACGAATACCGTCATGGACGAGATCAAAAACGTTACAAAAAAATACCAGGAAAGACTGGAAAGGCACCCCAATGATCTGGCCGCTGCACTGAAAACAAGAAGTTACAGGAAAAGACTTAAAAGGAAAGACATTGTGTAGTCCACCCACACCTGTGTGTGGAACTAAGCACGAATATGGAGTAGATGGCTCGCTGGGGTCACGCTCTTCCCGCCAATGTTACCTACAACTCATCCGCTAAAAGTACTAACTGATCGCGGATTGCCACAGAGAAAAAAAAAAAAAAAAAAAAAAAAAAAAAAAAAAAAAAATTACTATTTTGATTAATACTCTAACTGAAGGAAAACGCAATTGGGTTAAAACTCGTCGACTGAATTTAATTCCGAGAAGATAGACTTCTGACTTTTTTATATGTTTTTGTGTAATTCTAAAATTCTATGTTACTTTATTCATGTAAAATGGTAGACAATTTTACTGATATACCCCTACATAAAACTCGTTCATCTTTGTACAGATTCTAAGCCCGAACTTCATTTTGAGACCTTTCAAGCTAAGGCCGTTAGACTTTTGATCATACCGATCAACGCACATTTTCGCCAACCATAACGAACCAAATCCACTGGACACCGACCATCCAATTTACTTTTCCAACAAAAAATAATCTAATCTACCCCCACGTTCTGAAATAAAATGAAATAAAGCCAATTTTCACCGAATTTCCAGTTAAAGGGGGAGCAATAAATCTTTTGGAGAATTGTCTACGTCGGTAGTTCAGTGTTTCGCCCCGATATCACTGGAGGGTAAACGAGCCAAATAAACTTTGAACATACTGTATATATAGGGTGTTGTTGTCGCCGTTGTTTTAAATTAGGTTGGTGTTGTATTGATTAGTGAGTGATAGTGCCTCGTTGTTGTTGTTGAAGTTTAGATTTAGTAGGTAAATATATAAACTCAAAGGCAGAAACTACAGAACGCCACCTACTGCGATCTTTACATACTCTTTTGCTTCGCTTTCGTTCCTACATCTGAGCCCTTAATGCGAGTTTTTAGGTATACTTTCTCGATCACGTTAACGTAACTTCTATTTTGTACTGAAATTGAATAAGCGCTGTCTGGTGACGTAATTTAATTTCTTAAAAAATCCAGTGCACGATAAAATCCCGCCGCGATATTTTTACGTCCATGCAAACGTCGGCTAAGTCATTCTGAAAAGACTTTGGGACATTTTTTTTTTGTGATCTTCAAAATTCTAACTTGTGGTCTGTTTATTACCACTTAAATTTTATTATCCATGAATATTTACATAATTTAAAATCTAACAATCATAAAAACAAAAAATATGTACAAGTATATAAAAAAGGAGGGGAAATAATCATAGGGCATCAAAAAATTCGTCCGCATCGCTGTCGACAGGAAAAGTACCCAAAAGGCTGGCAGCATTGCCACGTTGTATGGCAATGCTAATTCTTTGGCCAAAAAATAGGCCAGCCCTTTGGTCACGTGTAGAGTTGACCAACCGCTTGGCGATGTCCCGAAAAACTAAAAGGGCACTTGGACCCCATGGCCCTAGTGTTTGAACCCCAAACGGCTCAAACATATAAGTTTCAATAAGATTAGAGTATTTGCGCCGTTTGAGGTTTTCCGCACCTGCAGCAGCCGCCCCAGCACAGCCCACCGTGCTAGGAAGATGGGATAGCGCAAGGGTGTCAACACACGTTGCATCCCACACCAAAGGCCTACCTACCTTCCAAGGCATTATGGTCACTTAAATTGGGCTCAGAATTATTTTTACATCAACAGTAATTTTATATTATAACTTTGGCAACACTTTGCAAAGTCAAGCTCGTATGAAAGGTGTAACCGAATACATTTTATGGCTTCGAAAAATAAAGCAATAAAACGATACGAGCATTGATTTTTAGGGATACGTAACCGAAAGGTCCAAACGGAGCCCTATTGCTGTCACTTACGTGTCAATCCGCGTCCGTCGTCTGTCACACAGGTTTTACAGCCAAACGGTCTTCAAGAGGAGCTCGTGGCTAAGTAATAACAGCCGCACGGGTCGATCCATCAGGTTAAGCTACGCTTGCCGGGGTTGATCAGTGGGTGACCATCTTTACATACCGACACTCCTCCGTGCCTCGGAAAGCACGTTAAGCCGTTGGTCCCGGCTGTCATTCGTGGATCTTTGACAGTCATTACGGGTCGTCAGAAGCCCGAAAGTCTGACAACCAGTCTTACCAAGGGGTATCGTATTACCCAGTTACTGGGTTGTGGAGGTCAGATAGGCAGTCGCTCCATGTAAAATACTGGTACTCAGCTGCATCCGGTTAGACTGGAAGCCGACCCCAACAAAGTTGGGAAAAGGCTAGGCAGATTGATTGGTCTTCAATTTTTCACAGTATGAGCATCGTGTTGACCCAAAGCAATACAAATTGTCGAAAAATATTGTTAAATTATTTTAAGGGGGGTCCCATAAAGCCCCATTAAAAAAATAAAGCCCCATCGAGTAGCGTATCGTTGCTTAGAACTCATTGAATAATACTGTATTTTTTGTTTTAAAAAATAATGTACATAACTATTTTATATCACATCACACTTCACACTAATATTATAAAGGTGAAAGTTTGTGAGTGTGTGTGTGCGTGTGTGTGTGTAAGTTTGTTACTTCTTCACGCTCAAACGGCTGGGCCGATTTGGATGAAATTTGGTACGTAGATAGCTTATACCCTGGATTAACACATAGGCTACTTTTTATCCCAGTCTACGTGGGTCAAACCGCGGGGCGCAGCTAGTATATACATAAAACAAAGGAATGAGAAGCCACCAAAATCAACTTTTTTTTACAAAATTTTGTTGCGAAGAATTTTATAACTTCCCACTTACCTATGAACATGAAATTTGGTGATAATGTTTATTATTACGTATATTTTACTAACAAATATAAATATATTGGTACCTTCGGAACCCTAAATGTGTGAAGACACGCACTTGGCCGGTTTCAATGGTTTTTTTTTAAGTATAAGCCTTTTCGCTGATTTCGTTATAAAAGAAAAAGATAAATGGGATTAATTCATGTTTTAATGTCAAAAGTAGTTTCAAAAAGCGATTTGGTATTATCTTTTTAAGTTTATTCTTGTGAAAATCGGTTCACTTTTTGTAAATGTAGATAAGGTATTCCTACAAAAGTAATGAACATTTTTTATCATAACGGCTATAAAACACAAAGTTTGAGGTATTTAAATAGTTTTTTTTATTATGTAAGATAATATCATGCTTGTATTCCCCGAAGGGTTGGGCAGAGTTGTACAGTCAGCGTCAAAAATATCGGGAGGAACAGACTGTTCAAAATTATCTCTTTCTCATTCCAAATTACATTTAATCATATAATTTGTATATTTTTGTTATCACCTTTTAAAAACATTTATTTCGATAGGGACCCCACTCGTTAGGTTTGGGAGGTTTTTTTTTTTTTTTTTGAAAACTTATTTTTTGGCGCCAGAAATCCTCAATTTTGATTTTAATAATTTTAATGTACCCAGTGACATTTGCGCAACAAAGATTAATCTAACGACATACCACTCTTCAAAATCAATCAAGCCGTTTAGACTACAGCAGTGCGATTCTGTAACCATCTCACCGTGAAAACTTAGGTGAAGTGAGCGTAGAGTGAGCTGTCAATAGTGTCAATTCCTAGCAAAAACAAACTCACTTCACCTAAGTTTTCACGGTGAGATTTTTACAGAATCGACCGGCTGGAGGTCACAATGGAACGGGCATACAAACATCACACATACATACGCGTGAAAAACGTTACCCTCCTTCTGGGTCAGTCAAATAAAAATAATTGTTACCTTAGTTATTGTTATCATTTCATAATAATTAATTAATAATTTCCATAACATCTTTTCATTTGTTTTTAGTTTCCGATAATAGTTAAGCCTTAAAATATAAAAATAATACTTAAAATGTTAGAGAAATAGTGGACCTAATTAATTACTTACCCTAAAACCTCTATAGAAAAAAACATCAAATTCCTTTACTGAACTCTCCTGGAATGTGAACAGTACTGATTGATACGATACTCCATCCTCAGGCAAGCACCAACGCTTAGTTACGGTGACCAATAACCATACCTTCTGCTCCTGACAGCCTAATTTAATCTTCATGCCTCCTTTTCAATCAGCCTACCTGTATTTATGGAGCTCCTTTCTCAGTCCGACTTAAAAAAAGGTTCGATGGGTGAAAGTTCTGTGCGTCTTGTCACTGCAACTAGACACAGAGCTGTCGCTTACGTCTGCGACTAGTCGCTACGACAAACGTCGTGCAGGAAGCGATAATTTTCTTTGAGTATTCGAGTGCTGGTCGTGTTGATCTGTAGCGTGCGACTGTCGTCGTGTGTGCGCGTGTATGGTGCGTCGCTAGTCGCTGCGACAAGTAGCAAGATTAAAGACAAAGACAAAGACATTTATTCGTCGGATATGGTAGCAACAAAGTTGGTATATAAAATAATTGTGTTCAGGACACATCCGCCGCTAAAAGTGGCATACGAATATTTACAATAATATGTGCACATGGGCATAAAACCCAACTTATAAACTACATACCTATACTTTATAAAACAATATAGAACACTTAAAACTATAGACATAGAGACACATTAATTATTATTCTTGGGTACCTATAACCTACAATATAAAATAAGTAATAAAAACACAACAATAACATAAAAAAAAACAACCTAACAACAACCTAATTATAAATCTAAATAAATCTAATTTAACCCTTATAATAAAAAAAATCTTTTATAGTATAAAAGTTATTTTGACTAAGCCATGTTTTTAGTTCTTTTTTGTAACAATTAAATGGCAGTTCTCTCTCTCTTCTCAGCATGTCGTGACGACTGCAATTTGACGCCATGTAGCTGAGCTTTGAACAAAATATATGAAAACTAGCTACGCCCCGCGGTTTTATCCTCGTAGACCGAGATAAACAGTAGCCTATTTGCTAATCCAGGGTATAAGCTATCTACATACTAAATTTTATTCAAATCGGTCAAGCTGTTTGAGCGTGAAGAAGCAACGAACATACAAACACACACACACTCACAAACATTCGCCTTTATATTATTAGTGTGTGATATAGTGTAATTGACGATCGCATTACGCATAGTGTGCGATATGTCTTAAGGTTTGGCGTATCATTGCAGTCTTATGCTAAAAATAACAGTATAGTCTGAGTTGCATTGGGAAGTACCACGGTCTTAAAACTACCAACCACGCTTCTAACCTTGCTGGCCTGCCGGTTTTTTAACCGACTTCAAAAAGGAGGAGGTTCTCAATTCGTCGGAACCTTTTTTTTATGTATGTTCCCCGATTACTCGAAGATGGCTGGACCGATTTGGTTTTTTTTTTGTTTTATTCGAGAGGGTATACATCACAGTTGGTCCCAGATAAAATTGATTAACTTTGCTTCGGTAGTTTTTGAGTTAGCTTCAATAATACGTATTTTTTCCCCACTTTTATATGGATGATGTTCTAGTTTATTTTGCAGATAGTGGTATTAGAATTTGTGTGGGGTAGGTACACAACTAAAAAGTGAAAAATAAAAACTTTTTTACAAAAAAATACAACCGACTTCCAAAAACAACACTACAAAGTGAAAAATAACTTTAATTTCGGAAGTCGGTGGCAAATAACGAAAATACATTTAACTAGACACCGACTTCCGAAATTAAAGTTAATTTTCACTTTGTAGTGTTGTTTTTGGAAGTCGGTTGTATTTTGTAAAAAAAGTTTTTATTGATAACCATAGTTTCAGCCTGCGACTTCGTCCGCGTGTAATTTTTGAATTTAACATAAAATATATCCTATGACACTCGGCAATACTGTAGCTTCCAACTTGTAAATAAATTTTCGGAATCGGATCAGTAGTTCTGAAGATTACCCACTAAATACAAACTCACAAAATTTACCTCTTTACTAATAAGAAACGCTTTTAGAATATTCTCGTGAATAGATTATTTTACTGTGTCGATTATAAAGTGTAGGTATAATTAGATGATCACACAATTATTTGTAAAAAAATTATTGATTTTTATTATTTGTAATTATTTGTATTATTATTAATAAAAATATTTATTTCATGAAACAAGAACACATTGCACTGTAGGTATACATTGTAGATTATAAATTTTACAATTGCCACACTATTAGCACAATAATATAGTCTCTATCCCTTAAACTAGGTCTAGCCTGTATCTTAAGAGATAGGGTTCAGCCATATAGGTACAGTAAGTAATTGACATTCTATAACAAGTTAGACAGTGTAGATGTTACATAATCAATAGTAAATTCTATGAAATAAGTGTAGGTAGATTTTATTAGTGTGTTGTGTATGTGAGTGGGAGTTCGTGTGCGTGCGTATTGGCATGAGTGTGTGTGCATGTGTGTGTCTGTGCGTGCATGTGTGTGTATATGTGTGTAAATAATGCGATTGTAATTTTACGAGACGTATGCTAGAAGATTCTCCGTTGTGATGTAGTCCTGTTGTAGTAGCCCTTGAGTAATTTTGTGTTTTAGTGTGTGCCTGTTTAAATCAAGTATGTTTAGTATTTTGTGTAGTTTCTTATATATGTAAGTACCAATGACGTAATAATGGTGTTGGGCAAATCTAGTTTTATGCGTTACACCTGAAATAACATGATAAAACTTGATATAAATAAAACAATACCTATTTTAGACTCTGATTTTAAACACGAATAACCAAACTAAAGCTATTATTATTTTATATATAACTAATTACTCTACAAAATATACATCAATCACTTGAACAAAAATGACAACATTCACAAATCAAATTATTCCCACGACTCGATTATTCAAATGTAAAAAATACAACGTTACTTCGCTATCACAAAAAAAACAAATTCTCAAATGTTTTAATATTTTACCTTCATTTTACCAACGTGTTAACCAATACAAATTGTTAATTGATATTTAATTAGGAAAATACTCAGAGTCAACAATCTGGCTTACCACGATCGAGTTACCATGGAAACCACCTCCCTTATTCCATTAAATTACCATCATTTCATTGGAATGAAATAAACTTGGTAATTGACATGTTTCTACAAAGAGAGAAAAACCAGCCAAGTGCGTGTCGGACCACACACAATGAAGGGTTCCGTAGTTGAATATAATTAATCCTAAAAACAAACTTCACATTGTAGTTGAAAAACGTGTTCTCCGATACATTGAATCGTCACGGTCAAATCTCTAAAGTTCTGGAAATTTAAGAACGTAATTAAAAAAAAATGTGATAAAGTTACAAATTATCTATTTTCGAACTTAATTATTCTTGTGCTGTGAGACCTTGCTTCTTGCCAAATTTCATGATTCTAGGTCAACGGGAAGTACCCAATAGGTTTTGATTTACTTGCGAGTATCAGACTATGCCGCATAAATGCAAGTATTTTTTTATTGCGTTGACTTAGAAGCTTGATTTTTCTAGAGCTCCAGTAACCTTAGACTTACGAACTTGATATTAATTTCAACTTGATACCTTGACGCGTTCTTGAGAAAAAGGGTCTTGACAGACTGACAAACAGATAGACAGATAGGCAGACAACGAAGTGATCCTATAACCCTTATACTATAAGGGTTCCGTTTTTCCTTTTGAATTACGGATCCCTAAAAACGAGTTATTAAGAAATTTAAAGGAGTTTATTATTTGTGATTGTCGCTGAGATTGGTAAGCTTTTTTTTTGTAACGATGTTGAAGTTATGAGGAGCTCGTGGCTAAGTAATAACAGCCGCATGGGTCGATCCATCAGGTTAAGCTACGCTTGCCGGAGTCGGTCCGTGGATGGGTGACCATCTTTACATACCGAGACTTCTCCGTGCCTCGGAAAGCACGTTAAGTCGTTGGTCCCGGCTGTCATTCGTGGATCTTTGACAGTTGTTACGGGTCGTCAGAAGCCCGAAAGTCTGACAACCAGTCATACCAAGGGGTATCGTATTACCCAGTTACTGGGCTGTGGAGGTCAGATAGGCAGTCGCTCCATGTAAATTACTGGTATTCAGCTGCATCCGATTAGACTGGAAGCCGACCCCGACATAGTTGGGCAAAGGCTATTGTTTGATGTTATGAGAAAAAGATGCTGAAAAAGAGATGGCATGAAAATTAAATAATCCAACTGACCAAAGTCTTTACAGTTTTTTATAAATGTATAGTTTCAAAAGGGCCTTTTGAAAACTAAACAAAACTTACGAAGAAAATATTTTCCAAGCGCCACCATTTTCAAAAGACCATGAAAAATTTCTAAGAAAAAAATATGGTCCTTTCTTTACACAATAATATTCTTTCTCTGCGTACGTAAATTTATAATTTATAAAATCACTTACTTCGGGTGGTAGCCGTGCAAAACACTCACTTACAATAAAATATGTATGCTATACTTGTACACACGGCTACACATCAAGCTATACATTTCCAGTTTACACTGACCTCTCATTGTAAGGAAATCCTATACAATGCGAGATCAGCTTACACTGAAAATGTATAGCTTGATCAGTAGCCGTGCGTACAAAACTTTTCTGTCAAATTCCCCTTTCCGCATTACGATGGATTGATAAACTTAAGTGCTCTTTGGAATTATGTTATGTCAGAATTGAGACATGAGAAAGAACGGTAATTTTCTCTGAAAAAGCGATGTTTTCTAATATTTTCATCCTTTTCTTTTCGTCCGAAAAGACCAATTTTGGTTTTCCTGAACGACAACTAAGGGATTATGTTTTATGCATCGGATTTTAGTTATTCAATTGCTAATAAAAACCATAGTCCAACACTGGCCGTGTTGGACTACGTACAATGAAGGGTTTCGAAGTTGGGATTTTATCCCAACAAAAAACTTAACATTGTAGTTGAAAAACATGTTTTCCTATACATAGATAAAAGTCACGATTAATTCTCTAAGTGCTAATGTAAATAGCAAAAATATTTTTTATAAGTGATTAAACTACAAATTAATGATTTTCGGACTTTTTCCTTTACTTGTGCTGTGAAGCCTTGCTTCTTCAGTGACGGGGTCCAATAGGGCCGAAGCCGCCGGGGTCGCGGGTAGTTCGAAAGAGATACCGTGGCCCTGGCACGGGCAACTGAAGGAACACGGGTGGGTTTTAGTCAGTAAAAGTCTGACACGCCTTCCCGCTCTGCCCGGAGCGGGAGAAGTCATTTGATGATTTCCTATCCACAAAAAAAAAAGGCCTTGCTTCTTGCCGTAGTTTATAAGTTTTGATTTACTTGCGAGTATCAAAATATTCGCATAAACGGCCGTATTTTCTTATTGTGTTGGCTTAAAAGCTTGATTTTTTTTAGACCTCCCAGGGACCGTAAAAGACTTACGTATTTAATATTAATTTCAACTTGATACCTCCACGCGTTCCTAAGAAAAAGAGTCCATACAGACGAACAACGAAGTGATCCTATAAGGGTTTCGTTTTTTCCTTTTGAGGTGCGGAACCCTAAAAACAGCTGAATGGATTTTTATATTTTACACACAGTTAAATTATTTTATACACTTCTGGACACATCTATTGGCCCACCTTAGAGTTTAGGTTTCGATGGCCCCTACCGAAATATTATTGCTAGATTGAACAAAAACTGTTGATGCAGTTTTAAACCTGATACATTTTACCATCTTTTTCGATCGTATTGTTTTAAATTTGAATTCAGAATACCATACGACATGGAGCTACGCCTAACAAGTCGGATATGCGCCTTGTTAAAGGCAATTGATTTTTGAATAAAAAACATGTTTTATCAAATAAAGGTTTAATTTAATAACGCGTGTTGCCTCCATGGGCATCTACCACAGCTCTCATACGATTAGGCATAGAGTTTATCAACCGCTCTATGAAATTTTGAGGGATCATCTACCATTCCTCTTCTATGGCAGTTTTCAACTCCTGCATCGTCTGGGCAACTGGCTGACAAGCCCTAACACGTCTTTTTAGCTCGTCCCACATGTGCTCAATGGGGTTCATGTCTGGGCTTCTGGCTGGCCAGTCCATAACTGTGATGTTCACATCCCGAAGATATTCCCTGACGATGCCGGCCGCATGGGCTCTTGCATTATCATGCATAAAAAGGAAATTTGGGCCCACATAGTCCGCGTATGGTATCACGTGAGGTTCTAAGCACTCACGAATGTACCTTTCAGCATTTAATGTTGGCAGCCGTGGTCCTGTAACAACCTCAAGTTGAGTTTTGCCGCTCGCGGATATACCGCCCCAGACAGTCCATGAGCCACCGCCATAAGCAACCCTCTCTTCAAAGCAGCATTGTGCGAAACGCTCTCCCTTACGTCGGTAGACCTTCTTCCTTCCATCATTGCCATGTAACACAATTTTAGACTCATCAGAAAAGAGTACACGGCTCCAATCTTGCTGTGTCCAATTTAAATGACTGCGTGCGAAATGAAGGCGCGCTGTTCGGTGGGCTCGCGTTAGTTTGGGGCCATTAGCTGGCTTGTGTGGTACCATATCGCGTTCTTTTAACCTTCTCCGAACAGTTCGAGCGCTCACAGATACTCCGTGGAAGTCGCGAAGTTGGTTTTGTATCTCAATGGAGGTAAGGTGACGATTTCTCAAGCTGGTCGTCACGATGAATCGATCCTGCCTTTCAGTTGTGACCCGAGATCGTGGCCTTCCTTGGCGACGAACAAAGCCGCCAGTCTCTAGGTACCTCCGTTAAACATTTCGGACCGCAGATTGACTTAAATTAAGTTGAGCACTCACGTTTCTTTGGCTGTGTCCGGCCTGAATAAGTGCCACAGCTTGGGCGGCGACTTCAGGTGAAGTATCCATAGATTATTGATAGAACCTCACCTTAATGTTAAGAATAAGTAATGTTTCTTGCAAAACCAAAGATATCAATCACTTTTTCAAGAATTAAATCCAAGTAAACCAATAAAACCAAGTTTTCTTAGTATTCGATTGTTTGATATCAACAAACAGGCTCCAAATTGTCTTTTGTTTCTTTAAATTCTGTGTTCGAAATTCAAAAAAAAACTATTGAATGAAATTGTGAATGTGCCAGGTTCAAAACTGCATAAAAACTTTTTGCTCGACCTAATATAAAATTTTAGCTAGGACCAAACGAAACTGAAAATACAAGGTGGGCCAAAAGATGTGTCCAGAAGTGTAATACATATGAAGCTTTCATCTTATTTCAGCAGATTAGACATTTAAACAAACCATTTTTAGGGTTCCGTACCTCAAAAGGAAAAAACGGAAACCTTATAGGATCACTCGTGTGTCTGTCTGTCTGTCCGTCTGTCTGTCTGTCTGTCTGTCTGTCCGTCTGTCACAGCCAATTTGCTCCGAATCTAATGGACCGATTAAGTTGAAATTGGATACACATATGAATTTCTGTGAGCCAAACACGGACGCGAAATAAATTAAATTTGAATATAGAGGTCAGTTTTGGGGGGCAAATAAGAAAATTAAAAAAAAAAAAATTAAACTACACCATGTAGCATGTCAAATAAAAGGGCTTACTATGAGGGTCTCAAAAATATTTTTTTTATAATTTTAAAATAAATTGTTTTAAAGTTATTTAAGAAAATAGACGAAAATTGACCATTCCCCCCCCCCCCCCCTTATCTTCGAAACTACTGATCCTAAAATTTTGAAAAAATACAGAAAATAGATCTTCACCTGTAGATTACGGGAAAACCTATAAGAAGTCTGTGGTCTTAAAATAACATGGTAAATCTATCAATATTGTGACTACAAACTTACATTTACAGTTGGAATGTATGGGAGAACATGTTTTTCAACTACAATGTTAAGTTTGTTCTTAACATAAATTCATCCCAACTACGCAACCCTTCATTGTGCGTGGTCCGACACACACTTGGCCGGTTTTTATTTTATATAGTCGAATCAACCGATTTTGCCGTCTATTCCGTAGGCTTAAGGATGGCATTAAAGGCAAAAAAGTGGTTACAATACCAACTGTTTACTGCAGCTGCCTTTGTCATGCAACCAACGCAATAGAAGTCAAAACCGGTTGAAGGGACTGTAAAAAAGTTTTGTTTAAATGTCTAATCTTGTGACAAGTCTCCTATTATGGTAGTCAGTTGTTTTCAACGACAACCAAATGCAAGTAGCTACAATTCAATAAAGACTTCTTTAAATAAATGTAACTTAATACAGCAATACATCCTGTACAAGTTTACAGCAATATATCACGAGCAATATCTCGTTTTTATGTGAGCAATAATGATCGTATGCATTCGTGGTTCTGTGGGGCATTAATTTTCATTGCTCCGCTGTTGGGACCGTTAATATGAAATACTGGGCGCATTGTTCCCGAGGTCGCGTTGTAAAAACGAACTCACTAATTCTAGGAATTGTGTTGTAGTTGGGTCTTTTACATGGAACACTATTGCTATAATATTGAGTTATGTTATGACTGAGAAGCCAATGTTTCTGAAAAAACCACCATCATCTGCCTAGCCTTTTGCCAACTATGTTGGAGTCGGTTTCCAATCTAACTGGATGCAGCTGAATACCAGTATTTTACATGGAGCGACTGCCTATCTGACCTCCACAATCCAGTTACCTACTAAGAAATACGACCCCCCTTGGTAAGACTGGTTGTCAGACTATCCGACTTCTGACGACCTGTAACGACTGTCAAAGATTCACGAATGACAGCTATGATCAACGGCTTAACGTGCTTTTTGAGGCATGCACGAAGGGGTCATGGTAAGTTAAGATCCCATCCACGGATCAACCAGGCAAGCGTAGCTTAACCCGATTGATCGAACAGTGCGGCTGTTATTACTTAGCCATAAGCCCCTGTGAAAAAACCATTTTGCTGAAACTGAGTTCGCATGCACACACATCTGCTAGACTCCTTCGAAAATACAGGCGTGAAGTTATGTTAAGAGGGTTCATCCCACGCCGGCTGGCAACATCGCATTTAAATCAAAGTACAGTTTTTTTTCGGCCAAGCACTAGATCGTTGTATTTTATAATTACTTTATAGTACACACAGATTCCGATAAGATAACGCTTTTTAAGGCCTTCAGCCAGTCGTTTTACACGTGCAGCCTTTGGACCAAGTATACCCAGCGGGCATACAGCGACCTGCGCGTACAGTACAATAACGCATTTAGGGTGCTTTTGGGGTTGCCGTGGCGATGTAGCGCGTCTGGGATGTTCGCGGAAGCGTGCGTTGACGGGTTCGCCTTGATCATGCGGAAGCGATGCGCTTCCACGATGGCGCGCTTGCGCTCCTCCCCAAATGGCATCCTGAATGTGTTTTCAGACCGGTGGGACTCTCCCCTCTTACGGAGGTGGGTAAGAGTTCAGACACACTTGTCCGGGTAGGCTGGTGTACCATTGAACTATTCGTTCATTGGTACACTGGTTTATTTAGTCAGGTGTGATTTACTTTTACTATTAATTTAATTGAATACTAACATTAGGCTAGGTTATGCAGTATAACCTAACATTATATGGATTTATCTGGGATAAAATATTTGAATTTGAATCTGATAGTTCATAAAATTATTTAAGCGTAATACTGAAATTAGAAAATAATTGACAATAATATAAATTTTTATGAGTAAATACCAAAATAACTGTAAAAAATAGCATACATAGGTACTTTCAAATACCATTCATCTAATGCTTAGCCGAAAAAAAAAATTATTTTGATTCAAATTTATTAATAAAATAATCACGACAAACCTCTAGAATTGCGACATTGCTAGCCGGCGTGGGATGAACGCTCTTAAGAACGCTGTTACAAATGGGTAGTCAAATCATTACGTTATTACACAAAAGTATGTTTATTAAATAAAATGCTTTGCCTTCTTAAAATGTTATTTGGCCAAATTGTTGATAGATGTGCATGGTACGATTCTGAACTATAAATATAATTTTAAATACATACATTTTCTCAATAAATGTACCGAAGTAAAAAATTTCAGTCCGGACCGGTTTGTTGAGAAACTTTACCTATCTAAAATTATATTTGTAGTTCAGAATCGTACCATGCATCAACAATTTGGCTAAAAAACATTTTAAGAATGTAAAGCATTTTATTTAATAAACATGTTTTTTTGTAAAAAAGTAATGATTTGACTACCCATTTGTAACAGCGTCCTTAAGTTCATACATACAATTACATCATAACATCACGCTTATACTGGAAGGGAAGGCAGTAGTGTGTAGCACATATTTCGCCAGAACTTACATCAAAGTCCTATGTTATAAAGGAGCGAGCCCATTGTCGCCTTCGGGCAGAAAACACGTAGTAATAAAATAAATAATTTGAAAAATCAAAAAACCCGATTGCAAAAAAGTAATCTTTATAAGTTTACTTTTATGCAGTCGGGTTTTTAACCGACTTCTAAAAAAGGAGGAGGTTCTCAATTCGGATGTTTGTATTTTTTTTTTTTTTTATGTTTGTTCGCGCATAACTCCGTCGCTTGCCAACCGATTTGAATTTTTTTTTTTTTTTGTTGGAAAGGGTATACTTCCCAAATGGTCCCATTTTTGTCAAAATCCGGTTCTGATGATGGGATCCTGGAGAAATCGAAGGAACACTTCAAATATTATAGGCACACCTATAGCGATTTGGGTATTTTTTATAGTAGCTCGTGCATTTGCTCTCGGAAAGCATCATTTGGTGAAGTGGAACTGATGATGAAGACCACAGATGGCTACCGGAACTACACAATGATAAATATTGCACGGGTTGCGATTCGATTACTTTAATATGGTTGCTAATCAATTTCCGCTCGTCACACAATGCGTGTGATGAGTGGTTGTTGAGGAGTTCTCCTGGTTCTTACCAGCAGAACTCCTCAACAATTAACGTCCCAGCATCGGGAAAAGCAATATTTTGTAACATGTGATGAGCAATTGACATTAGACTATTGTAACTTATACATATTATAAACAGACCCACTAAAAAGCGAGAAATAAAAACTTTTTAACAAAAAAAAAAAACCGACTTCCAAAAATCACTACAAAGTGAAAAATAACTTTAATTTCGGAAGTCGGTGGCAAAAAACGAAAATACATTTAACCAGACACCGACTTCTGAAATTAAAGTTATTTTTCACTTTGTAGTGATTTTTGGAAGTCGGTTTTTTTTTGTTAAAAAGTTTTTTTTTAACACACACTTGGCCGATTTCAACGCTATCAAAAACTATAAATACAACCAGTTGAATGCATTGATTGACAATTTATTATTCCTTATTAAATTAAAACATATAACTTCTATATATATTTTTGTAATCTCCTTTTAATTTCCTTCATTTCGATACCCTACTCGATAGCTATATAGATAGATAACCATTATTTTGTAACCATATCTTGATTTAAAAGAGTGTCCGTGGAGTTTCTTGCCCGTTCTTCTCCATAGGTACCTACTATGCTTTGGTATGGGCGCCTAGCTTCATCTTTCTGACTGACCGACCCCTTGACAATTCAAAAGTGCCTGTAATTGATTTAATTGAAATAAATGCTTTGAGTTTGAGTTTGATAGGTTTGTTTTAGTTTTTAGTAACGACTTACAATTCAGCGCCAAAAATCCGCCATTATGTTTTTGTTTTTTAAACACCTATCTATGGACAGTTGGGTTTTTAAGACGAATCTAACGATACTATAACTGTCGAAATTCATCCAGGCGTTTGGAAGATACGAAAAGAAATTTACATACATACAAAATACGCGCGATAACCCTTCCTTGGCAGTCGGGTAAAAACATTAGTTACACAAGCTTAATCACTGAAATATTCACTATTGTCAAGACTTTCAAAAACTGTTAGTTTACAAAAGTTCTGCACCGCTGACTTTGGTGACATTTTGCTGGCCACTGGCTTAACACGATTGCTTTGTTTACTCCACGCATTTTGGTCGGTTGATTTTGGTTGGTTTTGGTCGTTGGTTTTGATTTCAAATTCAAAACTATTTATTTCAATCCATTTTTCTAAGATGGTATGGTATTAAAATTTAATTACAATAAATATGTAGGTATACAAATAATTATTAAATAATATCAATTAAAATTTAAAAAAAAATTAAAATCATAAAATAAAATTTATTAATAATACGCCTGCCTTTGAGTCAATTCAGCGGAAAACCAAAACTAAAGATCAATATTATTATTATTATTCCAAATATTCGAATTACTATCTATATATTGGTCAAGATTAATTTGACCATTATAGTAAAACACTACTACAAAATACTTTAAAGTATTCAGTTTCTATGCAAAGTGTAACTTAAATACCGCACAACACAACCTCAACAAAAAATTGCTGTTCCCTAAATTTATGGTCGCATAACTCATCAAAATGTAGGGAACAGCAGATATTTTTTTTTCGCGATTTTATTTTCGATCTCATAGTAAAATTTGTTCATAACAATGAGTACAGTGACCCCTTAAGAGTTATTTAAGGCCTTGTATCAATTTAGCTTCGAAATCCCCTGACACCTCTCTCATCCCATAAAATCGCTAGAAGGTCACAGAAATATGGGTCACTATCAAGCAAAAAGACTACGACATTACGACTCATTCACCTGGACATTTATTACTTTGTACACGTGGGACGTCTATGAGAATTTATCAAGCTGTGAGTAAATTAAATCCATCCTACTCTTCGATGTACACGTGGTCATTAAGTTCCTAATGTAGATACATTATTCATTTTATAGGAAAGAGTCGTTGTTCTTTCCTTTAATTTATATGGCAGCAAAAATCAGGTAACAGGAGATTCTCCATAAGTCTTTAATAATTCTGTAGGAAGATCAGCGTTGATTTGCGGAAAATAATCATTATTTACGTTGAAATAATCAAAGGCATCTCAATTTGAAGGAAGTAGAATCATTACTGTATTATATTTCACATCAGTAAAACCGTAATAACCTCATACGAAATCTTTACATCTCTTTGAACTCTCTCTGGCTTGAATTTGTTGTACTCCTTTACATTTTCCCATTATTAATCTCCTAACAAACAAATTTTATGTTGCGATTCCACTCCCCTTCCCATGCCTTTTATCATTCCCCTGGCGCGTATGTCATTCCCGTGTGTATTTACTCGTATCAGCGTATAAAATCCGCTCGCTCCTTCCACTTTTTTATTAGTATAGTGTAAATATGTACGTCTATATTGTGTATTAATATTTGCTTAACATTTTATTTAATGATTTTTCCACATAAACTCTTGTATATTTTTGTGATGGCGCTGTTCAAATTATTGCAGGAAAATTGATGTTTATTTAGATTTAATATTTAGGTTGATATACTTGTGTGTGATGAAAAAGATAAAAGGCAGAAAGGATTCAGAACTAATATGAATTTACATTATGTAAATACGACCTTCATCATAGATTACCTTCGTATCCACTCCTAAACATTATCTACTTTATCTAATCCAAAATGCATGCTATAAGATAATGCCATAATCGGTTTTACAGCTAATAAATCTTTGTTTGCTACAATTTCACTTTAATTTGGGAAATATTTAATCAACTTAAGTGACTGGTAATTAGTGACCGCGATACTTAAACACATGATTATTGTATTCATGATAACAAACAACTGACCACTTACTATGGGACCAAACCTGAAATCGTAAAAAAAAATCAGCGATTACATTTATGTTTGCATAACTCGTAAAAAAATAGGGAGAAACTGCTTTTTTTTTCACGATTTCAGGTTTGGGTCCCATATTAAAAGTTGTTTGTTATCGTGAGTACCAGGACCTCTTAAGTATCGGTCACTAATAACCAGTCGCTCTAACTAAATTTAAAAAAGAAGAAACTGACTGACTGACATATCAACGCACAGCCTAAACCGCGGGGTCTAGAGATTCCAAATTGGGCACCTTATGAGGTCTAGGGGAGCACTAAGAAAGGAATTTTCAAAAGTCTAAAGTTTGTATGAAAAATGTCATTGTTAAAAATGTAAGAGGGAGAGGAGGAAGGGTTAGAGGGAGAGGGGGGGGGCGAGTGCCTTTACACCTTAAAGTTGCTTTTTGTATAACATTTTTCATTAAAGAAACCCAGTCCGACAGAAATGACCGAAAAAAAGAAAGTCGGAAACTCGGGACGCACAAAAACAGGAGTAAACTCCAGTCGTGCGTCGCGGTACACACACTTTTTCGTTTGTTTGAACGCGCTAATATCTGGAACTACCAGTCGGAATTTAAGAATTATTTTTGCATTTGGTTGCCCAATTCATAAGGAGGGCTATAGGCATATTTAACATCACTCTTAGGTGCCGAGCAAAAATAAAAAAGTAAGAAAGAACTCTAAGTGAAAACGAAGTAATATCGCGGGCAGGCGATGCGATGCGACGGGCTGGGTCGGGGAACAAGAAATTTCACGCGAATGAAGTCGCGGGCAGAAGCTATCTCATAGCTATCTCAATACATATAAAGAAAAGTCCTGACTGACTGACTCATCAATGCCCAGCCCAAACCCTTTAGACCTATAAAGCTGAAATTTTGCATAGAGGCTCCCTTTATAATGTAGACAAGGAATAAGGACGGATTTTTGCTCCCGTGGGATATTTTCCGACATCCACGCGGGCGAAGCCGCGGGAAAAAGCTAGTATACAGTTAATTTCCATTCAGTTTAAAATGGATGTTTAAAAGCATGTTTCCTTTTTTTTTTCATTTTTTTTTAGCTAGTTCAAACCTTTTTAAATCCATGACGCGAAATACAAAATATATTTTTCTCACGTAAATAACACAGCAAATGTATTTTACTGATAAAGTTGCTATGTACCCTTAAAACACTCACTATCTCCACTTATCCCGGGCTCAATTTTCAACAAACCTTTTATTTATTCATTCTAGCAACCCGGAAAAATCCAATCCGACAGACGTGTATTAGTGGAGCATGTGGGGTGCCGTAGAGGCTACCCAGATACCCAGATAATTGTTCTTTTACGCACTTTGCCGCAATTCCGGCTCAGACCTCTTGTGGGGAGTATGCGAGGGGGAGGGAGTATCGCAAACGCTATGGGAGACGAACATGCAAAATGCTGAGGTTGGATGTACTACTTTACTCTGTTTGTATCAAGTGATTTTTTCTTGTGTCGGATATTTGACTACGCATTCTCAGTGTTTCATAAATTATCTCCGCGTCGGTTTGAATCTCGCACAGCTCAAGATCTGTTTGGTTTACACATTATGTATACTATTTTTGTACAATACTGAAAATTTATAGGTAACTACTATTAGGAGTTTATCTTTATAGCTATTGATTCGACAAAATTATCTATTATATATATTATATTATTATTATATTTTTACATTGCTTATTTCATTTTTTTTTTGTCCTTTGCGTCATGTTTACCGCAAATAAACGTATTTTCTTCCTTTCTTTATTCCTTCCTTATGCTCGGTTTTTCAGGTCCTCAAGTAAACCCTCTATAGTAATTCACTCGACTTATAAGCTTAATTTCAGAAACAAGACATCGAACCAATAATCACTATCGAATGGGTAAACTCCATTTGAAAACCTCAGAAACTGGGCATAAGTCATCGAGGCATATTTGATTTTCAAACATTTTTCCGGCAACGTTTAAGTTTAAAAAGCAAAAACTGATTTTAAACCAGAAATTTAGTTGGCATTGGTGCCGATTCTCTTGTGAACGCACTAAACTAAAATTACAGAATCGCTATCTTTTACTAACAGGCAGCGCGAGAAAAGGACGGCTATAGCTATGAACTAAGTTGGAGATGTCAAACTAGTTCACGCCTTGCGCTTCACCGTGTTTTTTAGTCGACATGTTTTTACGTGTTGTCTAAATGTCTATGAAAAAATTAGTTCTAACTAATTTGACAGCTCTAATTTACTTTTGTCCCTTTCTTGTCATAATAGAGAGAAAAAGTTAGCAATAGCCTAAATTAAGTTTAGTTTGTGCACAACAGAATCGGCACCAATGTTGTATTAAGAACTTTATCTATGATTCGTTTTTTATTTAAATAAACATAACCTGAAAATAACAAAATTCTAACCTAACATAACTAAGGGCCGATTGTTCAAAAGTCAGATAATTTTTATCTGAGGAATAAATATGGCGTTTTGACAGCTTTTGTATAGAAAATAATGTCAAATTGTCACATTTATTCTTCAGATAAAAGTTATCTACCTATTGAAAAATCAGCCCTAAAACTATAAAAAAAAAAAAACTAAAATATGGCGTCGAAAAATTCCTCCGCATCGCTGTCGACTGGTAAAGTACCCAAGAGACTGGCGGCATTGCCACGTTGTATGACAATGCTAAGCCTCTGGCCAAGGTAAAAGCCAGCCCTTGGGTCACGGGAAGTGTTAACCAGCCGTTTGGAGATTTCGTCGATACATTATCATGGTCGGAATAAGGTTTGAAATACAAAAGCTGTCTGATAAGTTTAGGCTTCGACGAAAGTTAGAACTCATTTTGTAATGAGATGGATTAAGTTAAACAGGTCTAATAAAGTGTTCTAAAACATTAATTAATATGATCACTATATCTAGAAATTTAGTTATATCCAATCGTTATTGGTAGTTATTAAAAGATGTTAGATACAACCAATAAAATTTAACAAGCTGGTCTATTATCCATAATATCCTAAGGAAAATTCCCAGTTATTCACATTAATTCAGTTACTTCTACGAATCTACGTCACCGGCCAATTAAAGTAATAAAATAACTTTAGAAGAAACTTTGTTATATTTTTGCACAAAAGACGGCCATTTTAATATTGTAACAGTCTGCTTTTGAAGTAGTTAGAATAAATTAATCTAGAAACTAGACATTATGGGCTCCTGAGACGTTCCCACTTCAAAATGTATGAGTAATAATATAATAAGTAAAGTTGAACAATGTGGGCCTAGCGCGAACGAGCGGAGAAAACGTAACGTAAATTCGAACAGGTTTTTGAATCGAACAACACTATTCTGTAGATTTTTTACGGCAAGTGCAATTAAAGTCTGTTTTTAGGGTTCCGTACCTCAAAAAAAAAAACGGAACCCTTTTAGGATCACTCGTGTGTCTGTCTGTCTGTCTGTCCGTCTGTCACAGCCAATTTGCTCCGAATCTAATGGACCGATTAAGTTGAAAGGTACACTTATGAATTTCTGTGACCCAAACACGGACGGGTAAAGTAAATAAATGAATTTTGAATATAGAGGTCACTTTTGGGGGGCAAATAAGAAAATTAAAAAAAAAAGTTTTACAAACGACACCATGTGGCATGTCAAATGAAAGGGCTTACTATGAGGGTCTCAAATATATTTTTTTTATAATTTGAAAATAAATTGTTTTGAAGTATTTAAGAAAATAGACGAAAATTATTCCCCCCCCCCCTCCTTATCTCCGAAACTACTGAGCCTAAAATTTTGAAAAAAATACAGAAAATAGATCTATACCTGTAGATTACAGGAAAACCTATATGAAGTCTGTGGTCTTAAAATAACATGGAAATCTATCAATATTGTGAGTACAAACTTACATTTACAGTTGGAATGTATGGGAGAACATGTTTTTCAACTACAATGTTAAATTTGTTCTTAAGATAAATTCATCCCAACTACGGAACCCTTCATTGTGCGTGGTCCGACACGCACTTGGCCGGTTTTTTAATCTCGGAGACTAATTTGACATTTGCACCTGTCAAATTAGTCTCCGAGGAGGAGGGGCTCGTGGCTAAGTAATACCAGCCGCACGGGTCGATCCATCAGGTTAAGCTACGCTTGCCGGGGTCGGTCCGTGGATGGGTGACCATCTTTACATACCGAGACTCCGTTAAGCCGTAAAGCCGTTGGTCCCGGCTGTCATTCGTGGATCTTTGACAGTCGTTACGGGTCGTTAGAAGCCCGAAAGTCTGACAACCAGTCTTACCAAGGGGTATCGTGTTACCCAGTTAATGGGTTGTGGAGGTCAGATAGGCAGTCGCTCCATGTAAAATACTGGTATTCAGCTGCATCCGGTTAGACTGGAAGCCGACCCCAACATAGTTGGGAAAAGGCTAGGCAGATTGAAATTAGTCTTCGAGATTAAAAAGCAGACCATAGTATCACATGAGTATCAGCCATAGATATGAATATAGTCTTGAAACCATAGACATAGAGAACCACTCTCTAGAAAGAGACAAAGTGAATATGCGGCCAATATCGCAGCTCTTTTCTGTAAGCCTGTAATAATAAAGGCGCAGTGCTCCATTTTTAATTAATATTATAATTAAAAGTAGTTATTTCTTTAAGTTACTCATTATTATTTCTAGACTACTGGCTTAGGTTCGACACTGAAAAATTCCTTTTCGTCAATATTTTTTTCTTCACAAGAGAAATTGAGATAATTAAATTTAATTAAAACTACTTTTTTTACAAACAATAACAGGAAATGTATTTTTCTCTTATAGAGAATTAAGTCTTGATAGATTTATTTGATTGATTTAGGTATTCATAAAAATATCGATTAAATTTCATAAATTATACTGATATTTTACAAGCATGAAAGTATATCCATTAAAGTCAAACCATCATTAGACCAATCAGAATTCTAGAAAGAGACGACATCTACTGGCTGCAAATTGGCTTTGTCTCTCTCGTACTTTTCAGTCTGTATTCAGTGCACAACTGTGGCCTTGGTGCGAGTTTTGATACTTACTCGATTGCGTTTACGTTAACGTTAATTTACGTCAATTTGTTTGTTTCCCATTAAAGTCACCAGATGGCGCTTATTCAGTTATCAGTACAAATTGAAGATTACGTGATCGAGTAAGTATAAAAACTGGCGCTAAGGCCTCAAAATACGGAACGCTCAGTCCATTATCCATGTCATCATCTTCCTGCCCTTATCCCATGTTACTTGGGGTCGGCGCAACACGTTTTCTTCTTCCATTCTCCACTGTCAACCGTCACGCTATCATTCACTCCCTTCTCTTTCATATCATTCCTCACACAATCCATCCATCTTTTCTTTGGCCTTCCTCTGCCTCTCCATCCATCAACATGTATATTCATCACCCTTTTAGTCATATGCGTTTCGTCTCTCCTCATCACATGCCCATACCAAGACAAACGATTTCCTTTCAACTGTTCTGTCACTGGCGCCACTTTCAAACTTCCTCTTATATACTCATTTCTTACTTTATCCATTCTCATCACTTCACACATCCATCTCAACATTGATTTTTTTTATCCGTCTTCTTCATTGCCCAGCATTCCGATCCATAAAGTACGACAGGCTAAGGCTGACTGACTTTTTCCCCTTTAACTTGAGGGGCATCCGTGGGTCACAAGTTGTTCCTATAACCTGTCGCCATTTCATCCATCCTGTGTTGATCTAATGGGTTATGTCTGGGTCTACTTCGCCATCCCCTTGGAGAAGCGACCCGAGGTACCGAAAGTCGGAGCAGATCGGTAAGGGCGTTCCGGCAAGAGATATGGGCACAGTCCATTATTTATGTCCACGCTTAAAACTAAAAACTAATAAAATTATGAAGTGCTAAATGAGTATTTTTATATTTTCAAATCGTTCGAATTTACGTTACGGTTGCTACGCGCGTTCGTGTTAGGCCTACTGGTAAGTAGCAGTAAGTTCTAGAAAGAAAAACAAGTCTACATTCTAATGTACTTAAAGGAGTTTACTTTGATGAACTAATTTTTTACTTCAAATACCTAGGTTTTTGCGGACAATTGAAAAAAACTGGTTAAGGGCGAGTCGGACTCGCGCACGAACATACCGTACCATTATCTATGAAAACCGCAAAAAAAACACGTTGGTTGTATGGAAGCACCCCTTAAATATTTGTTTTATTTTAATTTAATTATTTCTGGTTTTTAGTGTTTGATGTTATAACGGCAACAGAAATACATTATGTGTGAAAATTTCAACTCTCTAACTATCACGGTTCATGAGAACCTGGTGATAGACGGACAGACAGACGGACGGACAACGGAGTCTTAGTACCTAATAGGGTCCCGTTTTACAATTTTTTTTTTCTGCCAACAAGGCCTCAGTTAGTTTTGCTTTTAAACGTAAAATTATATAAAGCAGCACTCTTTCATAACACACTATCAATCGGAATCAGAATCAATTTGAAGCAAATTGCTAATCCATTGCTTCATATGTTCGAAAAATTTGTCTGCTCAACAACGTAAACAATGCAATGAATGTTGTTGAACTGTCAAAATGAAACCGATTCCGATTGATAGTATGTTACGCAATTGCTCCGCTGATGCTAAATTACACGTTATTTATCTGAGTTGTGATTGGTTGACCTAAAAACAACAATACCTACATCCAACCCAATAATAGTAAAAAAAATATTATTATTGGGTTTGACTCATTGTTGTTAAAAAATCGTAAAAAAAATCCAACTCAGCTGGCCAGCTGTACTGTGCTTCTTGCAACCGAGTCTTTAAGACGAAGTTCGGTTGTGCTAGCCACATCAGAGCTCACCGGAATAAAGACCCTGATTAAACATAAAGGAGTCGCCATCGCCGGATACGGTGTGGACGACATGATGATGATGATGATGATGTTAAAAAATTGAAAATCCATTTGTATTCTTAGTCAATCTGCTTAGCCTTTTCCCAACTATGTTGGGGTCGGCTTCAGTCTTACCGGATGCAGCTGAGTACCAGTACATCAGAATACCAGCGTTGCGGTATTTATTTTTTAAATATCGCAGCTTTATGCTGAGATGGAAGCCTTTTTGGCCTCGCACAGGTCTCTTTTTTTTTAGTCTGAATTTTTATTTAATTTAATTTCTTTTTTTTTTTTGTTGTTGTTTAATGTTTATTTTTTACTTTTGTAAGCTCCTTTTTAACTGTATTTCCTGTGCGTGTCCCAAATAAAATATTTTTCTTTCTTTCTTTCTTTTACCTATTAAATGGAGCGATTGTCTATCTGATCTCCACAACCCAATAACTGGGTAATACGATACCCCTTAGTAAGACTGGTTGTCAGACTTTCGGATTTCTGGCGACCTGTAACGATTGTCAATGATCCACGAATGACAGCCGGGACCAACGGCTTAACGTGCTTTCCGAGGCACGGAGGGGTCTCGGTATGTAAAAATGGTCACCCGTCCACGGACCAACCCCAACAAGCGCAGCTTGACCTGATGAATCGACCCGTACGGCTGTTATTACTTAGCCACGAACTCCTCCATTTGTATTGTAAGTAGTAACAGTTAACAGGCGCTTGTAATAGGATTCCGTCATAATTAGTGAAGGAAACACGACAATACTTAGATAAAACAATGCATACGAAACAATACATACTAAAGTACTTCTACATTCAATGGGGAACCGGGATACATGTTATTTTACGACAGTTTACACTCCAAGACGCTTATAGGTACACGTTTGCTGTATATTTGACGTGTATATCAGGGACACGTCTTTTGTTCTACCGCCTTCCGCAAGCTCCATTGTTCGAGATCGACCGCCATGTTGAAAAATGAAGCATGTATGTATCTTTACCATATTTCAGATATACTGATAGTCTATGAGGAGTATTATGTTGCAGTGTTAAATTAATCGCTTGATTTATTGTCTGTGCCTACCTATGTACTTTATTTGGTATTTATAGATTAGATAATAGGTAAATTTAATTATTGCACACAGAAAGATAGCATAACACACAAAAGCACAATTAAAATAATCACTAATCCTACTAATATTATAAATGTGAAAGTTTGTATGCTTGGATGTTTGTTACTCAATCACGCAAAACGGCTGAACGGATTTGAAAGAAATTTGGTATACAGATAGTTTATAACCTGGATTAACACATAGGATACTTTTCATCCCGGTAGAATTTTCCCGTGGGATAATTTCCGACATAAACGCGGGCGAAGCCGCTGGCAAAAGCTAGTAAGTACATAAGTATAAATTCGAGTCGTTGAGTTCCTTAAGGTGAAAGCGCGAGGGTAGCCCGCGAAATTCAAAATTTCTTACGTTTTTTGCAATTCGCAAGTCAGTATTATGTTGTATGTAGATCTAAATATGATTCGCGGCCTATTTATTTATAGAATTATAATCATAAAAATCGTCAACACTCTCTTACCCTATTGAATGATTATTTCATGAAAACATGAGATTTGAGGCCAATTCTAACTTATGGAGTTGAATTGCTGATTCTAATGTTTATAATTTTGTAAAGCCATATTAGTTACGGGCGCGAATCATATTTTCATCAACATACAACCAGACACTGACGTGCAAATTGCAAAAAACTTAAGAAAATTTGCATTTCGCGGGCTACTTTAGCGCATCTCCCTTAAGTTGTATTGAGCTACACGATTATTAATAAATGTGTGCACCGACTGGACAGGTCCACTCAAATCTGTGTGGTTATTTTCTCAAAAGACACTAATTTACAATGGTTCTCATAACTGACCGATAATGTCTGGAATTTAAAAAAAAAAGTTTGTTCCGATGTTTCTTCTCTTATTAGTTGCTTACTAGTTGAGTATAGTCTGTTTTTTTTAACAAACGAGTACTAAGTTATGTCTCTCGCACATTTGCGATATTGACAGAGTGAGATGGGTTATTGGTCGGGGTGTGGCCAACGCCTGTGTTATGAAATTGTTAAGGCCCGTTCTTATTGAAAAATTCTAAAATTTACTGTACAGGAGACATGTCTGCCATAACTCACGCACAAACAATATCGTCTAGTTCACTCACTAAAACACATGCGACGCGCAGGTAGTCGATGACTCAACTGAATGTACATGTAACTACATCGTTTGGTTTGTGTGTAACGGATTTTATGTTGATTACGTGAACCAATAGCAACGCAGTAAAAATATTCACTACTCGTTTGTTAAAAAAAACAGACTATAGTAATCGTAAAAATTAATTTTGATATGTAAAACTGTTTGGTAAAAACAAATAAAAAATAAATAGGTATTATTTTATTATTGATTGTACGCGGCTTCTATATCAGGCAGCAAATTATATCATTGTGTAAATCATCCACACAGGTATACCTCATTTCAAAATAATATTCCCTTGTATAAACTATCACGAAATATGACACGAATTCACGCAAAATTACGTATCAATTTTCACACTCCAATAATAATAATTTTGAAATTTTGGTAATGCTAGTGTAACGCAAGATTCTCCCGATTCTAATTCAAGTTTTCACATCAAACTGTCATTTGAGTACGGCAACGTTTGATTGAGCACGTCTGCCAGCCCAGGGGATCGACGTAACTTCCTTTAATAATGAATATTATAACTGAATAATCAAACGTTATACTTTGTGAAGGCTTCTGGTAGCCTAGTAAGGACTTAATGGAAACGTTTCAAAGCCTGGTAGTGGTTTAAATATTGGCATTGGTTTAATAAAAAATCTATAACAAGTCATATTGAATGTCATCCTATCCAACTTCCTACTAATAAGGATGGATGGATGTGTGTTACTCTTTCACACAAAAACTACCAAACGGATTTTAATAAAATTTGGCACACAGATAGTTTATAACTTGGATTTACACATAAAATACTTTTTATTCCGATATCCCTACGGGTACGTAACTTACGTGGGTGAAACCGCGGGGCGCTACTAGAAAATTATGTTCCCTAATTTCCTACCTAAGAATGGTGACACCACTGAAAATCTTCACCTTCCCACATTATTTGAAAATGTACACCTAAATTAAGTGTATGGTAAACCTTTTTAGGTACGTACCCAATAAAATGAAAAGAAGATATTATATTATTTCTGTATAGTAAATTGAATTTCGTAGACATAATTTTTTTATAGCAGCGTAAATCGAAAGAAGAGTTGTGTCATCACAAAAAAAAAAAACATTTTTCATTGATGAAGGTTAAATTTACGTAAAGCACCGACAAAATAAATATAAACAAAGAAATACGTAACACTGTAACGGATAGCTGTTCCCTGTATGTAAATTGGAGTGACAGGGGAATGATCAATGTATTTTTTTTATGTTGGCAGCATTGAATTGTGAAAATGTTGACGATTGAATCAGGAATATTTTATTTTCATATATTTTTTTTTTAATTCGGCAAGTTAACTGTGGAAATACTCTCGTGGATTTATGAGATTTATGAAACGCTTCGGACAAATGAACCAATCAAATATGTTTGTAAGTAAGTCATTAAAAAATAATATTGACTCGTCAAATTTAAGGATGTGGTATAAACAATCAAACCGAACAACTTTTTTCATGTCACCAACATCGTAATCGCGAAAAAATATTCAGCTGTTCCGTACATTTGCGTCGAGTAGGTATTGAAGTTTTCTATGGGACAGTTGAAACATTTTTCGCGATTACGATGTTGGTACTGTGGCGGCATCTACATCGCCACATACGAACTACGTTACTACGCGTCACACTGACGTCACGCAATCCTGCATCGCGCAATTAGAGTTTACCGCGCAACTAGCATATATACAACGTCCCGACATCAACCGTTGGGCAGTTGCCCACCAGACACGACACCCGTCTGGTCGTAGGATCCTCCCTTTTCAATAGAGGATGAGTGAACTTTTACACTCTGTTCCTCATGCCTCTATAGTACCATGGAGAAAGTTTTTCGGTTTGAAGATCTCACACCCAAAATTTGATGAAGATGCAAAACGACACGTTGTACTCGTATTGCCGGACACGTTTGGGTTCTTGAAAACATCCAACGTTATCGCGGAAGACCCAAGATGGCGGGACGAACTTGACGCTTATAAGAAGGATTGGTCCACATTGGCTCAGGATCGAGTTGAGTGAAAAAGGAAAGGGAGGCCTGTGCCTTGCAGTAGCACAATACAAGCTGATTATTTTATTACTAGCTGCGCCCCGCGGTTTCACCCGCGTTAACCGGGATTAAAAGTAGCCTATGTGTTAATCCAGGGTATAAGCTATCTACGTAACAAATTTCATCCAAATCGGTCCAGCCGTTTGAGCGTGAAGAAGTAACAAACACACACACTCACAAACTTTCGCCTTTATAATATTAGTGTGATTATTGCATAAATATTGCTCACAAACGAGTAGTAGAATGTACATTATGCATCTAATAAGTACGGTTATTGGATTCTGCTTGTTTTAACTCACACCAAAACTGCTGAACAGATTTGATTTAAACGCACAACACATTCAAAATTATTCGCGAATACCAAGGGGTCCTCGAAACTATCAATAGGTATTGCAATTGATCAATTGCCATCAATTTCTATTGTAGTAACATTGTCAATCTCTTCAATTGCAGTTGGTATCGCATCAATGTGTCAATATCAATCAATCTATCCTAGCCTTTTCCCAACTGTGTTGGGTTCGGCTTCCAGTCTATCCCGATGCAGCTGAATACCGTTATTTTACATAGAGCGACTGCCTATCTGACCTCCACAACCCAGTAACTGGGTAAGATTGGTTGTCAGATTTTCGGGCTTCTGACGACCCGTAACGACTGTCAAAGATCCACGATTGACAGCCGGGACCAACGGCTTGACGTGCTTTTCCGAGGCACGGAGGAGTCCAGTATGTAAAGATGGTCACTCATCCACGGATCAACCCCGGCAAGTATAGCTTAACCAGATGGATCAACCCGTGCGGCCGTTACTTAGCCACGAGCTTCTCCAATGTGTCAATATCAATCACGTAAATATTGACAGTTGCAATTGATCGTTTCGGCGATCCATAATAAAATAGATGTATAATTTAGATCTGGTTATACTTCTAATCAGAATTCTTTCAGTCCATATTTTTGGATTCATAAAATGACCCTTTTTGACTGACAATTTAATATTACACATAGTTTACCCTGGAAAAATCATAAAACTAAATAAATACGCCTTCAATCCAAATTCTTTACCCATAACCTCACGAAAACAACGAAACATATATTAATAATAATATGTGCGACTTACTTAATAACTATGAAATTCCAGCCTTTAAATAAATAGGCCCATATGAAACCCGTGTTATATTAAATTCCATGGCAAAGGGAACGTATTCCCTTCGGCCCTTTTTTAGTTACGCCTAATAAGGTCCTGGGGCCAGGGGAAATGGCCCTTCAAAACGAGTCCCGGATATCTGGCTTTGATATCAGTGAGATATAGATATCGTGTCTTCGATATCGATAGTATATCGAGATTTTTGAGATTGGAATCGATTTGATATCCTACGATATTTGATTGATGATTTTGAGATCCCAGTAGCAGTGGCAGATGTGAGTGGAAACGCCGGGAGGGGACTCCCTAGCTAGAAGAGGATTGGCAACCTTATTGGTGATGTTCTTCAGAAAAATCAGGAGCGTATGACCAGATATATGAATGTGAACGAAACAAAAGTAGTAAGGATCATAACAGGTGGCGTTCTGTAGTTTCTGTCTACCTCCATTGGAAGAAGGCTTGAGTTTATGTATGTATGAATTCCCAGTAGTAACGCTTCAAAACGGTAAAATAATAGTGTTTTTGAGTTGACCCTTTAAAAACACTTTATAATTTTTGTATTTTAATTTTTTTTTATTTATAGACTTAGTAACGGTTGCCTAAATAAATTATTCACACATGACTCTATTTTTTTCTTGACATTATAGACATTAAAATTTCATCCAATAAAAGGTATAGTTGACCTCGTAACTGTTATATTAGGTCTTTACCTATGAAATTGCCGTTCTGCAGTACTGGCCATTTCAAATCAAAATAATTTTTGTTTGGCTAAGAATTCTAATTTCAAATTAATTTTATTTTAAAAACATGGATTTTTTTTTCCAAAAGTAGTCATTTGTTTATTGATTAGTGTTACATTTGTATCGCATTTCAATCTTTTTCGTCATCATGGATACGTTAAAAATTCGAGTAATTATGGAATATGAGTACCGTCGTGGCAGCAACGCGGCACAAGCGGCACGCAACATCAGCGACGTTTACGGAGCTAACACTACAAACCAACGCACCACTTGTTATTGGTTTGCTCGCTTCCGTTCTGGAAATTTCGACCTGAAAAATGAACCTCGCGGTCGTCCGAAGACTTTGGTCGACAATGACGAATTAAAGGCGATTGTGGAAGCTGATGATACACAATCTACGGCTGAATTAGCAGCAGCTTTCGACGTTAGCGTCAAAACAATATTGGTCCATTTGCGTCAAATTGGCAAGGTAAAAAAGCTTGACAAATGGGTGCCCCACGAACTCAATGATCGCCAGCGCGAAGTACGCGTCGAGACGTGCCTTGCACTGCTCAACAGACACACAAATGAAGGAATTTTGAACCGCATTGTTACCTGCGATGACAAATGGATTCTGTTTGATAACCGCAAGCGCTCAGCACGTTGGTTGGATCCTGGTTCAGCACCTAAACAATGCCCTAAACGAAAACTTACCCCTAGAAAAGTGATGGTCACTGTTTGGTGGTCTAGCGCCGGTGTGATTCATCACAGCTTCTTACCAAACGGGGTGAGCATTACTTCAGATGTGTACTGTGAAGAACTGAACACAATGATGGAGAAGCTGGCACATCTCCAACCAGCATTGGTCAATCGCTCGTCTCCGCTGCTCCTGCATGACAACGCGCGACCTCATACTGCACAGCAGACGGTCTCCAAGTTGCAAGAACTGGGGTTGGAAGCTCTCCGTCATCCGCCCTACTCACCAGACCTTGCGCCTACAGACTACTACTTTTTCCAGAATTTGGATAACTTCTTGGCGGGAAAAAAATTCAATACCCGAGAGGCAGTACAAAATGCCTTTGAAGAATTTGTTGCCTCCCGTCCAGCTGATTTCTTTAAGAAGGGCATCAATAAACTGCCACTGCGTTGGCAAAGATGCATTGATTGCATGGGTGATTACTTCGATTAATACAAATAAAAAATGCATGAAAAAATTTCGTTTAAACTTTTTCATACAAAACGGGAATTTCATAGGTAAAGACCTATTATCATCTTAAGTTTTAATGTCATTTAAGCTGCGGTCCCACAGCCCCGTTTTCTCACAGACCAGATCGCGCCAACCCGGCTGTGGCAACCGTCGCATCTTATTACTGTCGTCGCCAGTCCGATAAATCGGGAATCGGTAGGTTCAAAAACGCAGCGTGATGCGGCGTGAGGGTGCCAGAACGCATTTCCTCTGCTTTCTTTTTGTTTTGTTTAATAAATGTTGACCACAGAATAATACCACAGTGGCTGTAGACGCAACAATTCGCTCCATATCACTTGAAACGTTAGAATAGCAGTCAACAGGCCGCACCAGGCCACCACACGCCCGTGGGCATGCTCAGCACGTGCCGCGAGCCTCGATAGGTATGGCAACGTCTGGTGTGGCCTGTCAGTAACCGGGCCGTGGGGCTGCAACTTTACACATGATACAACATCAAGGCCTTTGTCACTGTGGCAGTTAGATATTTTCAAACTAAGTGGAGTTTTAATGTAGTGGGAATTATTGTCAAAAGTTATAAAGAAATTATGATCTCGACTATAATAATTTAATAATTTATTTATTTCACCAAAAATAATACAACGGATTACACATACTTATTAGGTTAGTACTGGGAGCATCTGTAGCCGAACTAGGACGAGTCCTGTATCTCAGCATACAGCGCCAGAACCCTCGAAACAGATACACATACAATCAATCTGCCTAGCCTTTTCCCAACTATGTTGGGGTCGGATTCCAGTCTAACAGGATGCAGCTGAATACCATTATTTTACATGGAGCGACTGCCTATCTGACCTCCACAACCCATTAACTGGGTAATACGATACCCCTTGGTAAGACTGATTGTCAGACTTTCGGGCTTCTGACGACGCGTAACGACTGTCAAAGATCCACGAATGACAGCCGGGACCAACGGCTGAACGTGCTTTCCGAGGCACGGAGGAGTCTCGGTATGTAAAGATGGTCACCCATCCACGGACCAACCCCGGCAAGCGTAGCTTAACCTGATGGATAGACCCGTGCGGCTGTTATTACTTAGCCACGAGCTCCACAACAGATACACATACAATAATACATATATTAGCCCAAAACTATACCTATCATCTACCCACTCCACAGCAAAATAAATAATACAGTTTTCTTTTACCGGACAGTCGACTAAAAGGTCAAAGTATCGCTTAAATAAAAAATGATAAGATATGTACAGCCGTAAAAAGGTTTTCATTTCTCAGTATGTTTCATAAAAACTATGCTTGATTGAAAATATTTTCTTTATAGTTAACATTTTCTTCTTGTTAACTCTTTGGCCAGAATATTATGACCTTTTGTTGAAAAATAAAGATACTGGGAGATATTGTCTACCGTTTGTCGTAAAAGACCACTATGCTTCGCAATAATAAATTACTGTCAATTTCGGTCGCATCTCGGCGTTGAGCCAATATGACAATTGATTTCAGGCGAGTAGAACCGTCAACTGGCGCCACTATTGAGAAAAAAAATCATAAGTCTATGAACATTTTGAAATTTCCTATGCTCATATTTTTAGTCAGATGATGTAGATTTTTTAACCTCACGTGACCTACCTCATCTGATTAAAAATATGAGCATAGGAAATTTCAAAATGTTCCATATCTCCAGACTTATGATTTTTCCCTCAAGTGTGGCGCTAGTTGGCAGCTCTACTCGCCTTCAAGTTACGTAATACCACTGTGGCCACGGCTATCGCAATGAGTTGCCAGCATATTTACCATCACCCCTATGCTACCTCTTGTTTAACATGACTGAAATGAGTGGAAATTGTCACCTTCGATTCACTGTGTTTGGTAGAGAGAGATTCTTCCAAAATTTGGAGAGCATTTGGTGATAAATCTAAATTTAAAAGTGATCGGATCAATTCGTTTTAGGTTATGTGAAGAAAGAAACATGCTATGCTTTCCATATTTCTGACTTATATGATCGTTCACTATGTTCTGTGGTATCTTGTAGTCGGCGAAGCATGTTGTTTTCTTCCATAAACCTACCATTAGGCTACGTTCATATGTGACGCACGACAAGCGAAATTTATTTGATCATATATTATTTCGCTGCCGCGTCGCTGTCGGCGTACCAGTGCGGCCCCGGCCTTAGTGTGTTCTGCAATTGCCTCGCAGATGACAAGCACTAACGTGCCCTGCGGGTGCTCGTCTGAGTCACTGTCTGTTTCGGTGGAGCCGAGAAAATGGACGTAGAAGAAGGTATTATTTTATAGTTATATTATAAAAAAATATAGAAAAAGAAAACGGACACATTGGGTTCACCCAATTTTGAAGAAAAGTCATTCAAAATTAAAATTTTACGAAGTAACTTATCATTTCTATTCAAAACCAATTTCATTAATTTCTTGCGTTAAAAGATACCAACCAACTTCCATAGAATATACTTACTTATTACATTTTTTTAAGGCTTTAAAATTATAATAAAATCAGTGATTCCATGAATCGATAGAATTTATAACGACGCATACCTAATAACATTTTTTTCAGAGAAAACCGCTAAAAGGATTCTTTAGCTTTGTTTTGTGAAAAAGAATTGGATAGAAAACAAAGCGAAGCTGTATACTGTGTGTCGTTGTCAGTTTAAACTTTTCATTGCTGGTGTTACTATGTAGATTTGAATATGAAAATGAGACTTATAATTTCACTAGCTTTTGCCAGCGGCTTCGCCCGCATGGATGTCGGAAAATATCCCACTGGAACGTACTACCGGGAATTCCTTAATTATTCCTTGTCTACATTATAAAGGGAACTCTGACAAAATTTCAGATTACTAGGCCCAAGGGTTTGGGCTAGGCGTTGATGAGTCAGTCAATCAGTCAGTCAGGACTTCTCTTTTTATTTATATTGATATAGATTATCATTAACCTAGCTTTCAACATAGCTGCTGCTGTCCACTGCTGGACATAAATTTATCAATTTTCTCTCAAACTGCACGCCATTTATGTATAACTTGATTCACCGGCACTTCTGTCCTACTGCTACAAGCCACTCTGCGAAGATCCTCGCCCCAATAAACCTGAGGTCCTACTCTACATTTGCCGTTTCGCGATCTCCACTCAAGAATACGTCTACCCCAACGGTCATCAGTTCTGCGGCTGAGATGGACTAGCTCATGCTGTAGTAAAAATATTAGCAACTAGCTTTTTTCCGCGGCTTCGCTCGCTTTGAATTTGACAATCAGTTCAGGTTGTAATCTGCCTGTAATAATAATAATCCAAACATGATTCGAAAGACCCTGGCGTCATCTATTATAGTTGTTCTCTTCGGGAACAGTACTTTTTTCGGGATAAAAGGTAGGTACTCTATGACCGTTTCTGTACACCTGACAACGTATATTATGTAAAATTTCAGGATGATCGGTTCAGTGGTTTAGGCGTGAAAAGGTAACAAAAAAACTTACTTTCGCATTTATAATACTGCGCCCCACAGTTTCACCCGCGTATACCGAGATAAAAAGTAGCCTATGTGTTAATCCAGGGTATAAAAATCTACATACAAAGTTTCATACAAATCGGTCCAGCCGTTTGAGCGTGAAGAACTAACAAACATACAAACACACACACTCGCAAACTTTCGCCTTTATAATATTAGTGTGATTAGTTTGGATTTAGTTAAATGGTAGTGGGGCTAAGGACTCGTGGCTAAGTAATATCAGCTACACGGGTAGATCCATCAGGTTAAGCTACGCTTGCTAGGGTTGGTCCGTGGATGGGTGACCATTTTTACATACCGAGACTAAATAAAGCACGTTAAGCCGTTGGTCCCGACTGTCATTTGTGGATCTTTGACAGTCCTTACGGACCAAAAGCTTACATAATTCGTGTTACCAAACATAAAGTAACAGAATCACTCTGCCTATCCTTTTTCCAACTATGTTGGGGTCGGCTTCCAGTGTAATTCGATGCAGCTGAATACAAGTATTTTACATGGCGCGACTGCCTATCGGAGCTCGACAACCCAGTTACTGGGTAATACGATACCCCTTGGCAAGACTGGTCGTCAGATTTTCGGGCTTCTGACGACCCGTAAGGACTGTCAATCAATCTGCCTAGCCTTTTCCCAACTATGTTGGGGTCGGCTTCCAGTCTAACCGGATGCGGCTGAATACCATTATTTTACATGGAGCGACTGCCTATCTGACCTCCACAACCCAGTAACTGGGTAATACGATACCCTTTGGTAAGACTGGTTGTCAGACTTTCGGGCTTCTGACGACCCGTAACGACTGTCAAAGATCCACGAATGACAGCCGGGACCAACGGCTTAACGTGCTTTCCGAGGCACGGAGGAGTCTCGGTATGTAAAGATGGTCACGCATCCACGGACCAACCCCGGCAAGCGTAGCTTAACCTGATGGATCGACCCGTGCGGCTGTTATTACTTAGCCACGAGCTCCTGTAACGCAATGTATTTGCCCTGATTCAGTCCACTATTCTCAAACGATTTTGTAAATGAACCTTCCAACTCCAATTATTCTTTTGACACCCCTAAAATGTAAGCCGCAAAAAGCAATTACGACCACCCTAAATCTCAATATAGAAACATATGAGACCTTTGATATATGAACGTTAATATATTACCTAAAAATCGTTTTGGAATACAGAAAAAAGAGAAATCCCACTGATTTCATTATGTTAGAAAAAAGGAAACGCCGTGTGCCCGTCGCGTCGCCCGGTATATTAGAAAAGTTCGAAAAATGTACTGCTTCTACCATAGGGTTGGCAACGCTTCCTGTTCGCAATTTTAGGGAAACAATTTGAATTTTTCTGTAATTTGTTTGAAAGAGAGTTCGTTTACCGCCGTCAGCAGTTACTCGGAAAAGTCTTTGTGAAATATTTACTCGATAACTTTTATCTTTTTCGTATCAATTTGCTGAGTATCTTTTTCGTGACTCATCGTGATGGGCGTCGTCATAAATAAGGGTCAATTAGTTAAATTGTAAATGTCTCTTGTTACGCAACGTCTGCCTTTCTTTAAGTTGATTTGAATACTTAGATTTTATATCTAACATGAAGTTGTAGGCTCTTTTTTGATCCAATTTTACAGAATTACACCTCGGAATCAGAGATTCATTCCGTGCCAGCCCTAACCTTGGCACGCACCGAATAATATTAGTATTGTTACATTCTTGCCTCTAAATACAAAATACCATTTTGTGTATTTACGAATAAAAAATGTCCTTATATAACTGCCAACAAAAACATGTATATAGTCGAATATACAATTTGTAAAACAACTTTAGGTGTTACCAAAAAGTTTTAGTCCGTTTTCATATCGTTTTTTTTTTAGATATAGGTACCTAATACCTACACTCGTTGTTTTTCTTTTGTTTTCAAATAACCTCGCAGGTAGATGGCAACAGAGATTGTGTTCATTCCATTTTCAGAGGTACCTACGCAACTGTCAAAAGCAAATTGTCATTATTTATACGCTTTTGCGAATATTTCGGTTATCGAATTTGGGATTCTGGACAAAATTTTGATCCTATTTGTATAAAAGGCTTCGTTTCGATACAGGACAAAGTTTTGCGTACAGATATCAGTAACAGTTTTCCAATTTAGTTTGTGTACAAAAGTGTTTTAATATTTTCTGAATTGTGTTTGAGCACAACAGAAATATAAAGGAAAATATCACAGCTTTTATTTATTCGTCGGCGAAATCTAACTGACGTCTAGCAAGAGTGGTTGTCATTTTCTGTCACAATAAGGAAAAGAAAGTCCTGTGTTTATTATACATATGGCGTGATATGTGCCAGGAAAATAAAGACAATAGAAATAACTACTCCAATACATGTATTATTAACAAACTAGGGGTGGGTTGCACCATCTTACTTTAACAATAACAAACATCCACCTTCAGTTCCATGTTTGTTATTGTGAAGGAGGATGCGCTGTGGTAGCCCCCGAAATTCAAATTTTCTTGCGTTTTGTGCAATTTACAGGTCCGTGTCAGGTTGTATCTTGATCATAATATGATAGGCGGAAATAAAACATATGTAGTCACATAATTTTAACCATAAAAATCATCAATACATCTCGCTAAGTTAGATTTCGTGCAGATTCGTTAGATTTCGTTCGTTCAACGAATCTGCACGAAGTCTAACTTAGAGAGATGTATTGATGATTTTCATGGTTAAAAGTATATATAAATACATATATGTTTTATAGCCGCGTATCATATTTTGACCAACATACAACCTGACACGGACCTGCACATTGCAAAAAACCCAAAAATAATTGAATTTCGCGGGCTACCAAGTAAGATGGTGCACCCACCCTTGTTAAAGTTCCTGTTAGACAAAAAATGGGTTGTTTCATTTGACAATTTGTTAGCTGACGTTATAACTTTAACCCCCACGCTTCGCTGGTTTAAGTTATTGTTAAATATCTGTCACTTCTGTCAGACGCGTTGAATGTCATGTCCCTGCTCCGAACTTTAACTATTACATTTGACATGACGGTGGAACAGCAGGTAGTCATTTTATGGTGATATTAAATTTGACTGAAACTATAACGTAGCCCTTAGTGCAACCCATCCTTTGTATTCGACCCTACCTACCTACTTATGTATTTCATTACCAAACCAATGGACTTTTTAGGGTTCCGTAGTCAACAAGGAACCCTTATAGTTTCGCTATGTCCGTCCGGCTGTCTGTTCGTCCGTCCGCAGCTTTGCTCAGAGACTCTTGGTACTAGAAAGCTATAGTTTGGCATGGATATACATAATATTTATCACGCCGACAAAGTGGTAAAATAAAATGAAAAAAACATTTTTTTACGGACCTTCTGTCAATCTGCCTAGCCTTTTCCCAACTATGTTGGGGTCGGCTTCCAGTCTAACCGGATGCAGCTGAATACCAGTATTTTACAACGGCTTAACGTGCTTTCCGAGGCACGGACCTTCTGTACCAACACGTAAAGTTGGGATGTTTTTTTTTTCTCGTCTACCCTATGGTGAGGGTGTTTTTGGATAGGTTTTTCAAAAATATTGCGGGTTTGTGAAAACAATTTTTCGATTTAGGGATCCGTTTCTGAAATATTAAGCTTTAAAGTGCTCATTTTTGTTAGAGTTAAGTGTCCCCTCCCACCACCACCCCTGCCACCTAAACGGTTAGTTTTGGTTGAGTGAAAAAATTCACGGTATCAGTACCTATAACGATAATAAAAGGAAAGCTATCACAGCTAAGGCTTTTAAAGTTTACGACTAGTCAACCAACTTGTAACATGTACTTGGAACAGTAAAAATTTCGTACAAATTCCATAAAAAAATACTTATGTAACGTTTTTAGTTGTGTAATAAATCGTACAACCGAAGTTAAAGATTAGAAACTCGTTAGCGCACAATATTAATTGTATCAACCGAACATTCGCACACATATGGTCATGGTATTCCAAACATTGCGCTTTGGCAGGATCGCCATGTATGGCGGGATCTCGAGGAGATATTTAAACACCGAGAGCTGAATCAATACTGTCTTTATATCGATTAAACAATTAAAAGGATTACATTTATACGTAATAAGGCTGGTAACATACAATAAGGTTGATTACACACTACAGAAAGATCTTACGCAAAATCTTTTAGGTATCTAAAAAAATGTCGTAAATGGCGGATCAAACCGCTTGGTTAACAACGAATCGAGAGCCCTTCAAAGCAATTTATTGGCAAAGTGTACCCGTACTGTCAACTTGATTGGCTGTTCACTAAATTGTTCATACATCCAGACTTTGAGTGGAACAACCTATTTAAAAGCACGCGAATGCAAATGCCACGCTTGTTATTTTCTTTTCGTTTCATTGCATGTTGTCAAACTTGTTATTATTAGCTAGTTTACAAGAACTAGCTATAGCGAGTGATTTTTACACATTGTTATTAGAGAAAGATAATTATGTTACGCGCTAACATCGCAATTACTAAATCTGGACACGGCGCACGATTTTGTGTACCAAAACTCGCACATCTTTGATCACAGTCACAAACCTACATTTACCGATCAACAAGGACAGAGATAAGAGCCGGCGCTGTCGTGCAAATGGAATCGCGTCAGCCACCGAATGTTGGCCGAATGTTTACGATCTATCTCGCTCGCACAAATATGGCAAAGCAAACATTAACTATTATTATAATTTTCAATAAATTAACATTTTTGGCAGTACTTACTAGTGAAAAGTAATCCCGTGGAACTTGTTTTTGGTTTTTGAACTATTTATGCACATTTTGAAACCACAGGAAGGCATTTTTGCTGGTTATTTAGACGATTACAGTAATTTTACTTAACGTGCTACACAAACGGCAGTTTGATTGTGACTAAAATCAATTGTGTCCGTGAGCATAATTTGTGCGTTCAACGTCGAGGAGCGCGAACCCTAATCCTCCTCCTAATCCTAATTTATACATCAATGTTATTACGTAACATTATTTTCTTAAGTTTTTTTATGAAATTGTTCGAACACTGAAATTAATTTTCAAGAATCCTTTCCTTTATTAAAAAAAAAAATATCAAACACAAAAACGATCTGATTAAAACTTGAACAGATTTCAGTCTTTGAATGTGGAACCCCTTCCTCAATGTCAAACGATCCACGTAATTTCAGCAAACTGGAAACTCCGTCCAAACAGCATCCATTACCTAGTCAGCAGGAATGAACGAGCGGTAATCGCTTGAGAACTTGCAACGGATGCGACACGTAGCGATGGAATGGTAGTTACAAGAGTTTCTTAGTACCGGGGCGGACGTTCGAACCAGCCGCTCGACGGGGAGATTTTTCACAGTACTTTTAGTTAGGGCTTCACAAACGGCGATTTTAGATAAAGCGATTATATCGTTTTCGCTTCATCAATTTTGTAAGTTGTTTTTCGACGAATGATAAGTGGAGTTTGAGTTTGTTTTGTGATGGGATTTTTCGCTTTTTTCGTTGGAATTAATTGGATTGTCAGGGATTTGTACCTGTTGTTTTACTATTTTGTTTTTGAACGGCGACTGGCAATTCGGAAAATCCATTGTGTTCGTATAGTAAAAAGGTTTTTCAGTGAATAGAATAAAACTATCTAACTATTGCTTCTGTGACAGCCATTTTCTGACCATAGTGACACTTATAACAAACTAGCTTTTACCAGCGACTTCGCCCGCGTGTATGCCGGAAATTATCCCACGGGAACCTTCTACCGGGATGAAAAGTATTTTATGTCTTAATCCAGGTTATAAACTATCTGTATTACAAATTTCATCCAAATCCGTTTAGCCGTTTTTGCGTGATTGAGTAACAACCATCCAAACATACAAACTTTCACATTTATGATTTTAGTAGGATTGGGTCAGTAGGGGAAAACTCACACTTGTCTACTTAGCTACAAATTAATTTCAAGAAACAAACGCTTTTATTTTCTTTGAGTAAGCCGACGTTCGCACGGACATAAAAGTATCGCGGCGGGATTTTATCGCGCACTGGATTTTCAACTCTCGTTGTTGAGCCGAGCGTTGAGAATCCAACTTAACAATAACAGAGTGCATTCTAGCGAGTCCAAAAACACACTGTTGGATTTTCAACTCTCGGCGCCTAAGCAGAGCGTTGAAAATCCAGTTCGCGAAAAAAAAATAGCCGCGATATTTTTACCTCCGTACGAACGTCGACTAATTCTCAGATCCTATAGGTTATTTGGGAGCAGCGGTGGCCCAGTAGCAACTGCCCCGACTTACGAGTTTTAGGTCGTAGGGTCGAACCCAAGCAGGCGCTTTACTTTTTGTAAATAATTTTATCACCACTGCTCTCAAAACGGTGAAGGAAAACATCGTGAGGAAACCGACAATGTGCAAGAACCAAAAATTCGAAGACATGTGACATCTACCAACCCGCACTGGGCCCGCGTGGTAGAATACAGCCCGCTCCTTCTCGAAGAGAGGAAGCCTGTGTCTCAGCAGTGGGAACATTATAGGCTGATTATGATAGGGTATTTCACTAAGATACTTCTATTACACTAATATTATAAAGGCAAAAGTTTGTGAGTGTGTGTGTGTGTTTATATGTTTGTTACTTCTTCACACTGAAACGGCCAGACGAATTTTGATAAAATTTAATATGGAGGTAGCCGACACTCTGGATTAACACACAGGTTACTTTTTGTCCCGGTCTACGTGGGTGAAACCGCAAGGAGCAGCTAGTAAGATAAAAAGGTGACCTTTACAAGGATCTAGATAAACTAGGCTTGGTAATTCAGGGTCAGTAAATGTGGGTGGCGAAATTGGGGCGGTGTCGCCGCTCGAGCAGTAAGGCTCAAAGAGGTCGCACGCATATCATGCGCGCCTTAATGGAAGTACGTGCGGTCGTGGGATCGGCCGCACTTGGTGATGGGGTCCGCTAGGCAGGGCGGGCTGATACCAGTCGGGGTGCGGTGAATGTACAAGTATCTCCTGGGTTCCCGACTCATGGTGCTAGAAGGAACAGTGGGGTTTTAGTCGGTAGAAGTCCGACTTAACCCTCCGTTATTCCCAGACGTAGGGTATCCATGAGGATTTCCCAACGAAAAAAAAAAGGGTCAGTCAATATGGCGATGAGAAGGCTGTGTCCAGCAATGGACGTCTTACGACATACGACGTATAGACGTGCAAGGGTATAAAGCAGTCGTCGTTTTGAACTGTAACAGTCAGTAAGTAATTCACAACTCTCCAGTTTCCTAGCCCCCAGGCTACAAGAGATTTCTATCTGTGACGGGGTGCAGATGACGTAACAAAGCTTTTTGTGACGAAATAAAAAATATCACGACGCCTGAAGAGACGGCTTTTTAACATTAATATTTTGTTCGTAGTTTTGTGTTACTGTGTCAATTTCGAGAGGCTGAGCTGTTTCTGGATTTAACCCTTTAGATGTTAATTATGTAATACTTTATGACCCCAAAACCCCAGGGGGAGGGGGGCGGCAAAATAATAAAAATTTGTTTAAAAAAACATACACTAAACTTGTTCCATTTGAGTTCTCCAAACGATACTTCGAGACTTGAATGATGTTCATCAGATACACAATCTCTATGTTAGTAAAACTATAAACCTAGTCACATATAGCTTCCTTAACCCCTATCTTTGGGACCCGAAAACAGAAAAAAAACAATTTCATCCAACAACCGCGCATTTCTTCATGACATTCCTTCGTGAGTTGACATACGAGTATATTCGTTTTTTTTCCACATTTGCAATTCAAAATGGTAGGTTTATGGTATTTTTGCCTTGATTTACGTGGCACGATGTTAATGTCGTGATTTGGGAAGCACATCCAGTCATCTATATGGCTTGAGTTTACGTTAAGAGTACTTTTGTGTCTTTGCCAAGAGATGTCGTTAGGCATGTTCAAAGTTTTAGAGGCTTAGGTACTTGCTGGTATGTAAGACTGACGACTTTGTCGTATCTTGACTGAGAAAAACTGTTTTTTTTTGGTGCTTTCATTTCAGGCACAATCTTTACGTAAACTTCTATCACGTGGAATAATTTCAGATTTTTCTCTATGTAAACTTCGGAGATAAGGGGGGCAACGGTATTTTTTTTTTAAATTTTTCAATAAAAGTCAGAAACTGCGCGGTCTAAAAGAGGAAAAAAAAATGTTTAGGAATGTGCAAACAGCGCTGTTTCCTATGATACCCCACATGCCCTAGTAGCCTCACTTTGAATTTTTATGCCCCTTTTCAGTCCCTGTAGCAAAAAAAGTTACGTCATTTTATTTAAAATAAAATAATAAATAATAAAAACTTTATTGTTTAAGAACTAAGCATTAAATATTCACATAACACTATTTCATCCTTATTATTTTTTCCTTATTTGAAAAATAGTTGGGTAAACGTCATCTAAAATTGTCCCAAATTTCAAGTTGATAGCATTAGCCGTTCTTGGGATATCCAGCTATACAGACAGACTGAGTCGCACCATAAGGATTCCTTTTTACCATTTTAGTACGGAACCCTAAAAATACTTAATTTATATTCCTTTAAAACGTAAGGGTAACATTATGTACCACATCTCCCCAATTGAATAAGAATCATTTTCCGATTCATACGTTGCAAAAAATATGACGACAATGTTCATTTTCTCGGAAAATAAGATAGGTACTTAGTTATTGTTCGAAGAAACTCCACTTTTTTCGCTTCCATTGAATGTTTTTTTGCTGGTTAGAGTATTATTTCATGAATTTATCGACACATGATATCGTTTTCCATCTACCCTATTATTTTTTGGCTTGGAGCTAAATGGGTGTTCTTGTGACCCAATTTTGGCAGCAGCAGTCAATAATGTAGAAGACAAAGCAGTTAGGGGTGCCATAGATAAGAGAAAAGATTATTGTAGTCAAGAAAATAGTGCTCCTTCCAAATTATTTACTAAGAAAAAAAGCGAAGCAAAAAGGAGGGTTATGATTTTGACCAGTATGTATGTATGTTAATCTCTTCCCTCATAACTTCTAAACTACTTATTATAATTTGATAAATGAGGTATCGTTGCTAGCGTTTTGATCATCCGCTGGTTACAGGCTATGTGACGTCACATTTAATTGAATATGGCGCCCTATGGAGGACAAAGTCATGAACTAAAACCAAATGTTTTTTAATGATGATGTGTTAGGTATCAAATAAAAGGACATTTCAAAAATATTTTATATTGTTAGCTGTTGCTTCCTGGTTTGCTTGAATGTACCCGGATAGTTGGGAATAATTTCTAAAATCGCGCCTCAGATGTGAGCCAAATATATTTTCTCTCCAAACCTACCCAAAATACTTATACTACTTGTATAAGTAAATGGCTTTGCAAATACCTACTATATCACGAAGCTAAAACCCCAAAGTAATTTTAAATAAAAAGTAAGTTTAAAAAATATAACCCGACTACTGAAAAATCACAAACAAGAAAACATTCTCATTTGAAATTAGAAAAAGAGCAACAAATTAAAAATCCGGAGTCACACGTCATGTTAATCACATAAATCGAACAAATTACGCGTGACTCCGGATTTTAATGTATCGCTCTTTTTCTATCAGATGAGTATATTTTCTTGTTTCACACTTTTTAGAGCGTGATTTTTCAGTAGTCGGGTTTTAGTTTTTAAACTTATTTTTTTTTTTGGCTGGTACTGTGATCACTTTTCTTTACTTCCATAGATAGAAATTACATAACATCACGCTTGTATTCCCCGAAGGGCTAGGCACAGCGTACTTAATTACAGTATACCCACATTTCGCCAGTTTACGCACGGCTACAGATCATCATCATTCTCCTGCCCTTATCCCAATCTATTTGGGGTCGGCGCAACATGTCCTTTTTTTCCATACTTCTCTATTATTCGTCATCTCGGTAGTCACCCCCTTTCTAGCCATGTCATCTTTCACACAATCCATCCATCGTTTCTTTGGTCTTCCCCTACTCTTATAGCCATCGACATTCATACTCAAAACTTTCCTCACGACATTTTCCTCACTCCTCCGCATCACATGCCCATACCATGACAGCCGATTTCCGCACAACTTTTCAGTCACCGGTGCCACTTTTAGACTTCCTCTTATGTACTCATTTCTTATTCTATCCATTCGTGTAACACCACACATCCCTCTTAGCATTCTCATCTCAGCTGCATGCAACTGCTTTTCATTTATCCCTTTTGTGGCCCAACATTCTGATCCATACAAGACAGCAGGTCTAACCATTGTTTTATATATCTTCCCCTTAAGTTTAAGGGGAATGCGGGAGTCGCAGATTGTCCCCGTGACCTGCCGCCATTTCATCCATCCATTGTTAATCCTATGCTTAACCGTCCGATCTACTATATATCAAGCTATACTAATCCAGTATAACCTGATCTCGCATTGTATACCGTTATGATGTATTCTGTGGTTATGTTTAAGTCCCATCCAGTCGGTCTAGTGGTCGCAAGCGACATTCCAGAGCATGAGGTGCTGGGTTCATTTCCCGGGTCGGGCAAAGTGCTATTGGGTTTTTCATCTGGAATTTCTCAGTAGCTCAAAACTCAAAGCATTTATTTCAAATAAACGATTACAGGCACTTTTGAATTGTCAATAGGTCGGTCAGTCAGAAAGATGAAGCTAATTGCCGATTCCGAAGCGTAGTAGGTCCCTATGGAGAAGAACGTGCAAGAAACTCCACGGACACTCTTTTAAATCAATTTTTTTTTACAAAATATTGGTTATGATGAAAATATACATGTAAAAACAATGAAGAAAGACGTGTACGTTAAAAAGCGTCCGTAATAAAAAGATAAAAATTAAAAACAACTAAATTAAAAATAAGCCAGTCCCAACTGACGGCGCCCGTTCACGAACATGACGCATGGATCAGCACCAATTAGCTCAACCATTTTGAAGGGAACTTAATGATCTTGAAGGGGACTCATTGATGATGAAGCTTCAATAGTGTTTATGATTACTGATAATACTTTTACAACGCATTTGATACAAAATACAGATAATACGTATCAACGATGATGTAAGAATTATAGTCAATCACACTTATGTAATAATCAAACCAAACTGTTATAGTATCAATAAAACCAAATTACTGCTTATTTAGACTTTATTTATGGTCAATATTATGGTGATTAGCCTTTTTTACGATACTGAAACCATTAGGGTATTATAAGTGATATCATTAAGCATTATTTCTTGTTGCTAAGTAGGTATATATACGTAGAGTGCTTTGTAAAAAATACATTAATTTAGTACAATGGGAGGTAGGTATTTAAGTTGTGGCTTATTTTATTTTATGATAAGAATGAATTGAGTAATAATAAGTATGCATTGAAGTACATAATTATTTTATGATTGAATAGAAAACTGAAAAGTAGAATATTATTGTATTGTAATTTAAAAAGCACTCCAGTTTTATTTTGTAAATTATAATGTTTTTATCATTGTATTGTTTGGTTACATAATAGGTATTGTTGTTGTGCTCTTTTTTGTGTTATTTTTATAAATTACTCGTGTGTATTACAAAACAAACTATGTTATTTTTGTTATACAATGTTACTGTATAATTTGAAATCAAAATATGTCTATTTACATTTTAGATAATTTCTATTACATAGCTGTAGTCACACACATATGTATATGATATGACATGTGTAAGTGTATTCTCACACTAGCTGACCCGACAGACGTTATTGTCCTGTCTTAGCTATGAATATTCTAAAGTAAACGCGCTACATTTTTAAAATCTAAAATACGTCATTATCCGAATATTGTGGATATACTCGTATCTTGTCAATTCGAAACCTTTATTTAAAATACGTTCTCTAATTTGAGGGGAGAGTTTACCGTATCGATGGGATGAACATTAATTGTTTGACAGTTACGAAACCCATACGAAAATAGTTATTCTGCTATTCAAGACAGAGACAAATATAACAAATCAAAAACCATGAAAATCGGTCAAGCCGTTCTTGAGTTATAAGTCTTATAAGTGTTCGAACAAACCCGACTTTGTTTTATATATTAAGATAATTTTTACGGATTTTCAGCGTTGCGCATGCGCGGTTTTGGAAGAATTCTTAAACGGAGTTTAAACTCTTAATAGCTATTGATTGATTAGATAAAATTATCTATTTAATCGAATTCCTTTCTTACTCAGTTTTTGAGGACCTCAGTTATTTGAAAACCCTCGATAGTAATTCACTCGACTTTTAAGCTAATTTCTTCCTTAAAGAAGTGTTCAGAAACACGAAATTGAACCAAAAATTACTATCGAAAGGATATACTTCATTTAAAACCCTCAGAAACCGAACATAAGTGTTATACCAACAACTTGGTTAGTTCCAAAGCTCAATTAAGAGCTAAACAGAAAAAATGTCCTACGATAAAACAAAGAATTCTGAGTTGAATTATGTAAAAAAGTAAATTTCATAAAAAGTGAAGTTGACTCTTTCTACTTTGTTGCCGTCTTACTGTCTACACGGAAACGTATTTTTTGTCTGTTCTTCTGGCGACGATACCCCTTTTTATGGTGGTCATTCTGCGTATGCTGCTAGAGAGACTGTCACCAGCCAGTGTCACTCTTATCCGACCTTTATGGTGATTCCAATAACTTCATAACAAAACTAGATGGCACCACTTGCTGGGCTGTCAAATTAATAAAATGTACCCTAATATCATCTAAAAACTGTCATAGTAACAACCCTGAATGTACCAGGTGCATTCAAATCCCCAGAATGTTTGTAGTAAACGAATACTGCTAGCACGTACCAAAAGATATTAAATTCTTCCTCACATGACCCTAGTATGTAATGTACTGCTATAATAATGTTTATAGGTATCCTTAGTAGTGTTATTTCCGTATGCAATAAGCTTTGTGGATCGTAACGCGATATAGCTGGTGGAATATCGCTTTTGGAACGCTGAAGGTGCGTTTGTTTAGGAGAGTAACTGGAGTGGTATAGTTATTTATATGGATCTGCAACAAAAGATATACACAGTACATCATCATTATCTGCCTAGCCTTTTCCCAACTATTTTGGAGTCAGCTCCTAGTCTAACTGGATGCAGCTGAATACCAGTATTTTACATGGAACGACCGCCTATAGAGTAACGATATCCCTCGGTAAGACTGGTTGTCAGACTTTCGGGCTTCCTACGACAAGTAACGACTGTCAAAGATCCACGAATGACAGCCGGGACCAACGGCTTAATGTGCTTTCCGAGGCACTGAGGAGTCTCGGTATGTAAACATGGTCACCCATCCAGGGACCAACCCCGGCAAGCATAGCTTAACCTGATGGATCGACCCGTGCGGCTGTTATTACTTAGCCACGAGCTCCTCCTAAAAACCTATCAATAAAAGATCAATATTAGTTCGCTACTAATTATTCTCCTTTAATGTTTATTATTGTTTACAAAAGTCGCGTGTTTATTTAGGTTACTTGTTTCGGTATCGAAGAGATATCTTATTAAGCCGACATATCAGTAGCAATTCGCCGCTTAAAAGCCCATTCATCTGCAGGGCCTGATGGAATTCCACCCTTTATTCTTAAAGACTGCTTAGAAATATTTAAAGAACCCCTTCTATTTGTATATAACTTAGCCCTACAAACAGCTTCTTATCCTGCAGAGTGGAAAATTTCACGGGTTACCCCTGTACCCAAGGGTGGTGCCAGGTCAAAAGTGGACAATTACAGGCCTATTGCGGTTCTGTCAGCGTTCGGCAAGGTCTTTGAGTCTATACTTAACCAGTACATCACCAGGCAGATTAAGACCCAACTAACCGAGTGTCAGCATGGTTTTAGAGCTGGTAAATCCACTGTGACAAACCACATTAATTTTGTAGACTTTGCTGTCACCGAAATGGATGAAAATAAGCAAGTTGACGTGGCTTATTTTGATTTTAAAAAGGCGTTCGATCGTGTCCAAAATGACGTCCTACTTAAAAAATTATCCGCAATAGGGTTTACCCCGAAGTTGCTTCAACTCTTTTCGAGCTATTTCACTGACCGTTTTCAGTATGTTCAAATCTCTGGGCATAAATCTGCACCTTACATAACTTGCTCTGGTGTGAGCCAGGGTAGTACCCTGGGGCCTACGCAGTTTATTGTTATGGCTAATGACTTGCCGAAGGTCGTTAGGACGGCACGATGTCTGATGTTTGCGGATGATCTGAAGTTATTCTTGGGTGTTAATAGCGAGCATGACTGTGAGGCTCTGCAGAGGGATATTGATATGGTGGTAAAATGGAGTGAAGCCAATCACTTAGAATTTAACACTTCTAAGTGCAAGACTATTTCTTTTACCCGTTCGCGTGCGCCTATTCAGCATAACTACCACATATCGGGTGTCTCTCTGGAGCGCGTCAACGAAATAAAGGATCTTGGACTGACCTTAGATGTGAATATGACTTTTAATCAGCACATTAATAATATCTGTGGCAAGGCTTTCCAATCACTTGGTTTTATTATGAGACATTCAAGTAGGTTTAATGACAGGAATGCTATACTCACTCTTTATTATTCGTTAGTACGTAGCAAACTTGAATACAATGCGCTGGTATGGGATCCACATGAGCAAAAGTATAAGCTCATGATAGAAAGGGTTCAACGAAAATTTGCTCGCTACCTGTATAAAAAAATATATGGGTATTATCCCTATTTATATCCGTCTCTGTTTGTTGCGGGAATGGTAGGCATCAATACGTTGGAACTGAGACGCAAGTGTGCGCTTTTGATGCACTACTACTTATTGCTAAATAATAAGATCAATGACGCGACTACTCTAGCTCGCTGTTCACTGTATGCTCCGGACCGGCTTCGGCGGTCGCGCGCCTGTGCCTCGCGGTGCCTTTTCGCGGCTCCACCAGCGCGTACCCATACTGCTCGATATGCTCCCACAACACAGGCGATCAATCTGCTGAACGCCCTGATTGCTCAGGAGCCGGATGTTGACATATTTATGTATAGCAGTAAACTTATGTATAATGTTTGCATGAAGTTTTTTAGTTAAATGCTATGTTGTTGGCTCGCTGCGCGCTTTGGTGTATACTGTAAGTGCAGCAAGCAATTGTTATATAAATAAATAAATAAATAAATAAATTAATGAGCTCATTACTCGGCGAAATTTCGGAATAAACACGTGAGTAATACTGTAAACAATAATAAACATGAGTTTCGAAAGCTACCACGAATAGTTTCTTATTTTTACACGACTGCCGAAAGGAGTGTAATGTTTTTTCTTTTTAAGAAAAGGTATTCTAAGACAGCACTTTTATTTATTTATTTATTTAACATGTGGAAAACCAATAGCTTAACTTATAAACAATAAATATACTGAAATAAGAAACATGAAGCCAATTACAGGTTTTCACGGCTAGCAATACAGTAATTATAATAAGAGATCTTACACACGACAAGATATCAAGAAAAGATGAGCACCAATCGTCAAATCGGCACCGCCAAACATAAGGAATAGATTACAAAAAAATTAAGTAAAATAAGAAACAGAACTATTATTAACACTAAGAATTAATTTTGAAAAATTCCAGGTTCAGCCTATTGCGTACGCTTGAGCCTTTGGTTGAAAACAAGTCAAAAGAGAACTGCTTGCATAGGTCATTAAAGTCTTTACTCACTCGCACTAAATATGAGTTTTGCCTGTAGTTGGAAGAAGACAACGGAATAGCTATAGGAGGATTAAATCTGAGAGTTCGCTGGGGAACATTAAAGTACAGCTTACGTAGAAGCTGCGGACAGTCCACCTCATTTGATACAATTTTGAGCAAAAATGTACAATCTGCCAATCGACGACGGTCAGTAAGTGGTTGTAGGTGAAATTTCCTGCAGAGATCCAAATATTCACAACTGTGGTATGGTATGCGCAAACGATAGCACAGAAACCGAACAAATCTTTTTTGTACACCCTCTATGCGATCAATGTGCACGCCATAACGCGGGTTCCAAATTTGAGAAGCATATTCTAAATGACTTCTCACAAATGAGCAATACAAAATCTTAATAGTTTTTACTTTCTTAAAACACGCAGCTAGTCTCATAACAAAACCTAATGCTTTGGATGCTTTAGCCACTATTTGCTCAACGTGAACATTAAACTGAAGTTTAGAGTCATGATATACGCCCAGGTCACGAACACCGCCACATCTCTGCAGTAGCTGACCTTTCAGCTTATAGGCGGTATGAAGTGGAAAGTTTTTGATATTTTAGCTTGTCGCTAGCCCCCAACCTCACTTATAATAATAATGTCATTATTCTTAACCCTTTAGATGTCCAAATGTACTAATTTATGAATCCAAAACCCCAGGGGGGGGGGGGGGGGGCTTAGTTGCGAACCCCAGAGGTTCATAACTACATCAGTAGTTAAAATCATCATCAGATGATTTTATTAAATTCAATACATAACAAGACTGATCATCTGTTTAGTCCGTCTCTTGTACTAGGAGTTCATGTATCACAAGAGCTAGAAATCTCTCTATCTAGTGAAAGGTGTGTTAAATAACATAACTCCATCGTGCCTGCCTGTCGTTACCACATGAAGAGGGGAGTTGTGGGATTAGGTACCGGTATACTTACTACTTACTACGCCTTGGGGCATGTCCCACGGGAAGATGTTTCTCCCGGTATCCCGTATCCCGTGGCTCGGCCACGAGCTACAACTCAAGCGATAGACTGCGAGGTATACAATTGAAAAAAAATGTCATGTTCATTTTAATTTCTTACTTTATTTTTGTATAGTTTTTAGAGGGGCTCGTGGCTAAGTAATGAAAGCCGCACGGGTCAATCGATCAGGTTAAGTTATGCTTGACGCGGCGGTCCGTAGATGGGTGACCATCTTTAGATACCGAGACCCCTCCATTGCCTCAGAAAGCCCGTTAAGCCGTTGGTCCCGGCTGTCATACTTGTATCTTTGACAGTCGTTAGGGGTCGTCAGAAGCCCGAAAGTCTGACAACCAGTGTCACCAAGGGGTATCGTGTTACCCAGTAACTGGGTTGTGGAGGTCAGATAGGCAGTCGCTCCATGTAAAATACTGGTATTCAGCTGCATCCGGTTAGACTGGAAGCCGACCCCAACATACTTGGGAAAAGGCTAGGCGGATTGAGGCGATTGATTTTTGAATAGTTTTTTTTTGTAGTCTACTTTTTGCTCTGGACGTTTTTACCGAGCACGTCTTTCTACATAGTTCTCACATTATGTGTCTATAATTTCAACATGTCCATGGCGTTTCTCGCCCGTTCTTGTCCATAGAACCTACCACGTTCGGGAATGGGCAACTAACTTCATCGTTCCAATTGATAGAATCCTTGATTATTCAAAAGTGCGTGTAGGTAAATGGTTTCAACTCAGCCTATCGCAGTCCACTGCTGGACATAGGCCTCTTCCAGGCTGCGCCACAACACCCTGTCCTCCGCCTTCCGCATCCAGTCTATCCCAGCCAAAAAAAAATATGGAAATGGATGGTTTTCCATCACTGCAAGCTTTCGTTTTTCATTTACTTCTAAACTCTATCACTCATACCATCTCCAAATCCAGGATACGCAAAAATCTGCAATAAAAGGTACATAGCAACATGTCGCTTTTGACTATATGATTTCAAACATGCCTTTCCAACAACTGGAATTTATTTTATTTTATTGTATTCGGGAAACTTATAGCTAAATTATACAGTGTTCTTAAACATTATGAAATTGAAGGCCATTTACAAGTTTCCACTGATAAATGCTGAAAATAAAAATAAAAAAGGTCGGTACAAATACCTAAATAAACAAAAAATCATTTAGACGTAAACAATAATACTCACCCGTAAAAAAGCTTTTCACCAGCAAATGCTTAAGGCGAGAATCACAAGTATTGAATATCGTCAGTGCGCCTGCCAAAACCGTTATGTCCATTTTTAAAATATTTTTTTTTTCGCTAGATGATCTTAAAATCGAATTGCGCATGGACTGAAAAAACAACTATGTGTACAAAATCTTTATGTACAGCTAATTGGCATTGGCATTGGCATTTTTTTTTTGTTTCATTTCTGGCAATTCAAAATTGGTTGTGTTTCTACTTATTGATTATCGCAAGATAATTCTGATATGTGCATCAAAATGACAAAAAAATAAATGGAGATGAACAGCATTTTATCATTTTCTCAGTTCATAGATACTTTTTGCCTCCATACTGAATTATTAATTTTTTTTAAACTTCTGCTCGCACGGATTAGAAACGAATTCTGCCTGTACGCAGACTTGGAATGAGAGACAAAGGAGGTAGCTAGCTAGGTTTGCGAAACATTTTGCAGTGTGTAACTAATAGTAGACTGCCTAACAGCTCAGGGCAATCTATAGTACCATTTGCGATTCTAAATAAGTACGTCATACCTGCAATGCGTCTGCGCTCATGCTGTAGAAAACCCCCTACACCTATCTACCTACCTACCTATCTACCTACCTACCTATCTACCTACATCGTGCTATATAAATGGGAGTATATTTCCTAGTTTTATACTGCAAGAAACGTAGGAATCGCTTCCGAATTCCTTCAATTCTACTCGTCAAATTGAAGCACGCTATTTGAGAAAAATCCATAATATGTAGAATACCATTCAGTGCCTGCCAGAATGACTACGCACTTGCTTCAGCCGCTGAATATAGGATAGATATTAAGTCTTTTATTGTGTTTTCTGTATTTGTGTGTACATATGAGTTCAGGTTGCTCGAAATAAATGTAATTTTTATTTTTTGTTATAAAGTAATACCTAGAACATTTTGAAGGATATTTTAAGTATCTATGTTAGAGAATGTTGAGGCCACAAATGAAGAATTTTTCGAAACACCACTCCTGGACAAGATAAAGAGGAGATGAGATTTTTTTTATTTTTATTTACCATTTAAAAATTAATTACATTTGTTTTATCAGAATAGCATTAGTAAACCACTAAGGTTTGTACTTAATGCTACATGTAATTCTACCTCGTAGTAAAAAACAAAACCAAGGCAAACAATAAATTATACAACTCAATCAAAAACCTTAAAACGAAATTTGGTAACTTCATCTCAAGTGATATGCTAGTTACTACGTAAACAGCATTTCACATTGAGCATTCAATGTGTTGTAGGTAGTGGGACTTAAGTTTTATTTTAATATTTCTTGGCGTAATGTTACTGCGCAAATCGGAAGGTAGGTTGTTAATTAACCGAGGAACTAGGTAAGAAGATGTCCGCTCGCCGTAGGTGTTATTTGCACGAACCGTGCATAGCTGGTTACGTGCGACGAAATACAGGATGTTGAACTTTTTTCTCTAAATAGCCGTTGAAATATTGTTCTTTTAACAATGTATATGTAAATTGTGTATGTACAGGTAATGTTTTACAGTGATAAAATAGTCGATGTTCATTGTTTTGGAATTGGTACTTAATTTTTAGTTAGCATAGCGAAGTAGTACTTGCAGGCCACAGATCAAACAGAAAAGAAAGAAAATAATCAAAATATCAAAAATATTGTGTGAAGTTTTTAAGTTTGCATGAAAAAAGTATTAGACCAAAATAGAAAACCACCGTTCCGCGATCTGTGGAAATGTTAAAATAATATCGAGAAACGGCAACTTTTCTATCGAGCCAATTTTACTGTTTTCATTGAAACAAAATTCTGTTTGAAACGGTAAATAGTTGGCGCGGTTCCCGATTCGCGTCGCCGCTACCTATGTATGTGACACGCTTTATTTGATCGCGATAATTTCTGTGGCTTTTACATCTTTATGTTGAAATTCAATCGCGTTTCCTTCTGGATTCTCACTCACCTTTTGTGAAAGCCAATTTGATTTACATTGGTGCATTTTCTGAGGTGCTAATGTCATAGGTATGTAGGTCGAGTTTTCAGTAACTTTGTGACGTGTACTTGGCTTACTGTTGCATGCCGGAAAACTGGCAAAAACCGAATGATTTTCTACTAGTGGATACTCTAATGTGACTTATGCTAGAATAAGGAAGCAGTACCGATGCTTTAATGGCAGGGTAAAAAGAGGCCAAAAAGAGGCCAAGTGCGTGTCGGGCCACGCAAGTGATAGGGTTCCATAAGAAGAGGGCTTTTTGTTTGTTTCAAGAATATTTGACTATTACTCGTAAACTTGAAAAGCCTACTTAGCTGTGATATTTTTACTTTTAACTTCGTTATTTATACTACTACCGTGAATTTTTTCACCCATCCAAAACTAACTGTTTAGCTGGCGGGGGCGGGGACACTTGACTCTAACAAAAATTAGCACTTTAAGGCTTAATATTTCAGAATCGGATCCCTAAATCGAAAAATTGTTTTGACAAACCCGCAATATTTTTGAAAGACCCATCTAACAACACCCCCCACCATGGGGTAGACGAGAGAAAAAAAAACATCCCCACTTCACGTGTACAGAAGGTACCCTAAGAAAAATTTTTTTTTGATAATTTTACTTTATCACTTTGTCGGCGTGATTAATACGTATATCCATGCCAAATTATATCTTTCTAGTACTAAGTCTAGTTCTAGTACTAGTCTCTGAGCTAAGCTGCGGACGGACAAACGGACATAGCGAAACTATAAGGGTTCCTTATTGACTATGGAACCCTAAAAACGGTACCTACCTTTTTTTTTTATTTTTCATAAACTGCCGGAACATTCAAAGAAAAGAAACAAAATAGATGTACACCTAAATTACCTTTGTGTGTGTAATTATATCGGTAACACAAAATAAACACTGCATTGAATTAGTCATGCCCAATGCATTGGCAGTCCACTGCGAAAACAGGTTAATTTAGTGAAAATTGGCTAGGGACAAACATTATAATAATTCTAATAATTTGGCAATACTCATTGAAACAAGAGCATGCGCATTAGACGACATTCACATGACATTACACTGCATTTTTCGCAATAAGGCGCCATCTTCACAAGCGAGAGAATCGCGACGTTATGGAAAGAAAAAAAAAGGAATAAAATTAAAGAAAGAAAAGTTGTTTATTGCACACAAACCAAACGCACATTATAAAAAAAAACATAGTCAGTCATGGGAACTGCCGACATAAATGAAAACATGACAGTGCAACACGTCACATTAGCATGTCGCGTGACGCGTGATGCGTGACGCGAACCTATAAGTTTTTGCCCTACCAAAAATCGCTCAACGCTCCGAAAGAAGTTTCAATTAAAAAAAAAGAGACATAAAATACAATACACGCTGTACTCTAGCAAAGTAGCCAAAATCCTTTTGCCAACTATGTTGGGGTCGGCTTCCAGTCTAACTAAATGCAGCTGAATACCATATTTTACATGGAGCGACTGTCTATCAGACCTTCACAACCCAATTATCCCTAGTTATCCCTCTTGACAAGGCCGGTAGTCAGACTTTTGGCCTTCTGACTACCCGTATCGACGGTCAGATCTACAAAATAAGCCGACGTTCGCACGGACGTAAAAATGTCGCGGCGGGATTTTATCGCGCACTGGATTTTCAACTCTCGTTGTTGAACCGAGCGTTGAGAATCCAACTTAACAATAACAGAGTACATTCTAGCACGTCGAAAAAACACACTGTTGGATTATTCACTCTCGGCGCCAAGCAGAGCGTTGAAAATCCAGTGCGCGAAAAAAAATCACCGCGATATTTTTACGTCCGTGCGAAAGTCGACTTACAGTCGGGAGCAACGGCTTAACATGATTTCCGACGCACGGTATGTAATGGATGGTCATCCATCCACAGATTGACCTCGGCAAGAGTTGCTTAACCTTAAAAATCGACCCGTGCAGCTGTTATTATTGAGCTACGAGACACAATAATATAACGTCATACTGTCATGTCGACGGTACGACAGAATAGTGTCATTTTCAACATGACGTGGCTCGTATATAAAATGGAACTGTTCACATAATACCACGCCAGGATAAACTTTATTGTCGTCCAAGATAATGTTACTGTACGTTTTCATTAAGTTTTATACTATTTTTTGTCGTTATGACCCAGTGGGAACGGTGCCTAATTGGTTCATGACTTGTGTCGGATGCGTGGCAACTATCCGAAACATTTGCGTTCTCTATATATATACTTACTTTTTATCTTTATATACGTGGAAGAGCTCGTGGCTAACTAATAACAGCCGCACGGGTCGAACCATCAGGTTAAGCTACGCTTGCCGGGGTTTGTTAGTGGATTGGTGACCATTCCTTACACACCGAGACTTCTCCGTGCCTCGGAAAGCACGTTAAGCCGTTGGTCCCGGCTGTCATTCGTGAATCTTTGACAGTCGTTACGGGTCGTCAGAAGCCCGAAAGTCTGACAACCAGGGTATCGTATTACCCAGTTACTGGGTTGTAGAGGTCAGTCGCTTTATGTAAAATACTGGTATTCAGCTGCATCCGGTTAGACTGGAAGCCGACCCCAACATAGTTGGGAAAACGCTAGTCAGATTGATCTTCATATAGGGTGACTGGTAATTAGTGACCGATACTTAAACAAATGATTGTACTTATGATAACAAAACAACTTTTACTATGGGACCAAACATGAAATCGCGAAAAAAATATCAGCTGTCCCGTACATTCATGTTCGCATAACTCGTCAAAATGTAGGTAGCAGTCGATTTATTTTTCGCGATTTCAGGTTTGGTCCCATAGTAAAAGTTGTTTGTTATCATGAGCACAATCATGTGTTTAGGTATCGGTCACTAATTACCAGTCACCATATATACATCATGTTGCTCACTCGAAACCAGAAGAGCAATTCCCGGCTTTTTATAAACTTGAATAACACATATTTAACATCGCACCTGCAACTCCACCCAAACCATAGACTAAAACCGCATTTCGCCAGATAAGTTTTAAGCCCCATGTAATAGGGGCGAACGAAGTAGGGAAAAGGGTATCTGGTATAAAACTATACAATATCAGCCTCCTCGTATACGTGGTTTGCTATCAAAGAAATGAGTAGTTATCATATTGTTCTGCTTCATAGATTACGATCTGGTCATCACCCATCCCGCAACTTTGATGAACAAAGTGAATTCTCCCAATTGTGAAACATGCGGAATGGTTGATGATGTTCACCATCTACTTATGGTGTGTACTAAGACAAAGAAGGAAAGAGAGACACTGTTGAGAATGGTAAAGTTAATAAATATTATATTGGTCCCACGGACTAGAAAAAAAGAAGTACTCCGCGCCATGCATATCGAAAATGAAGCACAGTATGTAGCCGGGACCGTTTGTACAAACATGCGCCTCAGGCACACATTTACATCATAGTATGCCGACCGGCCAGGCGGCCGCCATTAAGTAACATGGCGGCGTCTTTGTCAAATCACGCACACATATATCGGTAAGGTGCTTCACTTTCGATATGCGTGGCGCGGAGTCCTTCTTTTTTTTCTAGTCCGTGATTGGTCCTTAAAAGTTTTAGCGCAGCCATCATCTGAGAAAGCAAACCAACTTACTGATTTGTTTAGACATTAATCATTTATATTGTATTTGTAGATTTCGTTTAAAATAGTTTAGGTTATGAGGAGGCTGACATGCCACTGTGGATATAAAATTTTAGAACAAAAAAAAACTGGGTACAAATCCAGACTCCGGGCTGCTACTGTGAAATCCCTTTTTTGTGGATGGGAAATCATCAAATGACTTCTCCCGCTCTGGGCAGAGCGGGAGGGCGTGTCAGACTTTTACCGACTAAAACCCACCCTTGTTCCTTCAGTTGCCCGTGCCAGGGCCACGGTATCTCTTTCAAACTACCCGCGACCCCGGCGGCATCGGCCCAATTGACCCCGTCACTGTTGACATCTCTTTGAGGCGCGCGTGGAACACAACGCGCCGTCGACCCGGGCCTGGTCCTTACCGGACGGCGAGCTGCCCATTACTCGTTGTCCGCAAGCCCGCACCTACGGTGGCTGGAAATCGGCGATAGATTCCCGCCGCCCAGGGCGTCTCCTACGGCGGCTAGGGGCGCGAGGGCGCGGCTGTTGCCTCTCCCTCACGCGTTCCGCTTCCTCCTTCGCGAGCATTACTGCTTTACAGAAGGAGGAGATGGCCTATTATGCACTCTCGCTCCGCACCATGGCCAAAACCCAATAACACTTTTGCATTCTTATCTCAGTCTCAATATGCCAAGAAACCTCTAAAATACCTACATTTATAAAAAAAAATAAGTACAGTAATTTTCACTAAAATGAGCCAGCATGCCATTAAATTCGGATGTCTACTCGAATTTGGGCTGACGACCAAGCATCATTAGCCTATAATGTACCCACAACTGGGCCACAGCCCTTCTCTCTATGAGAGAGAGTGGGCCGTAATCCACCACGCGGTGCCCAAAGCGGGTTGGTAGAGCAAGACTAAATGTAATTGCACCTAAATCATATTAATGTTATGAACCCAATTATAATCCGACCTTTGCAACCTTGTCATGATTACTTCCTTAATAATTTACTTAATTCCTGCAACAAGCAAAGAACAAAAGGAAATAATATATTAACTTATACTAAAAGAAAAATTATTATTAAAAACTTCACTACGCTCTCGTTTTTTCTTGTTTTTATTACAAAACAAATGTAATCTTTTCACATAATGCTAATTTAATTTACACAGGTAATTCCCTTTGAGGGTCCTGTCGGTTATAATTCTATCATTGGGAGACTTTAAAAACAATTTTTGGGGAGGGTCATATTCTGTAGGGTCAGCAAGAGATATTGTAAAAAGTTTGGATATTTATTTGAATTTTAAAACGGTTGCCTTTGCGTGGGATCGTAAAAGAAGTTTCAATTCATCAATATTATAACCAGAACTAAATAAATGGAAGTGTGAACTGTTGCAAATAAAAACAAAAAATCAAAATTTTTCAGAAGATGTTTTTTATGTATTTTTATTTCTCTACTGGTTAGTTATAGGAGGTGAGTAATCGACATAATATTATTAATGAGTTGGTACCAACCATATTTTTTTTAATCAAATGATATGTGAAGAGGTATGTTTTCCCATTCAGAATACGTTAGAACGCATTCTGAATGGGAAAAAATACCTGAATTTTCTGGAAAATTCAACATGGCTTCACGTTCATAAAAAAAATCTATTTAATTTTCGCCGTCAATCTACAGGGTGTATCACAAAAGTGTGGTCAAACTTAATAATTTGGTAAAGATGATGAAATTGAACAACTTTCGAGAAAAAATTATCAGCCGTCCCATACATTTGGGTCGAGAAGGTCAGTTTTGTACGGGACAGCTGACAATTTTTTGTCGATTACGATGTTGGTCCCATGGAGGAAGTTGTTGAGGAGGTTTGATGATCTATACCACACCCTTAAGTTTGAGACCATACCTTTCTGATACACCTGTATATTTTACGTATTTGCTTAGTTTTATTTTCCTGTTATATTTATTTAATCAAAAATTGTTTTATTTACAAACCAGCAATTCCAAATTGTCAGCAAATAAATCCCCAATCAAACGAATTTCAACACAGGACTGTCCTACAAAACCACGATGACGTATCCCCCTTATCCTTCTCAGAATTAAATCAGGGAAACCTGAAGAGGGGACAGCCTACTTAAATAAGGTAACAGGATTTCGTGTTTCGAAACCTTCCGGAATATTCGAAAGGAATTTTAATTTAGCCTAAATAGCTTTATTTAGTTAAGTAATAAGAAATTCAATTATTTACGTAAATAACGCTCTGCCGTCTTGATTTGTGAGGAAAATTTTTGTATTTTTCCGAGCTAGCACCGATTAAAATAATTAGGTACTTATATGTTAACTTCTCTGCCTCGTTGGTCTAATAGTTTCAAGCACTACTGCTGAACATGATGTCCTGGGTTCGATTCCCGGGTCAGGAAACGTGATGATGGATTTTTCCATCTGTAATTTCTCAATAGCAGCACGGAGTCTGGATTTGTGGCCGGTTGATGACAATAGGCGCGCCCCCTGTTACATGGGACTTAACATGACTGGTAAAATATGTGTGTACTGTAGGTGCACCTCTACCCATCCGTTCGGGGATACAAGGCGTGATTTTATGTTATTTCCTTCTCAGTATAAATACTTATGTAAATAGTACATTTTTATTGTGGTTTCAATTGGTATCAGAAAAGGGAATATCTGCTTTGAATTGGAACATCTTTCCTGAACTATTTGTTTTTTAGCGTTTTTGATTGTATTTTTTTTAACTTTGGAAATGAGGTGGGTATTATTATAGATAGTAAAATATCCGGTCAAGAGCGAGTTGGACTCGCGCACTGAGGGTTCCGTACCGATTTCTGAAAATGTGTGCTATTTAGAGACATCGTTTTATTTTTCCTTTAAACTTTACATAAACTTCTATCACATAGAATAATTTCAGATTTTTCTCAATGCAAACTTCGGAGATAAGGACAGTATTTTTTTTAAATATTTTTCACCAATTGTCGAAAACTATGCGGCCTAAAAAAAACAAAAAAAAAAGTGTTAGAGAATGTGCAAACAGCGCTCTTTCATAAATATGATACCCCGCATGCCCTAGTAGCCCCACTTTGAATTTTTTAGACTTTCAGTCCCTGTTGCAAAAAAAAAAAACTTTTTTATTTGCAAAATAGTTGGGCAAACGTCATCTAAAACTGTTCCAAATTTCAAGTTAGATAGTATTAGTAGTTCTTGAGATATCCAGCTGTGACAGACGGACAGACAGGCTGAATCGCACCATAAGGGTTCGTTTTTACCATTTTGGTACGGAACCCTAAAATCATAACAAGACAAAAAAAAAACGTCCCTTATCTACATTTACGAACTTAATTTAATAAAACATCTAAGGTATCAGACAAAAAAAAAAATACAACATCAAAGAGTCATGAAATATCTTACATTCAATTGAGCTCCAAATTTTGTCACGGAATTTACAGCATCCCTAACTTTTTTACGGGAATTGGGATGGTTAAATCCGTTTTGGGATCCGCGGTGTTATCGGGAAAAAGGGCGTCAATCTGTCGCTGCGTTGGACTCAACGTCGGATTGATTTGTCATGGACTGACAGCAAAAGAAGTAACACACAACAAAGCTGATACCTACAACTTTTTTTACCTGAGTGTCCCAGCATGGAAATTACTTTTTTCAGTATAATATAGTTCTATATATATGTTCTGATTGTGCTTAGCTGGTAGCCAAATCTTTGACTAGCTGTTGCTCGCGACTACGTCTGCGATCCAGGATACACAGTATCTTATATCCTTCTTCAGGTCCCAGGCTACCTATTTGTCAAATTTTATCCAAATGCGTTCAGCTGTTTTAGCGTGAAAGGGTAACAAACAGACTTTTGTTAAGATTTAAAAAGTTACCGCTAATAAAATTTGCCTACGTATTGCAAAGTACTATACCCATGTTTATTTCCGTGTTGGTTACTTTTCTATTTCGTTGATTGTACTTAAATGTCAGATAATGTGTGTCAATTTAGGATATAGTAGTGTAGTTCAGATGATCAGGTTGTAGCTATGCGGATTATTCGATTATATTGTCTATGCATGTAATTTATGTTGCTGTATTCAATTGTTGGGTGAATGACCCGGCCTTGTATTTAGCAGTAATAATGAACAAATTTTAATGGAGCCGACGTTCGCACGGACGGAAAAATATGGCGGCGTTTTTTTTTTCGCGCACTGGATTTTTAACGCTCAGCATAGCGCCGAGAGTTGAAAATCCAACAGTGTGTTTTTTCGACGCGCTAGGATGTACTCTATTATTGTTAGGTTGGATTCTCGAAGCTCTGCTCAACACCGAGAGTTGAAAATCCAGTGCCCGATAAAATCCCGCTGCGATATTTTTACGTCCGTGCAAACGTCGGCAAAGAGAGAACTCTTCAGTTAAGTTGTAAATTATGATAACAATAGATTTTTGCACAAATCCTTCTTTCATATTTTTTTTGTCTTATTATCTGAAATATCACAGTTTAAACCCAAAAAAATCAAAATCGTATCCAATCCTTCGAATGCCTCTTTGACTATAAAATATCTTCCTTCGCCCAAAATACTCATAAAACAAATAAGTTACGGAACGCACAAAGCGCCCCCGGCTTATACTTGACCTATTTTTTATTTTCGTCTAAGCATGGTAAACAGAATTTACAGTGTGTTACTTTTAGCCATAAAACTAGATGGATAGCTTTCTTTCCTTTCCGTAACACACCGGGTCGCGTGCCTGCACTAAATGTATTCTTCCTTTATTTATATTTATGTTCTTTCCTGGGTTAAAAACGCGTTGTGTAAGTTAAGTTTTACTTGGGATGTACAAGGGTTTAAAAAAGCTCAGAGCTGTTTACAAAAGAATACTTTGATATTTAATCAACGTATTCAGAAATAATTTCATGTAATGTCAGCTTTTAAAAACCGGTCAAGAGTGAGTCGGACTCGCGCACCTCGGTGTCGGAACCCTCGGGTTCCGTTGCGATTTCTGAAAAGTGTGGTAATTAGAGACATCGTTTTTTTTTTTTTTGTAAACTTTACGTAAACTTCTATCACGTAGAATAATTTCAGATTTTTTTCTATGCAAACTTCGGAGATAAGGGAAGGGGGAGGGAGTTCGGTATTTTTTTTTTAAATTTTCCATCAAAAGTCGAAAACTATGCGGGTTAAAAAAAAAGAAGTAAAAGTGTTTTAGAATTTGCAGGCAGCGCTCTTTCATATGATATCCCACATACCCTAGTAGCCCCACCATATTTTTATTTCTTTCTTATTTGAAAATTAATTGGGCAAACGTCATCTAAAACCGTTCCAAATTTCAAGTCGATAGAATTAGTAGTTCTTGAGATATGTAGCTGTGACAGACGGACAGACTGAGTCACACCATAAAAGTTCCTTTTCACCATTTTGGTACGGAACCCTAAAAAGTACCTTCACACGAAATCTAAAAAGCCTGATCGCTTATTAACTTTTTGAACTTATGGATAATCACGACATAATCTGATGCTGTGCTGAGCAGACAATATAACATTACGCCTGTAATCCCCGAAAGGTTAAGCACAGGTGTACCTTTAGTATAGTATGTAAGCTTCGCAGTTTGATATTATTTACTAAACTCAATCATACTTTTCTAAAAAACCGGCCAAGTGCGTGTCGGACCACGCAAAATTAAGGGTTCCGTAATTGGGATGAATTTATCCCAAGAAAAAACTTAACATTGTAGTTGAAAAACATGTTCTCCCATACATTCCAACTGTAAATGTAAGTTTGTACTCACATTATACCATGTTATTTTAAGATCACAGACTTTTTATAAGTTTTCCTGTAATCTACAGTTATAGAACTATTTTCTGTACTTTTCAAAATTTTAGGATCAGCAGTTCCGGAGATAAGGGGGCGAATGGTCAATTTTCGTCTATTTTCTTAAATAACTTTAAAACTGTTTATTTTTAAATTATAAAAAAAAAATATTTATTATAATAAATAATAAATAAATAAATCTTTATTGATCACATTCAAGTATTGCAGTACATGGGTATATAATTTGTACATAGTAAAATTACAGATTTGCTACAATTTTAGTGGGTGCGGTTCTGATCTCCTAGCTAGGTTACTGAATAACCTGTATGAAGGAGTGGCAGTTCCAATCCCCCTTGGATTACAAGGATTTGCATTTTACTGTTTACGTACATATGTACCTATTTGGCTGTTATAAATATATGGTATAACTAAATGTAAAAATAAAAACTATTTCATGTGTGTGTGGTGGATGAGCGTGAGTGTGGGTGTGTGTGTGCGTGTATGTGTGTGTGCGGGTGTGTGTGTGTGTGTGTGTATGTGCGCGCGCGTGTGAGTGTGTGATGCCGTGTTTACTTGTGCGTACAGTGTATGAATGTATGTTTGCTGAGTTACACATTATATTGTGTGTATTATGCTTCGTTATAACTTACCCTTAAAGAAGCATTTTTTCTGTTTCTTCATATGTGTAGTCTAAAAGAAATGAGTAGACCATTTTCTTACAATTATAGTGCGCTAAACCGTATACTGGACAAAGTTTATTTATTTTATTATACAAAGAAGGGCCAAGAAAATAAAAGAATCTTTTAATGAAAGCGGAACGTGGACGTGGAACAGTACAAATTAAATCTTTTCTACGTTTATCGATTGTCCTATACGGCGTTTTTTGATGTTGTAGGAGGACTGTTTGCATGATAAACTGTTGTCTTACGTTTAGAATATTCCATTTACGGTATAATTCACGAGTAGGGAAAATGATGGGGCGAAAGGTAGCAACTTTTAATACTGCTCTATGTGCTATCTCCAATGGTTTTAAGATCGTTTTAGCAGCACCACCCCAACATGAGATGCAATATGTGACAACAGATTGGCACAAGGCAAAATATACATTGCGTATAACAGCTAGATTAGCAATTTGCCGAAGTGTTTTAAATATGAATATAAGTTTCCGAACCCTGGCTGTGAGAATGTTTATATGGGACTTAAAGTTTAAAGTTTTGTCCAATGTCACACCCAAATATTTTATTTGGTCTACAGAGGTTAGTGATGGACAGTTGCAAAGAGATTGGGATTGATTATTGCAAGAGTGAGCTATTAAGGTTATTGGGATGGGTGGTTGAGAGGCTGCACTGATTGAATATGTAAGGAAGTTGGTTTTAGAAGTGTTGAGTGTAAGGGTGTGATCAATGAGCCAGTTTAGTGCCGTGTTAAATGCGAGTTGCGCTCTAGCTTCTAGTTGAGACCACGTTTCAGCTACAACAGTTATCGCAGTATCATCCGCAAAGGATGTTATGCTACCATTCTGGATATTCAGGTCGCATAGCTCATTAATGAAAATAAGAAAAAGGGTCGGCCCCAGTATACTTCCCTGGGGCACACCGTAATAAATAGGAAGTTCATTACTATTGTTATTATTTATACTGACATACTGCGATCGGTTTGTTAGGTAGCTTTTGAACAAATCCAATTGAACACCCCTGACACCCACTCCTTCAAGTTTTGATAAGAGAGTAGAGACGGGGACCGTGTCGAACGCTTTTGCGAGGTCTAAGAATATGGTTAGGACTTTTTTATTATTATTAATACTTTGTATCACATGGTTGGTTAATTCGTGGACTGCGTCACATGTTGATAAGTTTCTGCGAAAGCCGAATTGATGAGATGATATTAGCTTATAGTGCTCCAAGTAATTAACCAGTCTTTTGTTAATTAAGCGTTCGAGCACCTTAGATGACGCACTTAGGACTGCTATAGGTCGGTAATTATTAGGTAAAGTACCGTCCCCTCCCTTGAAAATTGGATGAATAATTGCCTTTTTAAACGAAGTAGGGAAGACACCAGTGTCGAAACAAAGATTGAATATATGGCATAGGATGGGTGCTAGTAGGGTAGAGTATTTTTTTAGGAAATAGGGCGATATACCATCCCATCCAGTAGCAGCGTTGGTCCGTAGGGAGTTTATAGTTGAGATGATTTCGTCATCGTCGGTATGTTCTAAGACGAAGGATGAGGTGGGTGTAATTTTGTGTACCGTATAGGAAGTTGCAGTTCGTTGTAGAGGAGTTGATCTGACATTATCGGCAAGGTTTTTCCCGACATTGACGAAAAAAGAGTTAACTTTGTCACAGCAATCTATGGGTGAGGATGAGGTGGTTAGTAGCTGTGTAGAAGCATTATTTGGTTTCTTGGTATAGGTGACTCGCTTTATTGTTTCCCAGAGTAACTTAGGGTTATGAACAGCTTTGTCCAGTTCTCCTGTATCATAACGACGTTTCGCTTTCTTTAGAATTCTTGTACAGAAATTTCTGTATCGCTTGTACGTTAATGTTAATATTTCGTTTCCTGGATCTTGCTTTGCTTTTTTATGTAACGCATCCCTATTTCTGATGCAGCGTAAGAGGCCAGGCGTAATCCAGGGTTTCAGGAGTTTCTTTCTCGCAGGTACTTTCTTGGTCAAGGTGTGTTTTGTAATGGCTGTGGTCACTAATTCCAGAAGCTTATTTGTAGCAACATCAGCATTTGTTATGGAGAGAATTGGGTTAAAGTCTAGTTGAGACATTGTTTCATCTAGTTTCTCAAAATCAATATTGGTAACGGTAGGAATTGAGCTACTTCGTATACGTCGATTGTCCAAGCAGAGTAGTGAAGGATAGTGGTCTGTAACCACGGAGTCATAGACGAAGGAAAATGAAGGAGAGTTTGTTCTTAAAATAAGGTGATCCAAACAGTTATCACCTCTAGTTGGAATGGTATGTGCTGCTAAAAGGCCATGAAAAGCCAGGCAATTAAGATATTCGTGGGAGCGGATATCAGAGGTAGTAGGCTTTATGTCTAGGTTTATGTCACCTGTTAAAATTACTGATTTAAATTTTTTGAGAGATGGAAGTATGTTATTAAGAACTGTTAAAAAGTTTTGGATGTTATCAATGGATGGAGAGCGATAGATGCAAATTATAGCCACCTCTTCCTTTATTTTAATAATGAGTCCAGAAGCTGACTGATTTAGATCAGGTTCCTCACATGTAGCCGGTAAATCCGCGTTTACATATACCACTACACCGTCGCTTTGGTTTAGATGTTTCGTGGTTTTGAATGTGGTGTAGTTCTTCAATTGCGGAATAGTGACATTGCTAGAACAAGGTAGCCAGCACTCCGTTAAAATCACTAGATCACACTCAAATGAAAGACGTTGCAAGAGAATCTGTAGGTTTAAAAAGTTACAGTTAATTGAACGTATATTTTGTGACAGCAGTTTTAGGTAGGTGTTAGGATGGTTAATAAGAGATTGCGTCTGCTCTGGGGTACACGTGTGAGAGACTGATAGGGAAAACTGGTCAATATTTTCTATGAGATTGCTAATATTATTAGTCATTTTTCAATTAAAGTAAACTGAGTGAGGAGGAGCGTCGCGGTCGGTAGGTAGTAAAAAAAGAGTAAAAATAAAATAAAATAAATTTACAGTTTAGAAACAGGCTTACGTGTAACATCTGGATAATTGGTAACTGTGTATAATTAGTAAGATAAGTGTATATTGGTAGGTGGTAGGAAGGTTTACAGGGTTCTTGTTCTTGATTATATAAGTGTGAATAGTTTGCTAGACATTTATGTGGTGAGAGTAAAGTGTGTGTAGGTAAGTTGTAATGAGTTAGTGTTGTGCGGTTCATTTTGTACGAGTGGATGTTACATTGTTGTTTTATGTGGTGATAGTAGTAACTCGTATTTGATGTATTTGTGTTTGTTATGAGTATTTGATTTGAGTAGTAGTAACTATCGAGCTTAAAATTATAATTAAGTAGGTTAAAGGTTATAACAAAATAAGGAATAGAGTAAAATAATATCAAAAGGTTATACATGCTTAGTCATGCAGAGATGGTTTGAGCCAGTTGTTTCAGCTGTTGTTCGTTTTTCACCAGGATCGCTTGGCTATCTGTATGTTTCTTTAGAAAAACTCGCCCATTTGATGTCCAACAATAGTTATATTGATTGGACTTGGCATAACTTCTTGCAAGATAAAACAATCTCTTGGTGAGTGTTGTCAGTTGTTCAGCAACGTATATAGGAATTTGGGGTGTAACTGTTATGCCTAGATGAGTTGAGCATACTTTATTATTTGAGTTTTTATTATTGTGTTCTTTAACAGCCGCTAGGAAATTTGCTTTTATTAATGTGTTTGAGAATTCAACCGTAACACTTGATGTCTTGTTTTCTTTTTTCGACGGTTGTCGTATTATATCGCGAACGTAGGTGGGCTCTGCAGAGACATCTAGACGCTTTGACAAGCACTGTATCATGTCATACAACATCGTTTTAGTTTCCTTCTCTTGCTTAGGTACATTCCTAATTTCGATAGAGGTTTTGATGCTGTTTCGGTCGTACATTTCAAGTTTTTCTTCTAGTGCTGACAACTTGAGCGCCATGCCATTTCGCTCCTTTTCCAGAGATGTTATTTTACTCTCAAGGGACGACAGTTGATCGGAAACAAAGGTCATAGACTTTTCTAAGTGGCTTGTAGTAGCTTTTATATCAGTATTGTGTTTTTTTATTTCCATCATATGTCCTTCCAACTTATCAAGTCGAGAATTATGGGCGGACATCATTTCTCTCATCATTTCTTTAATCTCACTTTTAAAGGTCTGCAATTCATCGCTGAAGACCTCACTTGATAATTGTTTACGTTTGTTTCGTTGAGTAATATTTAACTGCAGGGCTTCATCTGCATAAAGTCTTCGAAGGTCGGACTCGGAACGTGATGGCACACTTTGATTTGGCGGTGTCTTCATTAGGTTGCTTGACACTGTTTCAGTTTGAGGAGATTTAGGCGGTGTTTTAAACATTGTGTATGTCTTAACACACTTACTAGAATTAATGTATTACCCCAAAAAAAAAAAAAAAAAAAAAGAAGATCTTGTTAAAATGCACTTAGGCCAAACACAAAATAATATATTTTGAGGTCTTCTGTTACAGGTATTCCTCCATACTTAAAAGAAGGCCTCTAAAATGTATTTGTAAAACTTGTTGATTTTGAAATAAATAAATTGAAATTGAATATATATGAGACCCTCATAGTAAGCCCTTTCATTTGATATGTCACATGGTATAGTTTGGAATTTTTTATTTTTTTTATTTTCTTATTTGCCCCCCCAAAAGTGACCCCTATATTCAAAATTCATTTATTTACTTTACCCGTCCATATTTGGGTCAGAGAAGTTCATATGTGTACCAAATTTCAACTCAATCGGTTAATAGATTCGGAGCAAATTAGCTGTGACAGACGGACAGACAGACACACGAGTGATCCTATAAGGGATCGGTTTTTTCCTTTAGAGGTACGGAACTTTGAAAAGAACCTGTTTGCTAGTGCTACTATCGTCAATAAGGTACTCGGAAACTACAAATATAGCAATGAAACAAAAACAAAAATAATCTAAACAAAAAATAAATTAATGAACAAAGTTACTTCAGTAAGTACCTACCTATTGAAACAAAAAACAAAATAATTATGGAAGTAACTACTGCAATCCATCAACCGTCAGCAGGCAGACCGTCACGCGAATAAAACACGAACAAATTAGATACAGAACCCGACATTATTGTCAGCTTTGTTTTGCACGACTCTTTGAAGACACGCAATTTTTTTAGCCAATCATCAATTTGGGTAAAACGAATAATGTCGAGTGCTTTTCCTTAAAACGAAACCTTTAAAAGCCCATTTTTTTCCGACTATCTCTGTCAAAAATCTTTTCGAGTACGACTCGCACTTGACCGTTTGTATTTCTATTTTGGAAAAGCGTTGATCCTCACTACGTTTTTCCTGTTTCGTGTGTTTGACAAACACAAAATCACATACACCAACACCGGATTTGCAACAACGCAAATATTTGTTTCGTGTCGATCTAACTCGCTATTTGCAGCCAAGGAGTCCTAGTACGCAGATTTCATCGTCAAATCGAAACCTAACCAAAGGGCCTAGGCAAAATGACATTCTGTCAAAGATAACGATGATGGAAAAGTCAAAAATGCATTGGATTGACATCATTAAGACGTAGATATAATATATGTTAATAGCCTTCAGTGGTTAGCTTGCGTGTTCTGTGCTGAACGCACGCAACGCGTCGTACGTCCAGCCAGTAGTAGGACTCGTCCATCAAGGAGCATAATCAACCCATAATGTTCCCACTTTTGGACACAGGCCTCCTCTCGGTGAGAGGAAATGGGCCGTAACCTACCACGCGGGCCCAGTGCGGGTTGGTAGGTGTCACATGGTTTCGAATTTTTGGTTCTAGGACATGCTGCATGGTTTCCCCACGATGTTTTCCTTCACTGTTTTGGGAGCAGTGATGCAATGGTCACCCATCTACGGACCAACCCCGGCAAGCGTAGCTTAACCTGATGGATCGATCCGTGCGGCTGTTATTACTTAGCCACGAGCTCCTCATTATACTAATATGAACATAATCTAAAATATTCACTTATTAAGTTATTAAGAAAATGCTCTAATTTAACATATTTTATTCTATTTAAATGTCCTCCGAAGGGGTGGAGACCTCTTGTCCTGAAATACAGGCCGTAAGGCCTAACTTAGGCACCAGTCTCCCACAGTATTATTAAAAATATTATTATGTGTTTTTAATCATATTTTGAAATGTTGATTTATATTGTGGTGAGAAATAAACCTTATCTTATCTTATCTTATATATATTTTCCACATTACTCGTTTAGACGTGATTTTTAGTTTAAAATAATTAAATTAAGGGTTTGTTTCACCACCTACGATTAAATTCATATAAACATACTTGGCAGAAAATTTCGTACAAATTCTGTTCCATTTTAGAATTTTTTCGGTGAGTAGTGGCTATTCAGACATCGTGAAATAGGCCCTTAGTCGCATATCGCCGCCACAAAGCTTATGTCAGTCAAGTGTCAATCCTGCTGACACTTGTCTAGATTCTCTGGAAAAAATACGACGCATTGAGAACCTACTCTTTTATTTAGTAATTTATTCATTAACAATAATTTATTCATTAAATCCTTTTTGAAGTTATTTAAACCCCAATATCACTTAACTCTCTTAAGGTAAACGCCCCGATTTTGAGTTACGCAGCCATAGAAAGCAAGTTATTCAAAAAAAAAATTGGTATCGCAGACGGGTACAAACAGAAGCTACACCACATTTTTCAGGTTATTGATTGGTCCCCGTCCAATACCAAAATTCTATAAATGATAATATGCTTGTTATTCTCTTTTCAGATAAGTTTTTTTGCAGTCGGATTTTTTTTTAATATTTTTCTTTATTTCACGCTTTTTAGTTTTATTAATATAATAATATTTAGTAGTGCCTCATCAGCTTTTATATGATACTAATATTGTTGTAATTTATTACAAAAAAAAAAAAATGCCAATACAAAAAACGCTACATAGCCTATCATATGCCACAATTAAGACGAATCTAACGACACCTCATAATGTTAAAATCCATCATGCCATTTATGCTACAGAGCGTACCAAAGAAATTGACATACATACATTCTTTCGAAAAACATTACCCTCCTTCTGGGGCAGTCGGCTAAAAACAACGCAGCTTGCTCACAAAAATAGTTCCTATTACTTCCCGTGACGTACTATTTTACTGACTAAACATTCCACAGTCTAACTAAACATCGGCATTTTCCACAAGTAAGCAAATCGATTGCCAATGCCACCGCCTGATTGGTACTCCCAGTAATTGATACTCAAATATCCATTTGTGCTTACACCGCGAAAGTAATCTTGAACATAATGCCAATAATGAAATGGAAAATTTGAGCCGAACCAGCTGCTGGAAGGGAGCTGGTGCTAAACTTTTGCCTCGTTACACGAAAAGCTCATTTTGTTTTGTATATGAAAATAGATACTTCCTTCATTGTGAATACTGTAAAAGTAGGAACCTACCGAAAGTAAATCATTTTTGTTTTTATGTTTTCATTTATAACTAGCTTTTGCCCGCGGGGAGGTAGGAATTAAATTTTAGAATAAAAAAAGCTGCTATTGTGACTTAACTATGACAGATAGATATATTCCTTCGTGAACTTTTTTGTAGTTAATAATAAGTACTTTAATCGTGTGTACATAATTTTTATGTTTCATCAATAGTTTTCTCACCGCATGCCAAATAATGAATTTTATAGGCAAAATTTTGCTACTTTTGGAAATAAATTATAGCCTTTTTATAAAACAAATTGAGAACGGGTCTTCTCGTGATATTCCTTTTAACGAGGTATACAGGTACCTACTTGTACTTGTTTCCCGACGTTTCGACCGCCTTGCAGCGATCGTGGTCACGGGAGGACTGATGACAGCTCAGCGACGTCTTCGTAAAGTGCGGGTATTGGCATCTACCCTCACTTAGTCTTGGTCTTCACAATTTTTATTATTGTCACTGTCGGTACTTCTACACACAATACTAAGGACGTCTACACACTGGCGGACCTCGTCGGACGACCGGCGTTACTTGCATTTGCTAATGACTGGATTCCAAGTTGCAGGCAGTCGGTATCCATCCGCTCTGTTGAAATTTTTATATTTTTTGATTTCAACCGCTTTACGTACTATTCTGGAGTTATAGTAACGGTCAGTGGAAAGAACCTGTGGCTTGTGTAGCTGAATCCAGTGGTTTGGAGCAGCCTCCAGCAAATGACTCAGCTATCGCGGACTGAAAACGCGAAAAAAAAATTCAGCTGCTCCCTACATTTTAACGAGTTACGCAAACATAGGAAACAGCAGATTTTTTTTTATAGTAAAAGTTGTTTGTTATCATGAGTACAATCATGTGTTTAAGTATCGGTCATTAATTACCAGTCACCTTATAGGGTGACTAGTAATGCTATGCTAGTCGCATAAACTCTGCTTGCGCGATACAGGATTTTGCGTGACGTCAGTGTGATGCCTAGTTCGCATGTGGCGATGTAGATGCCGCCACAATTTCTTACAAATCAATACCATCATCCTACTTTCCAACTTTCAAAGCAAGTTTAGCAATATTCATCCTGCGATAAACCTAATCATAATATCTGGATTGTAGCTAAACTTCCATCCACCAATTAGATGAAAGTACCAAAAGATCTAATTTCAGAGTTTTCTAAACGCCCTCAGTCGCGGCCTGGCGGGTAAAAAAATACGCAAGTGTTTGAAACGACCTAATTACTGAACAAAAGTTTGATACTCAAAGTGTAATTAATATTGGTAGGGTAGTACCTAAATCATTGGAAACAAGGTGAATAACATCGAGCTTATTTTTACCAAAGTGTAGGTTACGTAAAGCGTTATCTAAATACAATCTTGGTATTTATGTAGGAATGCTTATGAGGAATAGGCAAGCTGAAGTGGCAATCAGCCGGCCACATTATCCGTCGAAGCGATGACCATTGGGTCATCGCTTCGACGGATAATGTGGCCCCAATGGGTAGACGTGTTCTTGAGTGGCGTACACGAATCGGCAAACGTTATCGCTAAACCTAGACGGTCAAAATTCCACACTTGACGAGGCTTGACGCAACGTCAAGTATGCTTGTCAAGCAACCGCATTCATTTTCATTTTATTAGTCGCCACAAAGTGACCCAGTCTTGAATTTGCGTTAAAACAGAAACTTTCTTTATACAAACATATTGAAAGGTCTATAAATGCAGTTATGGCGTTTCTTGCTCTCATAATTTTAATTATATAGACAAGAAAACAAAGAAAACCGGCCAAGTGCGAGTCGGACTCGCGCACGAAGGGTTCTGTACCATTATGTTTAATAATCGCAAAGATAACTTTGTATTTCATAATGATACTGTGGATTACAAGGTTATTTTTTGCAGTTGCAGAAAATCGCCCATATTTAAACAAAGCACCTTAAAAATCAATGTTTTTAGTTTTTGTTGTTTAAATACACAGAAGTTTCGAATTCCTAACTTGTTTAATTGTTGCGATAGAGCTAGTACAAAAATGGTATAAAATTGACATCTTTTAAGGCCCCTATTTCTTCACTTTTGAAGATAAAAAAAATTAAATATGTTTGTACCCCCCACCATATGCTAGGATAAGAATTTCTTTTGTGCTTACAGTGTATCATTATAAACAGTATGGACAAAATAAACTGATTTGATTATTTGTTCCATAAAAACTTTTTTACAAAAAAATACAACTGACTTCCAAAAACAACACTACAAAGTGGAAAATAATTTTAATTTCGGAAGTCGGTGTCTGGTTAAATGTATTTTCGTTTTTGCCACCGACTTCCAAAATTAAAGTTATTTTTCACTTTGTAATGTTGTTTTTGGAAGTCGGTTGTATTTTTTTTTGTAAAAAAGTTTTTATTTTTCACTTTTTAGTTGTGGTACCTAACCCATACAAATTCTAATACCACTACCTGCAAAAGAAACTAGAACATCATCCAAATAAAACGTGAGGAAAAATACGTATTATTGAAGCTAACTCAAAAACTACCAAAGCAAAATTAATACATTTTATGTGGGACTAACTTTGAGGTATACCCTCTTGAATAAAATAAAGAAGATTAAAAACGGACGTCTCTGTAAAAATTTATGGGTGCTGACGTATAAAAAATAAAAAAAAATACGTGTCGAGTTGAGAACCTCCTCCTTTTTTTTCATCGATTAAAAATAATAAAGTACGCATCTCTGTGTCTTGTCACAGTAAATGGCATACAAATATCACAACATCAGGAACAAAAACAATGGACAAAATAGTGTCTATATTTACCTACTTCACGTTTTCTTTCAATTTGGCTGTACGTGGTAACAACTTTAGCAAACCGACATACACACAGAACCAGTGAAATTATTACCCGCTTTGCCGTAGTCGGCTAAAAGGACCAATTCAAACCGGCGAATCATCATCTGCCTAGCATTTCCCCAACTATGTTGGGGTCAGCTTCCAGTCAAACCGGATGCAGTTAAACACCAGTATTTTACATGGAGCGACTGCGGTTATCAGACTTTCGGACTTCTGACGACCCATAATGACTGTCAAAGATCCACGAATGACAGCCGGTACCAACGGCTTAACGTGCTTTCCAAGGCACGGAGGGGTCTTGGTATGTGAAGATGGTCACCCATCACGGACCATCCGCGACAAGCGTAGCTTAACCTAATCGATCAACCCGTGCGACTATTATTACTTAGCCACAAGCTCCACCAATTCAAAAACGGCGAATCAAAAGACCAAACACCAAAAAAAATATTCACACTTATCCGACGTCCCTTATCAAGCAGCTTCACATTTCCAGAGCAATTCCGTATTCTATCCCTGCTCTATGCTAACAGCTCAAATAGCACGAATATAGCTGGTATCTTGGCTTAAACCCCTCTTTTATTCGAGCTACTTGCCAAATACTGTCGCATTACTGTTAATTCGTTTGAGCACTAGATATGCCTTGCATGCCTAACTTGACGGATTTAGGCCAAATTCTGCCTAAAAAGTTTTAGATTCCTGCCCTTTCAAATTCAAGTTCTATAATTCCGACCATCACACTAATATTATAAAGGCGAAAGTTTGTGAGTGTGTGTGTATGTTTGTTATTTCTTCACGCTCAAACGGCTAGTTTGGTATGTAGATAGCTTATACCCTGGATTAACACATAGGCTACTTTTTATTCCGGTCTACGCGGGTGAAAATAAATAATAATTCAAAAAAATATAAATTAATTGGCGACATGGACATCTGTGCGTACATGTCTACCCACCCAGTGTCTAATAAACGGCCCATCTGTTTTATCCGCCAGTGTAGCAAGGATGTTGTTAAGACTACCTCTGAAACGCCGCAGCATAGACGCACATCGCTTGCGCGTGTTGGCATCTATAATAGAAGTCATCTAGACTCGCTTCCGCAAACGTACCTGACGCGCTGGAAAATCGAGGCAGCCCCAATAACACCCTCAACACATTGTTACTGAACGCGCAGAGCATTGTTATCCTTCTGCATATACTTAATCCACAAGCTGCATGAGTAGTTAGGACTGGCAAGAGAGGCAATAAGCTCTGAATAGAGTCAATTGCAGAATGATTGAATTTTCGTAATGTTTTAGCCGACATTGTTTCTTGAAAGTCTAATTTAGGTACTTGTTTATGTACATATGCACTTACAATTTGCAATAGACCTACCTACTTGTTTGATTCGTGGTGGCCCAGTGGAAACAGCCGCGACTTCCGAATTTCTAGGTCGTACGTTCGCACCCAGGCAGGCACTTTACTTTGTGCAAATTATTTCATCACTACTACCTACTCTCAAAACTGTGAAGGAAAACATCGAAAGGAAACCTAGAAACCAAAATTCAAAGACATATTATATCCACCAATATGCCACACGAGTCGATCGATCACGTCAAGCATCGCTTGCCGCGGTTGGTCCGTGGATGGGTGACCATCTTTACATACCAAGACCCTCCGTGCCTCGGAAAGCACGTTAAGCCGTTGGTCCCGGCTGTTATTCGTAGATCTTTGACAGTCGTTACGGGTCGTCAGAAGCCCGAAAATCTGATAACCGGTATAGTGATAGGGGTATCGTACCCAGTAACTGGGTTGAGGAGGTCAGATAGGCAGTCGCTCTATGTAAAATACTGGTATTCAGCTGCATCCGGCCGACCCCAACATAGTTGACAACCAGTCTTACCAAGGGGTATCGTATTACCCAGTAACTAGGTTGTGGAGGTTAGATAGGCCGTCACCTCAAGTAAAATACTGGTATTCAGCTGCATCCAGTTAGACTGGAAGCCGACCCCAAGATAGTTGCGAAAAAGGCTGGGGAGTAGATGATATGATATCCACCAACCGGCACTGGGCCCGCGAAGTGGTATACAGCCCACTCCCTCCCTGGCGCCTGTGTCCCAACAATGGGAACATGGCTGATAATTATGATTATGCTACTATGAAAACACTCTCACTGTTATTATTGGTATTGAAAATTTATCAATGGCAATACAACAACAATGTGTTATTGTTTATGATGATATTCGTGCCTTGGTTACAGAACAACACATAATAAACCAGTGATGTATTGAGTGATTATGTTTCAAAACAGCGTCCACTAATTGGAAATTCAAAACTTCAAATCATTGTTAAATAACATAACATATCATCATGCTTTGTTTCCCCGAAGAGTTGGACAGAGGTGTATGTTACCTACATCAAAATTATGATTGAATACCGTAACGGTAACATTTCGTTTGTCACGATATCAATTTCGATTCAATATCAAAGTACTTAATGATTCTGTAAGAGATGGGCACACTCTATTATAGGTAAGAATAGTTGAAGCTGGACATTCATAAGTTTTTGATCGTGGTAGTCACGATATTAAGTTTATTTCGATTCAATATCAAATGACTTAATGATTCTGTAAGAAATGGGCATACACTATAATAGGCAAGAATAGTTGAAGCTAAACATACATAAGTTTTCGATCGTGGTAGTTAAGATATTAAGTTTATTTCTTTCAATATCAAAGGACTTAATGATTCTGTAAGAGATGGGCACACTCTATTATAGGTAAGAATAGTTGAAGCTGGACATTCATAAGTTTTTGATCGTGTTAGTCACGATATTAAGTTTATTTCGATTCAATATCAAATGACTTAATGATTCTGTAAGAAATGGGCATACACTATAATGGGCAAGAATAGTTGAAGCTAAACATACATAAGTTTTCGATCGTGGTAGTTAAGATATTAAGTTTATTTCTTTCAATATCAAAGGACTTAATGATTCTGTAAGAGATGGGCACACTCTATTATAGGTAAGAATAGTTGAAGCTGGACATTCATAAGTTTTTGATCGTGGTAGTCACGATATTAAGTTTATTTCGATTCAATATCAAATGACTTAATGACTCTGTAAGAGATGGGCACACACTATATTAGGTAAATATAGTTGAAGCTAGACATACATAAGTTTTCGATCGTGGTAGTCACGATATTAAGTTTATTTCGATTCAATATCAAAGGACTTAATGATTCTGTAAGAGATGGGCATACACTATATTAGGTAAGTATAGTTGAAGCTAGACATACATAAGTTTTCGATCGTGGTAGTCACGATATTATGTTTATTTCGATTCAATATCAAAGGACTTAATGATTCTGTAAGAGATGGGCATACACTATATTAGGTAAGTATAGTTGAAGCTAGACATACATAAGTTTTCGATCGTGGTACTCACGATATTAAGTTTATTTCGATTCAATATCAAAGGACTTAATGATTCTGTAAGAGATGGGCACACACTATATTAGGTAAGTATAGTTGAAGCTAGACATACATAAGTTTTCGATCGTGGTAGTCACGATATTATGTTTATTTCGATTCAATATCAAAGGACTTAATGATTCTGTAAGAGATGGGCATACACTATATTAGGTAAGTATAGTTGAAGCTAGACATACATAAGTTTTTGATCGTGGTAGTCACTAGTCACGATATTAAGTTTATTTCGATTCAATATCAAAGGACTTAATGATTCTGTAAGAGATGGGCACACACTATATTAGGTAAGTATAGTTGAAGCTAGACATACATAAGTTTTCGATCGTGGTAGTCACGATATTATGTTTATTTCGATTCAATATCAAAGGACTTAATGATTCTGTAAGAGATGGGCATACACTATATTAGGTAAGTATAGTTGAAGCTAGACATACATAAGTTTTTGATCGTGGTAGTCACTAGTCACGATATTAAGTTTATTTCGATTCAATATCAAAGGACTTAATGATTCTGTAAGAGATGGGCATACACTATAATAGGTAAGAATAGTTGAAGCTGGCCATACATAATTTTTCGATCGTGGTAGTCATGATATTAAGTTTATTTCGATTCAATATCAAAGGACTTAATGATTCTGTAAGAGATGGACTCACACTATAATAGGTAAGAATAGTTGAAGCTGGACATACATAAGTTTTCGATCGTGGTAGTCACGATATTAAGTTTATTTCGATTCAATATCAAAGGACATAATGATTCTGTAAGAGATGGGCTCACACTATAATAGGTAAGAATAGTTGAAGCTGGACATACATAAGTTTTCGATCGTGGTAGTTACGATATTAAGTTTATTTCATCCAATATCAAAGGACTTAATGATTCTGTAAGAGATGGGCACACTCTAGTATAGGTAAGTATAGTTGAAGCTAGACATACATAAGTTTTTGATCGTGGTAGTCACGATATTAAGTTTATTTCGATTCAATATCAAATAGATTATGACTTAATTATTCTATATGAGATGGGCTCACTATATTGAATACTTGATGGTGGACTTACATAAGTTTTCGATGTTGTTGTTTTTTGTGTTTTGTTTTCGAAGTTTTCGTTTTTGTTTTCGTTTTAGTTTTCGAGAGTAGTCGATAGAATAGGAAACCTACCTCATACATAGGTAGGTATGAGGTAGGTAACCTACCTTCCTATAGCCTACCTATAAGTACCTACCTCAATTGTGAGATACGGTTGTAATATAAGTACGTACCAAGTTATACAGGATACTAAAATTCAATTACTAAGCATTACCTATACCTACTGATTCGCAGAGGTAAAACTAGTCAACATACTTTTTAAAACCGTAAAGGCTTCCGCAGACAGGCGCGACTAGTGGAAAAGTTTCTATGAATAGAAAAACGTCATTGAAATTGTTCTACCGGAGCTGCGTCACGCCTGTCTGGGGGAGCCTTAACTGTAGTCTGAATTTTAAGAAAAAGATAAGAAGATTAGACCACTAATAATTAAAAATAATCTTAATTTTCCCACGACTCTATTACAATCTAATTTCAAAAAAATATCCGAAAAATAAACCACTTTATAAAAGAAAAGAAAAATGGCTTCCACAAACTAATTTGAGCATAGTTAATTATCATAAGAAAATTGATGGTCTATACAAAAGATATTCAGAAAGTTTTCCCACTGAAGGGATTCCGTGATAAATCATACCGGTACATTGATTCTTATGAGATTTTGAATATTTATTCAGCCCTCATTTACACTAACATTAAGGGATGATTTGCACTATGCCTGTTTAAAATTAAGGTAGTCAGACTTTTTAGTTTAAAAAGCTTTTTTTTTGGTAGGCCAATGTTTTCGTCATTATTGGAATTGGTATCGAATTATCGATATTTAATAGAAACACAAGGTAAAGTCCACGATTTACCTATATTTTTGTCATCAACTAGATTTTTGTTCATTCAAATTAAAACACGCGATGTGAAAATAAATACCTCTCTACTGATTCTATTCTTTGTTAGGTATAATATGTAAATGGACGGTGACCATTAATTTTTGTAAGGCAAAAATTATAATACAACACATGTTATGTATGATCGTTACAAATCTTTTTTAACATTTAACTTTATATACCTTTTAAACAAAACTATCATTATACTATTACCACTCAATCTGCCTAGCCTTTTCCCAACTATATTGGGGTCGACTTCCAGTCTAATTGGATGCAGCTGAATACCAGTATTCATGGAGCGACTGCCTAATTGACGTCCATAACCAAGTTACTAGGTAACACGATACCCCTTGGTAAGACTGGGTTGTCAGACTTTCGGGTTTCTGTCAAAGATGTACGAATAACAGCCGGGATCAACGGCTTAACTTGCTGTTCAAGGCACGGAGGGGTCTCGATATTATGGATGGTCACCCATCCACGAACCGACCGTGCGGATATTATCACTTAGCCACGAGCCCCTTTTATACTACTATTATCATTACGTAATAAACCCAACGACAGGTATAAATTTAAACCCTGTCAGTTAAAAATATGCCAGATTAAAACTCTTCAATTTTGTTGGTAGTGGTGTTTCCTTATTTATTGGGTGACGTCTCTGGATGTGGAAATTGGTGACTACATTGTTACATTGGGATCTTAACTGTAAAAACAAATGTAAGAGATAATAGTAAATCAATAAATAAATCCTAACTCAATCAATCTGCCTAGTCTTTTCCGAACTATGTTGGCGTCGGCTTCCAGTCTAACCGACTTCCAGACTGCCTATCTGACCTCCACAACCCAATTACTATGTAATACGATACCCTTTTATAAGACTGGATGTCAGACTTTCGGGCTACTGACGACGCGTAACGACTGTCAAAGATCCACGAATGACATCCGGGAACAACAGCTTAACGTGCTTTACGAAGCACGGAGGAGTCTCGGTATGTAAAAATGGTCACCCATCCATGGACCAACCCCGGCAAGCGTAGCTTATTTATTTATTTATATATACTTTATTGTACATCACAAAAATACATAACAAAAAAAGACACAAACACTATAAAATATACAATGGGCGGCCTTATCGCTTTCTGCAATCTCTTCCAGGCAACCTTAGAATGGACAGTGATTAGCCTGGATATGAAATGGGGCTGTCTTTGGTGCAAATAATAAGTGCCTACCTACAATATTATACTAAAATAGATACATACATAACCTAAATAATAGATACATAAATACATACATACTAAATATAAGCAACGAAAACAAATGAAGACTAAATATATTTACAGTTACGTGAACACGCGTGAGCTTAAAAAAAAAAAATAAATAAATAAAAAAAATAAAAAAAAAATAAATAAATATATCTTTATCTTTATCTTAATCTGATGGATCGACCCATACGGCTGTTATTACTTAGCCACGAGCTCCTCATAATAAATCCTTAACTAATTTTTGTTTGTTTGTTTGTTACCTTTTCACGCCTAAACCACTGAACCGATCATCCTGAAATTTTGCATGTACGTTGTCAGGTGTACAAAAACGGACATAGGGTATCTTTCATCCTGAAAAAAAAAAGTACTCTTCCCGAGGAAAACAACGATAACGTTTTTATGATAATAGATGGCGCCACGAGTCTTTCGAATCATGATCGAATTATATTATTACTAGCTGCGCCCCGCAATTTCATCCGCGAAGGCCGGGATAAAAACTAGCCTATGTGTTAATCCAGGGTACAAGTTGAAGTAACAAATATACAAACACACACACACACACAAACTTTCGCCTTTATAATATTAGTGCGATTACAAGCAGAGTAAAACCCAAATTAATTGTCAAATTCGAAATTAACGCGAGCGAAGCTGCGGGCAACAGCTAGTCATCCATAATTATCATCATAAAAGTCCAGCAACAGTTCACGTTACCTTATCCATCACCATATCAATCTTAAGGCACTCTAAAATGCCAACAGCTGAGTGTATCTGCAAAATTGTAACCAAAATCAATCCCCATATTCGTTTGTTATATTGAATGAAAAAACGAGCAAAAACCAGAATGAAAAAAAGCAGCATTTCATTCACCTCTAAAACCCAAATAGAAATAAAATGTAGGTATAAGTGGTACTTAGAGAAGCACTTATTTAGCTTACACTTACACCTAACCGACCCCAAACACTCCCACACTTAAAGGCTTGCCCAGTCCCCACTCCAATTGTTTATGTAATAGCCACAATAATTACTATCCCCGGATAAGCACAATTATTGCCTATAGTTGGGTCTAAGTTATAGTCTAGAAACCGACCTAATGTAGGCTAGATACATATTTTATTGCCTGTGGAAAGGGTACGTTTTGGCAAGTATATCTGGGGGATTGGAGATAATTACAATAATACCAGCGTAGTATTTTCCCCTGGAGAGCAAAGGCATCTTCTCATATAGAGAAGGCACGAGCATTGATCACCCAGCCTCGGACCTATTAAAAAACAAAGACATAACGTTCTTGACAGTGACGTGAGGCCGGTTTCGTGAACATGTGTGCACTTAGTGAGGTGTAGTTTGGTTGTAATTTGATGTAAATGTATGCGTGTGAGTGTGTCTGCATGGAGTGAAGTTAGTTTTGTGCATGCTTCGCTTTTCGTAGCACTATGTACTGGTTTTTAGGGTTTCGTAGTCATCAAGGAACCTTTATAGTTTCGCTATGTCCGTCTGTCCGTCCGCAGCTTAGCTCAGAGATTCTTAGTACTAGAAAGCATGGATAAAATCATGAAAAAAAATTTTTTTAGGGTACCTTCTGTACACGTAAAGTGGGGATGTTTTTTTTTTGTCATCTACCCCATAGTTGGATGTTGTTGGATGGATCTTTCAAAAATATTGCGGGTTTGTACAAACAATTTTTCGTTTTAGGGATCCGTTTCTGAAATATTAAGCTTTCAAGTGCTCATTTTTGTTAGAGCCAAGTGTCCCCCCGAGGCAGCTAAACGGTTAGTTTTGGATGGGTGAAAAAAATCACTGTAGTAGTATATATAACGAAGTTAAAAGATTACTATCACAGCGAAGTAGGCTTTTCAAGTTTACGAGTAATAGTCAACCAACTACGGAACCCTTCATTGTGCGTGGTCCGACACGCACTTGGCCGGTTTCATTTATTTGATCTGAGCACCCACCATGCTTGTTCAAGACGGGTTGGCGATTTCAGACTTATATTAACTAGAAGTCAAGGTTTCCTCAACATATTTTTCCTTCACCTAGATAAATTCAGAAAGTACAAGTACATATGAATTGAAAACGTCACATTGGTTGGTAGCCCGGATCAAACCCACAACCATATGCATGAGAGACAAAGCTTTAATCACTGCGCCATCACGACATTATCCTTCATTAACCGACTTCAAAAAGGAGGAGGTTCTCAATTCGTCGGAACGTATGTTCCCCGATTACTCAAAGATGGCTAGACCGATTTGAATTTTTTTTTTTTTTTATTCGAGAGGGTATACATCACAGTTGGTCCCATATAAAATTGATTGACTTTGCTTTGGTGGTTTTTGAGTTAGCTTCAATAATACGTATTTTTTCCCCACTTTGATATGGATGATGTTCTAGTTTGTTTTGCAGATAGTGGTATTAGAATTTGTGTGGGGTAGGTACACAACTAAAAAGTGAAAAATAAAAACTTTTTACAAAAAAATACAACCGACTTCCAAAAACAACACTACAAAGTGAAAAATAACTTTACTTTCGGAAGTCGGTGGCAAAAAACGAAAATACATTTAACACTGACACCGACTTCCGAAATTAAAGTTATTTTTCACTTTGTAGTGTTGTTTTTGGAAGTCGGTTGTATTTTTTTGTAAAAAGTTTTTTTATAACAAAAATTGGAGTCTACACAATGTATGTATGTTCACAAGTAAATTGATAACAAAACTTATGGGATATTTCATGTTTCCAAAACAAGAACACTGTAAACAGACATATAGGTAATTAAAACTGCATGGTAAATTTATTCAACCTCGTAATTGTTTCATCACTTCTGACAAAATTGAAACTTAACTAAGATTGAAAATATCTAACTGTCACCTAGACAGAGAAAAGATTTGATTTTTTTGTATGTTTGTTTGTAACGTATTGACGCTAAAACGGCTGAACAGATTTAATGAAATTTGGCACATGGGTGGACCATGTCCTGGGCTAGGACATAGCGTACTTTTTACCTCGATGTTCTTACGGTATCGAGACTTATGCGGCTGAAACCCATAGCAGATATTATTAGAATGCTACTTACATAACGCCTCGAATCTAATTTTACGTAAGACGCCTGAAACTTAGCCTGACTTAAGCCGGAGCGCGTCTAGTCTACCTAATATAATCATGAAACCGTCAGGTAATCGGAAAATAATAATACAATCGAAACCAAAATAAGATATGGGGTGAATTAAATAATCCGCCGGGGTCGCGGGTAGTTCGAAAGAGATACCGTGGCCCTGGCACGGGCAGCTGAAGGAACACGGGTGGGTTTTAGTCAGTAAAAGTCTGACACGCCCTCCCGCCTCTGCCCAGAGCGGGAGAAGTCATTTGATGATTTCCCATCCACAAAAAAAAAAAAAAAAAAAAAGGGTGAATTAAATAATACCTATTACTTACCTAAATTAATTCTAAAACCATTATTCGTTCTCAAAGTCAACATATTTTTAGAATCAAAACCATTTTCCGAGTACAATAACATAAAAAATGAGCCATGGGGAAAATAAAATTATACAGCAGAGGCTCACAAATTCGCATACGCTTCCGAAGATCTTAATCCCATTGAAAATCCCATAAAAAAAAACCATCAATCTGCTAAATGTCGAGGAAAACAGTTATACGCATTAGGGAGAAAAAAGCGAGATTGTAGGTGTCTCTTGCATCATTAATAACTGCGGAAATTCGTCTCCTTGTGAGTAAATCCGTATAATCTTTGAGGACTCAAATTCATTAGTTAGCTTTGAATGCTACGGTTTAGCGAGACATACATTGGACGGCGCAAATGAGCCGTCGCCGTCAATTTTAGTAAGTGAAACATGAAATTTTGATAAGCTATCCGTATAATCATTTCTTCTTATTATAAGGCTGTTTCCGAGATCTACTCCCTCTGAGTAATGATTCCAACCAAATATCTAAAATTACGAATTCATTCAACTCATTCATTCAGAACGACTTGAATGAATTTGTAATTTTACCGTTCGTTTTAAATACTTAATCATTCTCGATTTATGTTATGGATACACACTGTTGTTCACAATAAATTAGATTAGGTATATTCGCCTTAATATAATTTTCATGTAAACTGAAGCGTAGAGGTCGTTCAAAACACTGCAGCGTAACCTTAAATAAATACATTAATTAGTAATATCTAATCACGTAATGTTAATTTTTGTCGTGTGATTATCTTAACACGTTAATGTTAATTTAAACTTTTTAATTTTATAGTTTAGTGCTTCAATCAATCTGCTAACCCTTTTCCCAATTATGTTGAGTCGGCTTCCAGTCTAACCGAATGCAGCTGAATACCAGTATTTTACATGGAGCGACTGCCTATCTGACCTCCACAATCCAGTAATTGGGTAATAGGATACCCCTTGATAAGACTGGTTGTCAGACTTTCGGGCTTCTGACGACCCGTAACGACTGTCAAAGATCCATGAATGACAGCCGGAACTAACGGCTTAACGTGCTTTCCGAGGCATGGAGGAGTCTCGGCATGTAAAGATGGTCACCCATCCACGGACCAACCCCGGCAAGCGTAGCTTAACCTAATGGATCGACCCTTGCGGCTGATATTACTTAGCCACGAGCTCCTCGCTTTATAGTTTAGTGCTTGTAACACACTAAATATGTTTACATTTTTTAGAATATTAGAATATTTTTTAGAATATGGTATATATATTTCGCAGGCAGATTGTATGATTCGCCATCATACATACGTCCGTCGTCCGTTTAAAAACGCTCGCAGCTATGAAATATGCTGAACACAAATTGGCAACTCGTTCAATATTTATAATTTCGACATTGATTGCTATTGTAAGTTCAGTCGGAACTGTGACTAACCACGCGCGATCCGAATTGGTCGCAGTAACTAAGCACCCCCAACCGAATTTAGGTTAGGTTAGAACTGTGACCAACCGCGTGCGAGCCGAGCGAGCGGTGCCGCGGCAGTGGCCGGCGAGAGCCTTGAGAAATAGAACTAATTACTTCAATTTGCCGCGGCATTTTGTGAACAGTGTTTGAATTGTCCATTAAAATAAATATTGTGCATATATTCTAAAATGACAAGGCAATTTACATTTTGACTTCGGCATATTTCAAAACTGCGAGCGTTTTTAAACGGACGACGCCGTTTGTAAAAAGCGGAATCATACAAACCGCCTGCAACATATACATATATGGAATATGATATATATATTACTTCAACTACATATTTATAGTGTAAACAATTGTTGGTTAGCCAATACAGGAAAAATATAATAAATAAAAAAACAAGTAGTGTTCTTCATGAAAGGACCTGGTCGGGAAAGTTCGCCGTTTCCATTCAAGCTGCATGCAAGCTGTATTCCGGTTTGCAGCTATGCATCCCGGTAAAATTACAAGCAGATGGACATTGCAACTATGTTGGAGTATAGCAAAACCAAACGACCCTACTTCAACACTGTGGAGAACTTGGATAACTAAAACTATTACTTTTAATAAATAAGGCAGATTGGATGCAAAAAACGTGGTGCTTCATTTAATGCTCTCTTGTACAGTGACAGTAATGACATTGACGTTAGTAACATAACAGATAAATAATAGACTAAACGTTGTGTTGCCAACAAACACTATTATAAGTCTTTCTTTTTCTAACTCATAAATATTATTTTATTTATCCGAACCTTTTGTTTTCTTAGTCTTACTCTTCTGTTAACCTTGAATGAGACCACACGGCTCACGTAATATTAGTAAATCACACCTTCCAACAAATAACTTAAAGGATAATAAACATACTATTGAAATCCTTAGAACGGTATTTCGTTTGGCATTCCTCTTTATCCCCTAACATCTCTAAAGCTAGCAATGCATTGAAAAAAACTTTTGGTATGCCAGCCTATCAATCGATCTGCCTAGCCTTTTCTCAATTATATTAGAGTCGGTTTTTAGTCTAACCGGATGCAGCTGAATACCAGTATTTTACATGGAGCGACTGCCTATCTAATCTTCTTCGTGGTAAGACTGCAGGTTGTCAGACTTTCGGGCTTCTGACTACCCGTAACGACTCTCAAACATCTACAATTATTGACAGCCGGAACCAACGACTTAACGTGCTTTTCGAGGAACAAAAGAGTCTCGTTATGTTATGGATGGTCACTTATCCACGAACGGACCGCGGCAAGCTTAGCTTAACCTTTGATCGACCCGTGTGACTGTTATCATTTAGCCACGAACTCCTTTGGTTTTTGCGGCAATGCGGCCCGGTAAAGTCGATATAGGTAATTTCAAACTGTCTCTAAAGCTAAAAATATAAGCCAGCCTCGTAGGTCCTTACCAACATAAAAAACCTACTTACCCCAAATAAAAGATTTATCCAAAACTAAGCCGACATAATGGTCTGTTTTACGCGTAACTTAGACTTGTAATGTATGTATGAATAACTTAGAGAACGTTTATCAATTCATAGCCGTCTAATGAAGCCATCACACATCGTCTCGCGAACGATTAACTTAGATTAGTGATGTCTGCTAATGTCTTATTACTTTATAGAATAGAGGGAGTAGAGAGATATCACGATAGTGTTCCATTGGTGCGTTGAGTTTACGCGAAGAAATGACATGGCGGCTTTTGTTTTACGAAATATAGTACCTACGCTTAGTGTCGAATATTCGATTCCCGCAATAAAAAATATTTGTATGGCTTACAGATGGTTTGTGTGGAACGTTTACTGAAAAACAACCTGTGCCCACGGTTCCACTAGTGTGGACTGATATATTCTTAAGTGCATACACTTGGCCAGAATTCATAACAATAAATTAAAAGAGTTCTCGAGTTAAATCGCTGCACTAACAGACAAACGAAAAGGCTGGTTGTGTGTAAAGATAATCCAGAATATTCACAAGTGTTGCAAAGATTATAAATATTAGCTAACTACATATTCCCATAGTAATAGGAAGTATGTTCAAAAACTAAAACCCGACTACTGAAAAATCACGCTCGCCGCGGTCGGTCTGTAACCAATTAAATTAATATTATTTACCTCCACTTTTACTTATTTTTAACAATTTAAACATATTTATTTACTTAAACAATACGACATTATACATATTTGTAATGTGCTCATCAAGACTTTTTTTTGACACCAAACATGTCATTATTATCTCAATTTAATTTTTTTCGCGGTCAGAAATTTACGTGTTAAGTCCACCATAATTTTAGGGAAAATCTATATAGCCTATGTCACCCGGACCATTATTACGAAACTATTGATTCGTCATTCTTTAAAATTGGTTCAGTAATTTACGGTGGAACACATAAATACGTACTTACATATTAAAAAGTCTTTTCGCATTATAGTATGTATGAACTTAAAATAAAATCTCTTTGGCTATACTATTTGTATCTGGCTGGTTTTGGTATCATTGAAAGTTTAAATTTTAAAGAACATAACTCCAAATTCAAATTAGGAAAATGTGTGATTTTCATTTGTTTTTCGTACTGTCAAGATGAGTGAATCTAATAAAGAAATTCGATACATTTAAAAATTTTACTACAAAAAAGGTAAAAATGCAATGCAAGCCGCGAAAAAAAATTGCGATGTTTATGGACCCAGTGCAGTGTCTGTGAGAGTAGCACAAATTTGGTTTAAGCGTTTTCAATCCGGAAATTTTGATGTCAAAGATGCACGTCGCTCTGGTCGCCCTATTACGGATAAAATGGATGCCATTTTTGAAAAAGTGGAGCAAGATCGGCATATCAGTAGTTACGACGTAGCTGAAGAACTGGGAATTGACCACAAAACAGTTTTGGCGCATTTGAAAAAAACTGGGTACACAGAAAAGCTCGATATTTGGGTACCTCACGAGCTCACTGAAAGAAACCTAATGAATCGTGTACTCATTTGTGATTCTTTATTACGACGTAATGAAACCGAACCATTTTTGAAGAAGCTGATAACTGGTGATGAAAAGTGGATCACGTACGACAAGAACGTGCGAAAAAGGTCGTGATCAGAGGCCGGTCAGGCTTCACAGACTGTGGCGAAACCCGGGTTAACTCGCAACAAGGTGATGCTGTGTGTGTGGTGGGATTGGAAGGGCATTATTCATTATGAGCTGTTACCAACAGGCAGGATCATGGATTCTGAACTCTACTGCGAACAACTGATGAGATTAAAGCAAGAAGTTGAGAGAAAGCGGCCGGAATTAATCAACAGAAGGGGTGTGATTTTTCATTATGATAACGCTAGATCTCACACATCTTTAGCCACTCAGCAAAAATTAAGAGAGTTTGGCTGGGAGGTGTTAATGCATCCGCCGTATAGTCCTGGCCTTGGACCTTCAGATTTCCACCTGTTTTGGTCTCTTCAGAATTCTTTAGGCAGTGTCAGGTTAACATCACGAGAGGACTGCCAAAACCACTTGTCGCGGTATTTTGATCAGAAGTCCGAAAATTTCTATAGAAATGGGATCATGTCCCTACCTAGAAGATGGCAAAAAGTTATCGAACAAAATGGTGCCTACATACTTTAGATAAATGTAAATAATGTATATTAAAAAATGTTTTGAATTTTCTTCAAAAATGCGAAGAAACTTTTTCCCCAACCTATTACATACATAGACTGCTAAAATCATAACCCTTCCTTTTGGCTTTGCCGTAGTCGGGTAATAAAAGGTCACGTCATAATAAGATCCTCCCCCAAACTGAATTTCTCAGCGGCTGTGAACGGTCTACTATAAGCAGTAATCGTAAATCCCTAAGCTCAATAAGATAATACCAACATCGGTATCAAATCCATCGTTAAATATTTACGTATACCTCTGGATTACACGACTGCCTTAGACCCAATAAACATTGTATTAAGAACATTTTGTAAGTTATTTATAGAAACGGTACACTCCTGGTTAATACAAAACGCGTCTAGGGTAAGACCGGTACGGTTTCTTTACGGTATTAACCACGCCGTAGAAAAAACGTGTCTGTCTTCAAGCTTCCATAGTGATCCATACAACACTGATGTCCGTGCCTCGAACATTCGAACATTCGGCGAATAAATTGTAGTTTTTACGGCAAGAAAAACGTGTGTGTACAAAAGGCCTTTTAATGGATGAAATAGGTGTTAATATAGTGGAGTTTTTATATAACAAAATTAAAGCAAACAAAAACCAATCTGCCAAGTATTTTCCCCTAAGGTAGGGTCGACTTCCAGTCGAACCCGACGCAGCTGCATATTAGTATTTTACATGGAACAATTGCCTATCTGATTTCCACAACCCAGTTACAGTCCTACCAACATATCTGTGAATTGAAAGAGGTCGGCACCGTCGATTCAGTGTTGCTAATTAATATAAGGTGCCCAAAATTGAGTAAGTTTTCAAGAAGGAAATTTCACATTAGACATAATCGATTAAAAAGAATTACAGTTTTTACAAATTAAAAACAATGATACCTATATAAAAAATAATAAAATAACATGACGGCCGTAGTTCCAATTTTCGCCATTTCACAGATAAGTTGGTAGGAGTGTACTGGGCAACACCATACCCCTTGGTATGATTGGGTGTCAAACTTTCAGGCTTCTGACATCGGCAACAATTCGAGAACGTAATGAATCAAGCATAAAACAAATGTAAAATAATGAAGAAAAAAGTGTGTGTGAAGTAATGAGGAAATTCAAACTATGTTCGCACGCTCAACCTCATTGTAGCGAATGGGACGGATTTATTCTGTTGCTCTCTGAGTGAATTCACAAGGAATGCATTATTTATAAATGTTAGCTTAGATTAAGTTAGGATAAGCGCATGTACCGCATTGGCTTGTCCTGTAATGGTAAATGTAAGTAGATAAATAAATAATAAAAAAAAATGTTTTAACACTACCTGATTGATATCAGTAATGTATAAGTATTTACTTTTCTATTAAATCCATCCATAAATGATTAAAATTATAATGATGTGCAGAGATCATCGGAATCAGTATTTAAATTATACGAAATAATTAATTAGAATAATATGCCTGTACAAAATACTCAAAACAAGCCCGGAATAATTAACGACCACAAATTATTTACATTTAGTTTAATAGTACATAAAATGTTTCGTTATTATTGAAATAGTCACAAAGTTTTCACAAAACCAGTCAAACGGAAAATAATAGACATTAATTTTAACATAATATACTACAATGTTAAAACGCAAACTATTAGAAAGTAATTCTATTAAATATCATAATATCCATTGACTAATTAAAATAATTGAAATGGAATAATTTAATTAAATCTTTAACTGTTTATTTCAATTATACACCGAATACCGTTTGATTACAGCAATAAACTCGTGAGAAATTGCCGATTAAAAGTTATAACGATCGTGAATTTCAGCAGATGAGGCACATATCATGATCGTTTTCACACTCGATTTTATCGTTCCAATAATATTTTGTAACCACCTTCGATCAAAACGATCACAGCTGTGAAAACAAATTCGTTATTCGAATTTGTAGTTCGAACTGATTTTTCTAATAATTTTTGACGCGATTTTCATTTGTCAACATAAATTGACGCGTTTGTTATTTTGGTTTTAATTTTATATCACTGGCTGGTGGTTTTCACTTGCTTTGAAACTGCACCTTTAAATCATTTTAATTGTCAGTCTTAAAATATTGCATGTAAAAAACCGGCACGTCAAAAAAATCAAGAAAAAAAAATAAGTATAACAAAACACTCGTAACTTACATGATTGTCATCCAATATTTTTCGCACACACACAGACACACACACACACTACACAAGCACTAAAAATCGATGTTCGGATTTTTTTGAGCACGCTTTAGGCGGGCGGCGTGCGTCGTTAGGGCGGGCGGGCACAGACTGCGGCGGAATCGCGTATTGGCGCTAGGATCGCTTACCCGAACTCCCGGGGAACGAAACACGAGTTTTCTTTCAATAATAATACATTTTTGACGCTTGACTGGGTAAGTATGGCTTTAGAACGGTGTGGGTTACCAAATCAATTTTCATAGCTTGTAAAGGGAATGAATTTTGTTCAAACCTTTTCATTAATCTGTCTAAACTGTTAGCGCCATCTATCGTTCAAACTTTGAAGTTTTCAGCAGATATGAATGTCAAGCTTTTGCCGCTTGATTAGATATTTGTGTTTACTCCCAAAGGAAATACAAACGTGGTGATACAGTTAAAAATAAAAATGAAATATGTACTCTTCTTTGCGCGTTCATTGACAAGTGTTCGTAATTTTGTATTTTGAGTTTTGCATGTAGATTGTTTTATTCATGAATATCAGCTGATGTCCACGGCTGAATATAAACGTCCCCAAAGGACGTTTTTGTGTTATAAATAATAACATCTCGCTATTATTATGAGTGCGAAATTTCGTCACGATGATATTTTCAACAAATAGCTGAACGTAAGTAAATTCCGAACGATTTTAAAATTGAAAATAATTGTTTTGCATATAATCAATCTGCCTAGCCTTTTCCCAAATTGTTGGGGTTGGCTTCCAGTCTAACCGGATGCAGTTGAATATCAGTATTACCAGTATTTTACATGGAACGACTGTCTATCTGACCTTCAGAACCCAGTAACTGGGTAACACGGCACCTTGGTAAGACTGGATATAAGACTTTCGGGCTTCTGACGACCCGTAAAGACCGTCAAAGATCCACGAATAACAGCCGGGACCAAATGCTTAACGTGCTTTCCGAGGCACGGAGGAATCTCGGTTTGTAAAGATAGTCACCCATCCATGGACCACATGTTTTGCACATAATATTAACTTTTTTTTAACTTTTCTTTATTTTTTCACAAAAATTTAAACCAAAATGATAGAGGATGGTTGTATTTTTTATTCAAAAAACTATCGAATTTACGTCACACGGTCGTGCCTCAGAATTATTTATGTGAAGTTTAGTGCAGTGATAAACTGTGTCCATGGATTAACTCCTAATATGCTTACCCGGCTAGTTACAAGAAATAGTTCTCTTAGCCGACGTTAGCACGGACGTAAAAATAGTGCGGCGGGATTTTATTGCGCACTGGATTTTAATCTCTCGGTGTTGAGCCGAGCGTTGAGAATCCAACTTAACAACAACAGAGTGCACTCTAGCGCGTCGAAAAAACACACTGTTGTATTTTCAACTCCCGGCGCAAAGCAGAGCGTTGACAATCCTGTGCGCGAAATAAAACTGCCGCGATATTTTTACGTCCGTGCGTACGTCAATATTTAAATATATTTGGGGATGTATACGTATGTATATACCAACCGATTTCCGATAAACACAGAGATGTTTCTAAGAAATGTCTTATAGGGAAGACCCAATAGGTACCAAACACATCTGAACTATCAATTGAACCGACTTTGTTTCTCCTTGGACGTCTCAGGGCAGCATAGGATTCGGTAGGTATAAGTTGCAATGTTAATAATATAGCCTGTATTAAAGAGTCGGACTTACCAACCAGTCTTACCAAGGGGTATCGTATTACCCAGTATTTGGGTTGTGAAGGTCAGATAGGCAGTTGCTCCATATAAAATACTGGTAGGCAGCTGCATCCGGTTAGACTGGAAGCCGACCCCAACATAGTTGGGAAAAGGCTGGCAGATTGATTAAAGAGACTCGCACACAAAGGTTTCCGTACCACCACACAATATTTACACTACTTACATATTTAAACAAAATACTTTTCTTGTATGGGGACTCCTTAAATTTTTTACTTTATTTTGTTAACACGCTCTGTATGTACATGTTTGTATGTAACGGAATCTTTGAACTCGATTTTTACCCACTTTAAATGGTCAGATTAATTCGAAATTTTACACACTTATTTAGGCCCGATGACAATACAATAATTTAATCATTTTGTCCCATTATCCTGATCAGGATCATCAGTATTAACGGTTTTCTTCCGGAGAGGGAGCCTGAGAAACGGCTACCATATCCAAGTTTCGGTTTCCAAAAGCAGGTATAGATGTCAGCTAGTTTCTACATGTACCTTTGTTTGTTTGTTCATGATGCTTTAAAACTAAAAAACACGATTTTATAGTAGATCGAACTAAAAAATGAAAAATAAATTATATAGTTAAAAAAACCGTCCAATTGCGTGTTGGACCACGCACAGTGAAGGGTTCCGTACTTGGGATAAATTTCTCCCAAGAACAAACTTAACATTGTAGTTGAATAACATGTTCTCCCATACATTCCAACTGTAAATGTAAGTTTGTACTCACAATATTGAGAGATTTACCATGTTATTTTAAGACCACAGACTTCAAGGTTTTCCTGTAATCATCATCTAGTATAAGTTCTTCATAAAGTACAATGACCCCTTAAAAGGATGCTGATGAATTCTAATTCACCCTGTATTTGCTTAAAGTACCAATATTTTGCTAACAGTCCGTTTTAAAATATTAGCACTTGAGGATTGCACGAAGCAGCGATACATCAAGCCCATGACAGGTAGGTAGTTCTTATCAAGCTATGTGTAGAGTATTGCAAGAGGTCAGTTCGCTTAGCTTCGCTCATTTAGTTAGAGTTGCCGAGTCTTTTCATACTTTGCTTCATAGTTCGCGGTGTGAACCGAAGTATGCAAACACACAGTAGCTACAAATAGCTATTTACTACATAGTAGTTCTGTGAACAGTAGACCTCGCACGCACAAACTTTTTTGCAACAATTATTATACCACTAAAATGATTTAAAATGGGATATTTACCACGTTTTTTTTTTATCATATCTTCACCAAACCTTTATGAGACCTACTTAAATTAACTACCTTTCAAATAAAAAAAGAACCAGCGAAATCGGATCTCATAAGGTAGAGATATCCAATAACCTCCTTTTGCCCCTTTTTGGAGGAAGTATCCCTCCAATCAAAAATCCCTGTATACCAAGTTTTGTCCAGATCGGTTGTAAAATACGACTTGTAGAGGAGTAGCAACAAACAGACAGACTAAAGCAATTTTTTCCAGACTTGAAGCAGAGACGCTTCGCTTGCTCGGTCAATAATAGCAACAAATAGACTTCGTACCCCAATAGGCCGCAGCAAGGACAACCTCCACAAGTAGGTCGCAGCAAGGACAACCTCCACAAGTAGGCCGCAGCAAGGACAACCTCCACAAGTAGGCCGCAGCAAGGACAACCTCCACAAGTAGGCCGCAGCAAGGACAACCTCCACAAGTAGGCCGCAGCAAGGACAACCTCCACAAGGACAACCTACACAAGTAGGGCACAACAAGGACAACCTCCACAAGGGGTTGTTCAAGGACGGCTCAGATCTCCGGTGTTTATGTGGGGTCTTTCCACAAAGATGGCTCACCTCCCATCTTGCACCGCACGCCCGGTCACCTGTACACGTGGGGACTTAATATCTACGTCAGCAAACGGTATTCGCGTTGCTGAATTTTCGACCAAACTTTAAAAAAACTGTGTATTTTTTTCTAGTTATTGTTGCCACAAACTTAGCTTCGCTCCCAGTGTGGCCTACGCTTTAAGGGTCTTAGCACATCTCCGCTGCGAAACCACGAAACAACAACAAAACCGCATGATCTTTTGCTGATGCTCTGCTACTCGAGTAGCGGAAATGCGAGTCAGTTGAAATAAACTACTGCCGTTTCGCTGCTATGGTTTCACAGCGGAGGTGTGTTAAGAGCCTAAATGTGGAAATAATTAATTATTAATTGTAAAACAGTTACCTATTTGATAGAACTGAATACGTAATTAGATATAACATAACATTAGTTAACATTGCGCGTCTATTCCCTAAGGGGTTGGCGGAGGTGTACGCCAAGTGTTAAGTTATATTATCGTCTTGTCTGGGGATCGAACTTAGAACTTCACGATCAGTACTCCTGCTTGCGATCACTACACCAATGTGGTAGTCAATACATAAAAACAATTAAAAAAATACACGAGTGTTTATTAAATGATAGTCGAGCCAGTCACTCGAGGGAGTTATTTTTAAAGTAAATAATCACACTAATTATATTACAAAGGCGAGAGTTTCTAAGTGTGTATGTTTGTATGTTTGTTACTTCTAGGCTACTTTTTATCTCAGTCTACGTCGGTGTAACCGCGGGCACAACTAGTATATTATGAAGTAAAGGAAGGACGCCCGAGAACGACACTATAGTGACCTTATTGGTGATGTTCTTCTGAATGGTCAGGTTCGTAGTACTCGCAACCGGTGTGCGTGTGTGACCAGATGTATGAACGTAAACGAGGCAAAAGGAGTATGTGAGGATCGTAGCAGGTGGCGTTCTGTAGTTTCTGCCTACCCCCATGGGAAGAAGGCGTGACTTTATGTATGTACAAGTATGTATTAAATATAATTTTCTACCATAAAATTAAATATGAACGAAACGTAACATTTTACAAGATAATCGCTTTTTAATTATTATTTATGCACTACGCAATAATTTGTTTTAATACTTCGGCCTATTATATTAACATAATCCGTGAGTTAAGTATTAAACTAAATAATAAAGCTGTAAATCCCTCTCACTGAGAGGAGACCTGTGTTGGGACACAGCAGTGTGAACATTAATATAGGCTGATTATGTTATTTATGTGTTACTGTAAATAGCATAACATTACATAACCTCGACATTTCACCACATAGTCCCATAAAATGGAGAGGGAGTCTATTGCCATGAATCCAGGTTGTTACTGAGAACGTCTAATGGAAAAATCACAATTAATAATAATATTTTTTTTTTTTGTTTTATTTATTCAGTATTAATAATTAGTAAAATATTAATATAAAGTCTGTCATGTCAAAGAATGTCATGAAAAGAGTAGCTCCGAGTATTTTATTTTATTAATTATATAAACAGTGGCAATTTAGTATAAACAAGTTACGTCAAGTGTAGTACGTATTGCAAATTATCTGGTTAAATGTTTGTGACAACCCATAATAAGCCAACTGTGAGATATACTTACCCCAAGAACTTATCAGTGAACGAAGCAATACGAAAGTGCAATAACAAACAACGAAATCACTACTAACAACAACTCTGGTACAGTGACGATAGAACGTGTTTGTGACAATACCCAAAAGTGTGAATACGTTGGTCAATCATCGATAGCCTGTGGATAGCGCAGCGCGCGACAGTCGCAATTGCATTCCGGCCAACCTGTTACAATAGATGGCACAACACCTGTCCTAAGGAAACATTTTCTGCAGTCTGCGGTCACGAATACGCTTCTTCTAGCTTTATTTCTAATATGATGCAATATCATGTTAGAAATATTTTTATGTAAAGAAGAAATTATTTATGACTTTCTTTTTTGTTTGATATTGCTAGTATCCAGATTTTATTTATTGTATTTGTTGTTAATCCGAGTTTTGTATTTTTTAGACGCACAAATGAGTGCCCTGTCCACAATGCTGTCTTGTCCTCACTGCCCTGGGTCTTCACGTACATTTAGCTCGCATGGGCTCAAGATCCATATAGGCCGTATGCACAAGAATGTGCATCAGCCGGTCGCCACTCCTCAGACGTCATCTACTGTCACTGATTCGCAGCCTGTGAGCCAGGTGCCACTGGCTTCGCGCCCTTGCCCTCTGGAGAGACTCTCGACCTTGAAGATGAGTACGCCAGTACTTAGGCATATTCCTAAGGGTGCGCGGAACCAGGTGGCAGGCAAGCTGTGCGACATTATTGATAAGTGCATTAGCTGTAACGGTGTGGAGGACTGGGGCGCGCTTCTCTCTTTTGCTTTTGGTGGGCTGAGAGTTCCTTCGAGGGCTGCACCTGGAAACATGACTGCAAAGGTGAAGGCAAACGTCGAGTCGTTTGGTGCTGACCGGTTTGGGGATGAATCGGGTTGTGTATCAGGATTTTCTAAGTCGCGCGGGATTCGAAAAGCCATCGAGTCTAAGGTGTTCGAGGGAGACCTCCGGGGGGCCGTTCGGTTGCTGGTTTCAGACGACTCATTCGCGCAACACGACCCTGGCACGCTAGACGCCCTTATGGTTAAGCACCCAAGCCCATCGCGTCCGCTTAATTTTCCATCGGCGCCGGACTCGTCATTCCCAAGGGTGACTGCGTCAGTGGAGGACGTCGCATTGGCTCTAAGCTCTTTTAATAGTGGCTCTGCGGCAGGCATGGATGGAATTCGTCCGGGGCATTTGAAAGAGTTAACATCTGGCTCTGCGGGTGAAAATGGGCGGCGTTTGCTGGAGTGTTTGACCAAGCTCGCAAACTTTTTATTGAGCGGTCAGCTCAATCTGGTAGTTTGTCCTTATTTGTATGGTGCTTCTCTATGCGCGCTCAAGAAAAAAGACGGAGGACTGAGACCAATAGCCATCGGCAGCGTGTTCAGACGGTTGACAGCGAAGCTGGCGTGCCGGTCTGTACGAGTAGCTATGTCCGAATACTTTCAGCCGCATCAACTAGGGTTTGGGACGCGTCAGGGTTGCGAGGCTGCTATCCATGCGACACGTGCGTTCGTCATGGACCCTGAGAACTCGGGCTGCGTTGCGCTGAAACTTGATATACGCAATGCTTTTAACACCCTAGAAAGAGACGTTCTTTTGAGTGAGGTAAAGGATAAAATTCCTTCTCTATACCCCTTTCTTTATCAGGTATATTATTCTCCTTCCAACCTATTCTTTAATGATAGTCTCATTTTGTCTCAAGTGGGAGCGCAACAGGGGGATCCATTGGGGCCACTTGTTTTCAATTTAGCAATTCACAATGTCATCTCAAGATTGAAATCATCTCTGAATCTATGGTACCTTGATGATGGCATTATTGGTGGATCACTCGAAGAAGTTTGCAAGGACCTAGAGGTTCTTGTTCCCCAACTTAAGGAGTTGGGTCTGGAGGTGAATCCCTCCAAGTGCGAATTTTTTCCCTGTGGCGTTGGTGCTCGTACACACTTCTCACTCTTTCATTCTCTTTTACCTGGCCTCAAGGAACTTTCTCCTCTCTCTTTTTCCCTTTTGGGATCTCCCATTTTTCTTGACGGAGTGCCAGAAGCCATTTCCTCCCGTAAACAACTTCTCCTCAATGCTCGGGAACGTCTCAAGGGTCTTTCTGCGCACGTTGCGATTTTGTTATTGCGCATGTGTTTTGCCGTTCCCAAAATTACGTATCTCTTACGGACCGCTCCTACCTGGCTTTGTCCTGAGGAGGTACGTTCATTTGACTGTGCTGTAAAATCAACGGTTGAGTCGATCCTGAATGTATCTTTTAATGATGCGCAGTGGAGGCAGGCGGCTCTTCCTATCCGGCACGGGGGACTTGGGGTGCGATGCGTGCATGATGTGGGCCTGCCGGCTTTCCTGGCGTCGACACATGGGGTGGCTGACCTCGTCACTGTAATTCTAGATTCCAATGGTGACGGGGCAAGCATACCTTTTATGTTGGATGCCGGGTCAGCTTGGTCTGCCCTCAACATGGGTGCAGCAAGCCCTGACGCAACACATGCGCAGCGCGCTTGGGATGACGTCTCGTCTACGCTGATCCAGAAACAGATGTTGGTGGAGTCCTCGGGGGCTGATCTAGCCAGACTCAGGGCTGTATCGCAACCGGAATCGGGGGCATGGTTGCACGCGCTTCCATCGCCTCACCTGGGCACGTTGCTTGATGACGACTCTTTGCGTGTGGCGGTGGCCCTCCGCCTGGGCTGCAAGGTGTGTGAACCCCATAGATGCACCTGCGGTTCCATGGTGGAGGCCGATGGCCATCACGCTTTGAGTTGTCGTCGTTGCTCGGGGAGGTTCCCGCGTCACCATGCCCTCAATGATATTGTAAGAAGGGCATTCGTGTCGGCAGATGTTCCCTGCATGCTGGAGCCTCCGGGATTGTGCAGGACTGACGGCAAGAGGCCGGATGGGTTGACCCTGGTGCCTTGGAGGAACGGCAAGTGCCTAATTTGGGACGCAACTTGCGTCAGCACTGTTGCCGCCAGCCACCTTGGTCGCACGGTCCTCTCGCCGTCGGCAGCAGCGGAAGACGCCGCTGAAAGGAAGAGGCTGAAGTACGCTCCATTGACGACCCGTTATAATTTTGTGCCCATTGCAGTTGAGACCATGGGTTGTTGGGGCACTGAGGCCAAGAAGCTCATTGGTGAGATAGGGCATAAGCTTTGTCAGAAAACGGGTGACTCCCGCTCCGGCTCGTTCTTGGTGCAAAGGTTAGCCATTGCCATACAACGTGGCAACGCTGCAAGTGTTATGGGCACCTTCGCGCCAGGAACGGTTAGGGGCGGGTTATTTGACGTGCTTTTATAATTTTTTTTTTTTTTTTTTTTCACGTCTTAAACAGTATAATATAATTATATACATATTTGTAATGTGCTCGTCAAGACCTTTCTTTTGATACCAAACATGTCATTATTATCTCAATTAAATTTTATTCGTGGTCAGAAAAAAAAAAAAAAAAAAATATAAAGTCTTAGAAATAATTTACAAAGATATTAATAGATGCCTGTACTAGGATAAACCTGTATCACAGGCGGCAATTAGCCATGATTTTAATTTTTCACACAATCGATTCATCGTTTCTTTGGTCTTTCCATACTCTTAAAGCCGTTGACATTCATAAAATAATTAAAATATTTTGAAGATACTTTCATGCGCCATAAAAAGTTAGAATTATCCCGGATATGACAAATGTCTGCCGAAATTTCGGTCGCTGTGATTAATCTTGAAGATAAACGTTTATATGATACATACTACCTAGAAGACTAACCAGCAAATTATTATGAAATTTCGGTCGCTGTGATTAATCTTGAAGATAAACGTTTATATGATACATACTACCTAGAAGACTAACCAGCAAATTATTATGAACCTATGGCGCTTAGTCATAACCACGACCATAGGATCAAAATTGTTAACATAGTATGATTATGGTATAAATAATCTATTTCTATATAAATAAAAAGAGAAGTCCTGACTGACTGACCGATAGATTGACTGACTCAGCAATGCCCAGCCCAAACCCTTGGACCTAGAAAGCTGAAATTTTGCACAGAGGTTCCCTTTATAGTGTAGACAAGGAAGGATATCTCGGTAGTATTTTCAAGTGGCATATTTTCCGACTTCCACGCGGGTGAAACCGCTGGCAAAAGCTAGTCTAATAACAATAATAAAACGTTTATATCAGGCATAGACATGTACCTAACAAACTAACATATATCTATATTAAAACAACGTCGGGCTATTTACACCATTTATAACTCAAGAACGGCTTGGACCGATTTTTACGATGTTTGATTTGTTGGATTTGTCTCCGCCAGATAGGAAAAAATCACAAAAAAAAAATATAAAGAAAATTCATTTTCTCATACATGAAATTTGGACAGGGCAACGTCTGTCGGGTCAGCTAGTATAGTATAAATAAAACAAAACTTGTGTTAATAAATATAGCTTAAAGCTTCTTTCTCTTAAACTTAACTCCTTCATAAAGAACCTCTCCTTTCTTAAATCCTTATTAAAGGATTGGCCTGCAATCGCAGTAGACCAGGAAACTGGAAAGAAGGAAAGAAGGTCAGTGGGGCAACACAGGCATAAAAGAACAATAAATAAAATTTTGCTTAGAACACCACTTCCAAGCGGATCCAGTTACTGCACCCTCGGCGCGCAATGTACTTGTCAGGGTTCTCTATTGTGTTCCCTAACTTTTTTTCGATAATCTAAAGTGCCATAATTTAATTCATTTTATTTTTGTCCCAAAGGGTACCCCTTACATGTAAGACGCACTCCATGTGTGCATAAGGAAAAATCAATAAAAATCCTTTAGATAATAAGTATGTAAGCCTATATCATAATAAATATCATCCGATGGCGATCACAGGCTTACAGTAGTTGTGAACCTATGGGGTTCGCAACTACTGGGGTACACCTTGACATGAACATAAGAGGTTCATAAACTAATATATTGCGGCATTTAACGGTTCGACAGCATGTGAACCCAAGTCAGAGGCCCATGGGCGGGCATAAAACTCTGACACACACCTGGTGTCAGGTCACCTAACAAGAACACGAAAAAGAAAGAAGCCCAGGGTTTCATCATTTGTCCGAATGATAACTTGCTCGAACTTAATATCACATGACAAAAAATTTAAATTCCTAAATACAATATTAATTTGTCATAAATATTACAATCAATAATATACTAAAGGCTTAAAACTGTTTTCGATATAAGTTATAAGTCCTAAATTCAAATTATTGAATGTTTATTTATCATAATAATGTTTATAAAACAAATTTGTATTACAGAACTTCTCTTAGGCGATACGTAGATAGGAGTTATATGACATCGGGCAATATTTTTTTTTTCTACCGACTTGTTTTGAGATAGTTCACTTGTTGTGTACTTTTGTTTGAAGTAGCAGGATAAATACACGTTTTCGTTATAAAATATACTCATATCAAAAATAATTATTGAAAATGCAGAAATGTGAACTTTTAAGGACAAACAAGGGTGGCATACAATTAAATTGTGACGGCTTTACTTACGACAAAAATCGATTCTACAAGGAAAAATATTACTGGGTGTGTGAAAAGTACAAAGATAAACAGTATAAGTGTACGAGTGATTACTTCAGAGGAAAATGGTGTACATACGCTGTTAAATAAATGTATGATGGAACATCACGAACCAGACGCATTAAGGAAACCAATTTCTGAGGCTATAAACAAAATTAAAGAGGAGACCAAGACTGATGTTAGAAAAAGACCTAGTGAATTAATAAGTAATTGTGTAGCGTCAACGTCACAAGCAGTCTTGCCACATTTACCTGCAATCAAAAAAATTTAAAACAACGCATATACAGAAAAAAAATTGCAATAAATAATCAAAGAACTCGGAACGGAGGAGCTCGTGGCTAAGTAATAACAGCCGCACGGGTCGATCCATCAGGTTAAGCTACGCTTGCCGGGGTTGGTCCGTGGATGGGTGATCATCTTTACATACCGAGACTCCTCCGTGCCTCGGAAAACACGTTAAGCCGTTGGTCCCGGCTGTCATTCGTGGATCTTTGACAGTCGTTACGGGTCGTCAGAAGCCCGAAAGTCTGACAATCAGACTTACCAAGGGGTATCGTATTACCCAGTTAATGGGCTGTGGAGGTCACATAGGCAGTCGCTCCATGTAAAATAATGGTATTCAGCTGCATCCGGTTAGACTGGTAGCTGACCCCAACATAGTTGGGAAAAGGCTAGGCAGATTGAATCAAAGAACCCAATAATATTGACTTTGAGATAAAAAAAAGTGGTTGCATATTAGAAAATCAAAAATTTCTCGAGCAAATTTCAAAAGAACAATAAACGAAATAACAAAATTTAAATGACCAAATGTTTTATTTAGAAAAATTTTAAAATCCCAATGTATGTGACATCAAATGAACGATTGATCAAAAGTTGCTAGATGTAATTTTAAAATATCAAATCATAACTAATCAAATTACATAATGACAAATGCCGTCACAAATGTCGACCGTCTAGGGTTAGGGTTTCCGTCAGCAGGTCGACGGAGCCCCGTTGCGCGGGGCTCCTATTTCTGTCTGCAGGGTTTAAAGGAACCTAACCTACCGAACCTCGGGCTGTCCCTGACGTCGACCGTCCAGGGTTAGGGTTTCAATTTAAACACTTGTATTTTTCTATCTTCTGATTCTGACATTATTTAGAACTTTTTACCTTTAAACGATTTGGTCAATAGTGTAATAAATAATTTAATCATTGTTATTCCAGACTTTGGTAAGCTGAACTTTTGATCAAATGACCATCGTTATTTTAAACTTTGTTGATTTGTACGTTGTTCTTTTGAAATTTGCTCAGGAAAGTTTTGATTTTCTAATATGCAACTAAAAAAGTGACTTATAATGTGGTGAACTTGAAAATGGATTATTTATAAAAGACCGAGTGAACGGGAAAAGAGTGATTATTACCATATGCTATTTAAGTCAGTCATAATGGATGGAACTTTTAAGATTGTACCAAATATAATTCAACAACTATATACAATACATGGATCTGTTTGTCAAAGTGAAAGCAAATCATTTCCAATTGTTTTTGCGCTCTGTACACATAAGGATAAATGCAGTTATAATTTATTATTTGAATTATTATTGGGAGCAACTTATCTAAAGTATTAACTTATCTCCACGTTATGTCATCTTGGATTTCGAAAAAGCCTCACAAGCAAGTTTAAAAAATATTTTGATAACATTGCAGTCAAGGGGTGTAATTTTGACTTGGGTCAAAAACGTGGATTTCAGACATTATACGGAAAAGATGTACATTTTGCTAATGAAATTAAATGTTTGTTGGCTCTTTCATACCTAGCAGAAAATGATATACCAATTTATTTTTAGGAATGGCAAAAAACAGTTTCAGATAAAGGATAAATAATAGCAGAATGGTTTAATGAAAATTATATATTCGGAACATGCAGTTCTGCGCCTAAATACGATCCATCATTTAGGAGCACAATAGAATTAATGAATACCTCGAACTCAAAACTGTGCAGAAGCTTGGCTTAATTGAATAAATCTTCTCGTAAATAAGCCTAAATCAGCCTTCAATAATTTGTCAAATTATCATAAAAATGAGTTAATAATAAAAAAATAAAAATTCATTCATTTTTTTTTTTGAATATTCAATAACAGAAATTTGTAAAAAAAAAAAAAAAAATTTGAACGGCGTTCCCATTCAACATAAAAAGAAAAAAGTAATTGACAAAACAACAAGACTTATGTGATTTTTTGAAGGCAATCGTAGCTAATATGAAATTTGCTTAGAATTTTTCTACAAATTAAAACTAGACATTATAAAGTTTTAATTACGACTACAGTTAATGTACCTACGTGTAAACAACATTTATTTTAATTAAAAATTATCTGATTTTGTATTACAATTGTTTATTGTTTTGTTTACCAAATCCAACTGATACAATACATACATTATGGCTTTTGTCACGGCTCCGGCAGCAAGCAAGCATGTAGCAAGCATGCAACATGCAGCAGGCATGGTTTCCGTCACGGCTCCGGCGCTGCGGGTCTCTGGCTGTCCCACGCGAGCTAATCGTCGCAGACGGTTTTCGCTCACCACCTCGGCTTCGGCTTGCTGGCCGGCGAAGCCTTAGCTGCGGCGGGTCGCTTGCAACCTCCTGCTCCTCAGCCCACGGGCCGCCGCGCCCCTACGCGCCTACGCGATTCTAAATTACTCTCTAGGGGTAGGGACTGCGTGGAGTCGGATTTACAGCGATTCGTTTCTGTCACTAAAACCTATTTTTAGCAAATGTTTTAGGACTAACAATTTTACTATAAAATAAATGAAAATTCGGAATAATACACGTTATATAATACAATACTTAGGACATGACTTCATTTCATGCAAAATTAGGAGATTCAACTATTATAGTACTCGATATTATGAAATAATAGTTTTAGAAGTTGAAATAATTAGGTAAATCAAAATTTAAAATTTTTGAACATTATGGTTACTGAAGTTTTTCAAACGTGTTATGGATAACGATTTTCGAACAAACAATTTTAGGAGACACCGCACCTTCACCTTACGCCCATATGAATGGTAGCGACACCAGCTGTGTTACAGGGGCCAGAAAAACAAAAAAAAAACATATAATTTTGTATACTCTCGAAGTAACAGGTATGTACCTATATCTGCCGCAAGATAACCATGCGATAAAAGTCATTAATCCCACTTGTAAAAAAAAGGTCTCGAAACATAAAAGTAGACAAAAAAAACATGCCACGTGCACGCGTCAAGGACGTCTCTTACCGCGATACGTTTGTTTTGATCGTGTTGGTGAACTGCCTAAATTTTTTTTCGTCTCGTTTTGAAATATTGGAATACATTGTTAACAACTTTTATTGCACGGTTACCTGGCTAAAGGTATAGTTGTAAGTAGTGCGAAAGAATCTAAAATTATAACCAAAGTTGTTTACACAATCAAGGACCAAAATGTTGCTCTTGGTCCTTCAATGCAATGTGTAAATGTAACTCAAAAACAGTGTAAAAACATGAAATAATCGTCACTAACCGTCTTCGCCAAGTATAATTAATGCGCGATAAACTTCCAACGAGCGAGCCTATTAAAAGGACTATTAAAACAGAGGGATTTCCAGATCTTTAAGAGAGTTTGAGAGATTTCAGGATTACTAGGCTGAATTACGAAACATCTGGAAAAATCATTATATTTAGATTTCAGTCTGAAAGTAATTTTGCCTTTGTTAGGAGACGAGAGCTGTAATTATTTGTCTCGTTGAGATTTGTGATATTTATTTAAGTTTAAATCAGTTTTTGGATGACAGTAATAATGAGTTCTGTTGGGGTAAGCACAGCTTCAAATGATGATCGTAAAATATGAATTTTGTAAATTGCTTTGGAAGAATTGTGATACATAATTATTATTATTCGTAGATGGCATCGGTTTGATACTCACACTATTTACAGCGGTCTATGTTCTATGTTTGAGGGTTTGGTTTCCGCACTTAGATGATTGTGAGTGGGTCATTCCAACCAGCCCACATCCCTCCAGAAGTTGATCAAGTCTCCTAGTCTATTCAGAACATCTGTGAAAGTTCTGGGTGTTCCGAGGGTTTTGTTCTAATCTAGGTGACACCTGTGCATTCAAAGAGCACGTGCGCAACGGTTTCCTCAACCTCTTATTTCTATTGTGTGGAAGTGTTTTGTTTAGTGAGCCGTGTCCTGTGATGGTCCCCGTCACCAGGCGTAGGCCGTTCCTGTCCAGGCGTAACAAACGTCTGGTTAGCCTACCACCTAGAGATGGAATAGCCTACCGGACTGCCTGCAGCTCCTAGTCTATCTACAGTGAATAATTAAAATAAAAATAATAAATTGTTTATTCATCGTAACGGCATTGTAGTACATGGTAATTAACAGAGTTGACAAATTAGTGTAATTAGCTAGTTTGTATTTTTTTTTTAAATACTTTAACTTGGTTCCTGCTTATATCTATCACGTAGCATACTTCTACTTCAATACACACCTGTATGAAGAAACATCAAGAAGTTAGCAACGACCAACAAAGAAATAATTTGTTTCCAAAAATATAATACAATCATTCTTTATTCTTTGATCTTTTACTAACATCTCATCTACCCACGTAACATTTTATTTCTACTTACGTTTATCCTAAATAATATTATAAGCGCGAATGTGAGTTTGTTTGTTTATCGCTTTCAAGCTAAAATGGCTGAAAGGATTTGGATGTAATTTGGCACATGGCTACCCATCCATCCATAAAAGTATCCTATTTTTCTATTTTGAAATAGGATACTTTTTATCCCAGTAGTACGTTCCCGTAGGATAATTTCCGCCCTCCACGCGGGCGATGTTACGGGAAAAAGCTAGTATATGTAGATAGGCTGATAAACACATTAACCTATTTGCGTCACGAAGTCGAGTAAAAAATTGAGAGATGTCAATTTTCTCGCCATCAAACTGGAAATTTGGCGATTACAATTCATCAACAAATAATCTTGTTTGACAATAATAATTTAAAAAATAAAACAGAAAAAAAGTCAAGTTGTTTTATTACACATTCCGATAAAAACATACAAATAATATATTATATTATACGCAGAGGAGGAGGCTTACATTCCTACAGATCCAAGAGCTCCTAAAAACCATAAAAAGGCAGCTCGGTCAGTCATCAAACAATGTTATGTTTAAAAGGTGAAAGCCAAATCACAAATAGCCCACAATATACCGAAATCCCTTCACATTACACGTTAGGCTTCCTCAATTTAACAGCCCAGGATAAAAGCATGCATCGACTTGCAAATCCTAAGGAAATCATGTATGAAATCGCGAGAAAGCCCGACAAGTCATTCGTGTGTCGACAGCCTAACGCGTTTGCTTCAAATTACCCTTTTTCCGCTCGCTTGCATTTTAACGATTCGTTTGATCCCCTATACTATACTCGTATTAATTAGTCGTGTGTACCGCGTTTTGATTTTCATAATTTTAGGATGTTATATTGTGTTCTCCTATTTATAATGATGGTTCGTTGGGTGCGAAATGTATTTTGGTCCCATGAAAATTAATGCCAAAGCTTGATTATGAGCGTTTAATTAACTTTTTAGCGAGTGATTCAAGTGTTCGAATTGAGTGTCTGAGCGACGCGAGTGATTCATGGCCCTCGATATAAATCTGTTTTATTCAAGAGTTTCATACTATACTTTAGTTTATACCACGACTACGAGAAAAATAAAGATTTAAGCGAAAATAGACATTTTATGAAGAAAAAGGAAATTAATTAAAATGGACATTAAAATTGGAACAGTAACTAAAATTAAGAGTAACTACTATATCGGCCGCCCTCACTCTCATAAACTCAGGTGGTAACACATCTCGCGCACGTGTGGGAGTGGCGCGAGGAGGCGAAACGCCGGGGCGTAACTCCGCTGCCGCGGGAAATCACGGTACAGCGGACAGAGCTCCGGCGGGATCTCATGGCGACATGGAGAGTGCGATTGTCGCAACCCAGCGCTAGGCACGCCACAATTGCGGCGATAAGTCCCCTCTTTGAGGAGTGGTTGGAGAGGCGCCACGGCGTCCTCACCTTCCGCCTGACGCAGGTCCTCACCGGACACGGTTGTTTCGGGAGGTTCCTGTTTCGGATAAGGCGGGAGGAATGCCCGGGTGTCACCATTATGTGGATCGCCCGGAGGACACGATGGAGCATACAGTGGAGGTCTGCCCGGCTTGGATGGAGCACTGCCGTGTTCTAACGGAGGCGATCGGCGGCGGCGATCTCTCGCGTCCAAACCTGGTCCATGCCATGGTGCGGAGCGAAAGTGCATGGGAGGCCGTCACCTCCTTCTGCGAAGCAGTAATGCTCGCGAAGGAGGAAGCGGAGCGCGTGAGGGAGAGGCAACAGCCACGCCCTCGCGCCCCTAGCCGCCGTAGGAGACGCCCTGGGCGGCGGGAATCTATCGCCGATTCCCGGCCACCGTAGGCGCGGGCTTGCGGACGACGAGTAATGGGCAGCTCGCCGTCCGGTAAGGAAAAAGTCTGACACGCCCTCCCGCTCTGCCCCGAGCGAGAGAAGTCATTTGATGATTTCCCATCCACAAAAAAAAAAAAAAAAAAAAATAGACGGTAACACATCTTCTTCATCACTTGAATGCATTTTTAATTTATTTATTATTAAGTACCTAACTCTAAACTTTGTGTTTGTACAACTTACAGTATTCAAAATAGCGCCAATTTACTAATAACAGCAAAAAACACAAAACAGTTTTTAATATTTTAATGCTAAACTCCTTGTCGAAAATGTCGACCAATCAAATTGAATTTAGAACACACCACTACAGGTTGAATACATTGGTGTGTTCTGAATTCAAACACCAAAATAGTGATTAAAAGTGCTTTTTATTCACTGTTTTCAGTGAATAAAATAAGCTTTTAAGAGGGGGAATGGTATAAACGTATTTTATTTATTTGATTTTCTTTAAAAACAAAGCACTTAAAGCATTGTATATTCATAAATTCAAACCGATAAGGATCTTACGTAACCTGTTTTTCCTTAATATCAAGCAAACAAAGTATGGAAATTGGAAAATATAAAAAGACAATTTAATAAAAATAGCTTCTTGTGACTTTTACTTCCCTTATCACTTCGTCTAAATACGTGCAGTGTCAGACCTACGTGCAACCGTTGTTTGCTTTTAGAATCTTGACTTTAATTCAAGTGGATAAGATTTGTAATTGAATGATAAAATCTTCGATACAAGAGCGTCTTCTAAATTTCTTGAAGCATGCTTTACTACACTATGACTGCCGTTATAGTGAACTTTAGTACCAATGATATAGGGGTGATATACCAATATTTAAGAATATGTTTGCGTGGCAGTAGTTAGGTACCAAAAGTTTCACAATAATGAAGTCGCAAGTTGCAGTATAAGCAATCTGAATATAACGTTTGGTTACTGATTTACTGAGTAAACTTGTTTATAACAATTAAGTGTTACTCTGTAGGATGCCGCAACGTAGGCATGTATAGTGGTGTTTGTATATTAACAACTAATGTTTGAACACTAAACAAAGTAGGAATATGCAATTTTGTAGTGGCATTCCTGAAGGTAAGTTTTAAGTAGAGTTTTTTTGACGGGTAATTATAATTGGATGCCTTAATCTTTTCTTTATTAAATTACCCCAGCCTTTGGTGGGTTACAAAAAATCAATCTGCCTAGCCTTTTTCCAAACCATGAAAAAACAAAAGTCAAAGTCAAAGTCAAAGTCAAAGTATTTTATTTGTTGAACATAGGTAATATGGTACATGGTATAAAATTTGCGTTGTGTCACTATGTTCTGCCTTGCAAGGCGTACAAATTAGGCGTAAAAAAAGAAACTACAAACTAAATAAAACTGTTTCAAACAAGTAACGTCGTAAACAAGATAGAAAAACAAGTAGATCGGACTTTTTTTTTTTTATTTTTTATTTAATGCTTCTATCATCTAAAAACTCATTGATAGAGTAGTAAGCCTTTTCAATCAATAATTTTTTAAGTTGCGATCTAAAATGGTTTATATTGGTCATGCTTTTTAAAGTTTTTGGTAGTTTATTATAAATCTTTGGACCCATGCCGACACAACTCTTTGAGAAAAGCGCAGTATTGTGTTTTTTTGATTTTAGTGTGCTTTGGTGACGTTTAGTATTAAGTTTTTCAAATTTAGACAGATTCTCCCTAACAAATATTATAATTTTACAATCATACACTTACACATATTTGTACTCACTCACACACACAAACTCACACTCAAACACACTATACACCGGCACACAAATGTATGACTTAACCTCCCTAGCGCTAAACACTGGCTGCAGCTATACCTACACGACAAACCGCCCTATATGGCCTAACACTGTTTCCTAAGATACAGGACTACCTAGTTTAGGAGACAGGGTTACATGATCTGTGTAGATTTATGTAGATATCCGTGTTTTGTTGTATTGTACATTTGCTCTTGTGTATCATAAATCTCGTGTGTGAAATAATAAATATTATTCTTATTCTTATGTTGGGGTCGGCTAAACACCTGAACACCTGATCTTAAATGGAGCGAGACCCAGTAGTCACCTGGGTATTAACACGATAAGACTGGGTTGTCAGACATTCGGGCTTCTGACTACCCGTATGACTGTCAAAGATCTACGAATAACTAACGGCTTGACGTGCTTTCCGAGGCACGGAGGGGACTCGATATGTGATATATGGTCATTCATCCACTAACCAACCACGGCAAGCGTAGCTTAACCTTCGTTCGACCCGTGTGGCTGTTATCATTTAGCCACAAGCCCGTGTACGTCTGAGGGTTACACATACACTTTTCTTCCGAACAAAAGCATGTAAAGCTAATATTCAGAAATCACTGAATGTTCGAATGTGTCCACCCATTTTTTATTTTTTTTTTTTTTGTTGCCGGGGTGGAAAATCCTCATGGATGTCCCCCGCCCTGGGGTGAGCGGAGGGGTCTGTCAGACTCTTACTGACTAAAAACCACCCCGGTGTTCCCTTCCCACACCTGGACCGGGGATCATGGGAACTTGGGCGCCTTCCACGATCCCCGGCCAACACCAACCTGGTCTAACTAGGCTGCCCTTTGAAAAAAACCTTTACAGTATAGGTACACACCATCAAACTGAACTTTCTCCATGGGACCAAAACCGTAATAAAAAAAAAAAAAACAGCTGCTCCATACATTTGGGTCGAGTAGGTATTAAAGTCTTGTGCGCGGGACAGCTGATAATTTTTCTCGACTACGATGTTGGTCCCAAGAAAGTTGTTCAGTTTACACCCTTAAATTTGACCACAACTTTCCTTAAATAAACAAATTAATAAATAGTGCATCAGGTGAGTTTGGAACTCAGTAACTCTTAGTCTTCAGACCAACATCTTATCCCGAATCAATCAATCTGCCTAGCCTTTTTCCAACTACTTTATTGGGGTCGGCTTCCAGTTTAACTGGGTGCAGCTGAATACCCAGTATTTTACAAGGAGCGACCTCCGCAACCCAGTTACTGGGTAATATGATACCCGACTGGTTGTCAGACTTTCAGGCTTCTGACGACCCGTAACGACTGTCAAAGATCCACGAATGACAGCCGGAACCAACGGCTTAACGTGGTTTCCGAGGCACGGAGGAGTCTTGGTATGTAAACATGGTCACCCATCCACGGACCAAACCCGGCAAGCGTAGCATAACCTGATGGATCGACCAGTGCGGCTGTTATTACTTAGCCACGAGCTCCTCCGACAGCCGAAAGCCACGATCTTATCCCGAATGACTAATTAATTCATTCGTAATCTCAGCAATATTTTAGTGTATTTCTCTCTTCAACTACATAAATAACACTATATTTCATCTCACCTACGTAGGCATTAAATCTTGCTAGATATAATAGCTCTTGAAGGCAATCAAGCCAGTTGAGCTAATTCATTTTCCTTTTTATGCAAAACGCTCTTTACGCCGCGGGACCGTTATTTATTTCTTTTTTTACTATCAATATTCCAATAAACTTGTTAATTTTATTAGTTACTTGTAAATATACAAAATATTACATTTAATAAAACATGTCAAATACATAAAGCCAGTTTACAAAGAAAAACTTTACGTCATCAGAAGTCCACAGTCCCTAGACGTTCCCGGCGCAAAGGAGCCCATGACAGTTTATTTCAAAAAATAGCTACTACTATTAAAAAAATAATTAAAATATTTAAAGTTGCACCGCAAACTGAACTTTATGTGTTGGTATTAAAAAAATATTTTTCTAAAAATACATTTTTGTTTACATTTTCGGAAACTAAATTGCAAACTGGGTAGTTATATTTTTATTTAGAACTACGTAGGTACACGTTTGTAATGATTATGTAGTAATCTGTTCAGTATATAAAGTAATAAATAATAATAAATTTATATTAACAAATGTGGGTTCAACTCATCTATCCTAAACAAAAACACAATGTGCAAAGTTTTGAGTATTTCAAAGATAGAGTAAACGACGATGTCTGTGCTAGTATTAACTGTGTGACAGACACCGGCGCCTTCCTCCTGCAACCTTAAGTAACAAGCGATACCGTGACATACGGACTCGCTACAGGAAAATTAGAATGTTACAAATAGTTCTGGTACAATTTCAATTACGTTCATGTAAGTTTAATTAAAAGAATAAAAATTTAATTTAATTGAATATAACTACTAATTTGATTGAAAAATAATTTATTAATTTCAATTTTTAAGGCATGCTAGGAAATACGTGAATGCGTGTGTATGTGTGTGTTATGTGAGAGTGTGGGTGTGCGTGAGGGTGAGAGTGTGTGTGTGTTTAAGCGCGTACTATTTATTTAATATGATTATGAATCCCTGGCGAACAGATTTTCAGTATCGTCGTAAGTAAGACCCTGAAGGTATTGGGTTACTACGGTCCTACACTTGTATTTTGGAAGGGGATATATGTTGCAAGCTTTGTTAATTGCATTATAAAGTCGGCCACTCAAATTCAGGTAGTTTCGACTTGCCAGGGCAGTTTTGATTCTATCCGAAGGGCAGACCAGGTCTTTACGTCGTTTATTTGTAAGTAACTTTGGGTCATAATTGAGGGAGGAATGCTTACGTAGGATTATTTTCAGTGCACAGAGTTGCCTGCAAGTGAGTACAGATGTGTCCTTGTATAATTGGGATGTAGAGTAGCGATACGGTTTGTGAAGCATCACCTTCAAAACGGCCCTCTGCGCCCTCTCAAGGCGAAGCATAAGGGTCTTAAAAGTACCACCCCAAACTGAGATGCAATAGGTTAGGAGAGACTGAGCTAAGGCAAGATAAACAGTTTTCAACAGTGGGAAAGCAACCACATCTCTGAGTTTTTTCATTGGAAACATAAGCTTTCGTACACGAGATACTGTTACGTCTACATGTTTATTCCAACTTAGTTGCAGTCAATGTGTACTCCTAGATACTTCACGCAAGATGTTCTTTGAATAGAAGGGCAGTTACAGGTATTAAGGGCAGGATGGGAGCAACTATGAACCCTTATATCCGGAATGCTAGGCTGCGTGGAAGAGTTTGCTGAGAAAGCAACATAGTGGGTTTTGGAGACATTTAATGTTAGTAGATTACAGGAAAGCCAGTCCATCACCATACCAAGAGCATTTTCAGCCGAGCGGTGAGCAGAGGCCCAGGTATCTCCACTAATAATAAGTGCAGTGTCATCAGCATAGACAAGGATCTTGCAGTCCGGTATAGTAGGTAGGTGTAGTTGGCATAGCCTGTTCACGTATACAAGAAAGAGAGTAGGACCCAGCACACTGCCCTGCGGGACTCCGAAAGACAAATACTCATCGTCGCTGGTGTAGTTCTCTACCTTTACTCGCTGACTACGATTAGTGAGGTAGTCGCAAAATATCTTTAGAGCAGCATCTCTTATTCCTAGTGCCTCCAATCCGTGCAAATGTATGGGAGTAGAGACCGTGTCAAACGCCTTGGCCAAATCTAAGAATATGCCTATCGTTTTAGTCCTGCTATCGAGATTCTTAGTAATGTGATTTGATAGATCAAGCACAGCATCCTCTGTTGATTTGCCTTTCCTGAAGCCGTATTGGTTTGAGGCAATTGCATTGTTGTGCTCTAAATAATTTAGTAGTCTCTTATTTAAGATTTTTTCTAAGATCTTGGACAAAGTCGTGAGAACCGATATTGGTCTATAGTTTTCGACACAGTCTCCATCCCCGCCCTTAAATATAGGTGAAACTAAGGCCTTTTTGAAGGCGTTTGGGAAGATGCCTTTGGACAAGCACAGATTGCATACATGAGTGATTGAGGGGATGAGAACATGCCTAGCAGATTTAATAACTGAAGCAGGTATACCATCGTAGCCAACCGCACAGTTGTTTTTTAATTCTGTGATTATGCTGTTTACCTCAGCAAAGTCGGCCTCAAGCAAAACCAATGAGTTGCCTAGCGGGTTGGATAAAGAATTAAAATCAAAGTTTGAATTATTAATATGTTGAGCCTGCTGTATCTTTTGAGCAAGATTACTTCCAACATTTGCGAATTAATCGTTTATAGAGTTGACAGAAGCGTCAGGATCATTGCAGATATTAAGGAGATCCCCCGATTTACTTGTGGGTGTGGTATTTTTATAACTTATGGACTTTATGATATCTCAAGTTGCTTTGGGATTTCCATTGGCCTTTTGGAGCTCATTCTGTTCATATTGGCACCTAATCGTCTTTAGCAGATTATTACAATAATTTCGATATCTTGAATACGTTATTTTATCTATGAGATTTTCAGGATCTTGCATTGACTTTAAATGTAGTTTGTCACGATTTCGTATATATCTCAAAAGACCAGGAGTGATCCATGGTTTAATAATTCTCTTTCTGTGCGGTACTTTTTTAATTTACTGTGTTCGTTTACTGAGTCTGACAAAATAGAGATGAGTAGCTCCGCACTTTCATTGGGGTCTGTGCTATCCAGAACGCTAGAGAAATCCAGGCTTTCTAAGTGACTAATTACACCAGGAAGATTAATCTGGCGGATCAAGCTTTTAGGTTTCTCAACAAAAGAGACATATTCGAGGCAAAACAAAACAGGTGCATGGTCAGTAAAGAATGAGTCCAGAACCAGCGTCGTCGAACACTTATCTGATTGAAGAAAGACGTGGTCCAGACAGTTATCAATACGAGTCGGGAAGAGGTGGGCTGGCAGAAGCCCATGAAATGCCATTATATTTAAATACTCTTCAGAGTTTGGATCACTATTTCCTGGACGAATATTAATGTTTAAATCACCAATCACTGCTACTGTTCTCATCGATGAAAGGGAAGTCAGTGTGTCATTTAAGGAGCACAGGAAATGTTCAATGTTTCTGACTGAAGGTGATCGATATATAGCCACAATAGCAACGTCTGGATCAAGCCTCAAAATAAGACAGTTTGCATCCCGGAATATCGGTTCAGTAAATTTATACTTTAACTCGGAACGAATATATATTAAAACACCGTCGTTTTGGTTACTAAACGTAGACCTTGCTGAGGCAAAGCCATTTAAAACAGGAATGTCAGAGGTTTTACTCAACCAGCACTCAGAAAGAATAACCAAATCACATTTAATATCCATGGAGTGTAAGAGAACATTTAGGCCATCAAAGTTCCGGTTCAAACTTTGAATGTTTACGTGCAAAGTGTTTAGCATTTGTTTGGAGGATTTCAAGTGCGTTAAGCATTGGTCTGGCGAGCACACGAAGGATCGAGAGACATTTAGTGACTCTACAGAATCCATAAATTTATTTAAATTATCCACAAGTATGATAAAAGATACTTATGGTGCTAGTAAAAGGAACAGTGATTAGACTCTGACAGCCGTTGAGGTTATAAACAATAAGTGTTCTACTTATAGTTTGAGAAACTGATTTATTCAGACAGCTATAATTGTGAGTGACAGGAATGTAAGTTGATGTAAGTTGTACACAACTTACATCAACTTACATTCCTGTCACTACACCCTCATTCCTGTCATTCGTGTCGTACACGCCGTGTATAAGCTATGTGTGTTAGCGTGAAAAGAGCGCTAGATGTGTATTTCCATAAAAATGTATAAAATAAAGTTAAGCATGCATATTCTAAAACCATGATTATAATTAAAATAGTATTATTAAATAGTGGAAGATAGTGATTATTACTGAAAAATAGTCAATCCTCAACATTTAGGGTCTTCAAGTCCGATTCATTGTTAATGCAGTGTGCGGATTCTCCTTCCTTCTTGCGTACAAAGATCTTTCCATGCGCAGTCCAGCAAAAGGTGTAGCCATTTGTTTTTGAAAAGTCTCGAGCTAAAAAGTACAGACGTTTAGCCCTGTAAGTGAGATATTCCGATATGTATACTGGGACATCGGGGCCATTTATTTGAATTTTAGAGGTTGACAGCTTCTTGTCTTTGTTGGCTCCATTGTAAGATTTAATTGAATGAACTATCTTTTCCTTCAAGATTATTGTCGTAAAGTTGACCAAGATAGGTTTGCTTGTTTCGTTCTTTGTATTTAGGCGGTAGACATCCGTATGTCGGAAGAGCTTATCGAAAGATTTAAGGCTTTACCAGTGTCGATCACAATTTTTGACAGATCCTCCTTCGTTTCTCGCAATTTAGCGGGAATGTTCCTCAACTCAAGGCAAGATGATCTTTGCAGCCTTTCTAGGTTTTCGACCTTTTCCTCCAGTATTTGAATATACGCTAAGTTCTCCTTACGGTCTGATGTTAGCTTATTGAATTCTTTCAGCAGATCATCATATTTTCCTGTGACAAAATCACATGATTTTTTTATTGATGTGTTTAACTCTCTAATCTCATTCATAGATGCCTGCAGAGCATTGTATTTATCATTTTGCTGTTTTTCAAATTTCGTGAAGAGGTTCTTCATTTCGGTCATAAAAACATTAATATCATCCTCCTGGTCTTTATGGTTTATTTTCCGCGCTGAATTGCCAGGGCTAGTCTCTGCACCAGGAAAGAACCAGAGCGTGGGTCACCGCCCCTCTCTCTAAGTCGACGGCCGATCTCCGCCACAAATTTGATCGCGTCGGACCCCCAGCAACCAGTGGTTTCCACTGCCAGTGGGACAAAATAGTACATTGGCTCTAAGGCCGCATATTTGGCTCGCTAATTGAGAGCGGCTGATTCAGCCGCGGCACCGGGTGACCCGACAGTGCGAGGGAGATGGCTGGCAGCGAACGTGCTAACACACGTTGCGTCCCAAAGTAGGCACTTACCCTTTTGCCAGGGTACTAACGCCAGTTTATTTATTTATTTATTGCATTCATGTCGTAAAAGTTGTTATGTGTTGTTTATGTTTCAAACATGAACCCTGCTAGGGCACAGCAACATAATATTTGCAGATAGATAATAATATATTAAATTACTTACATTATTAATTACATAAACATTAACTTATTATGAAATGGAAATTTCACATTGAGTTAATACATTATATTAATTACATGAGATTAACATTTTATATCATTCATACATTATTATTACCTATTTTAATGTATTTTTTTATAATTTTATTCTACATATTAATTAATTGATCAACATTATTCTATTTGCACAATCTAGTACGAAATAACCTTTTTAAGTAAAGAATTCTTTGAGGCTATAATAACACTTCTATATAAGGTGTTTCTTAAGTGTGTTACGAAGCCAACCTGCAAGCTTAGCATATTGTACCGACAAAGGGATCGAATGCATGACGACACCGCGCTTCCGATATCACCGACTATTGTCATCGCCTTTCCTTTACCTAACTTCGGTGGGAACGGACACTGCTACATTAAACCTAACTAATAAGAAATCTATTTTATAATTTTTATGTGAAGTTTGTGAACTTTAAAATATATTTCGTAACCTAAAAAGGACTTATTCATTGAAGAGTTCCCTACACACGCCCCCACACATATCTAGTGCGTCTACAAATTTATTTTCATTTTCATGCGAAATAGCTTAGATTTTATCAGGTACATCAGCTGTGATGTTATGTGAATCTTTTGTAAGCTGTGATAAGATGTAACTGAGACTATCACACTAATATTATAAAGGTGAAAGTTTGTGAGTGTGTGTGTGTGTTTGTTACTTGTTCACGCTCAAATAGCTGGACCGATTTGGATGAAATTTGGCACCGAGTAGACCATGACCTGGGTTAGGACATAGGTTATTTTTCATCCTGGATTGCAGACGAATTCGCGGGCGACAGCTGGAAAAAACCGGGCAAGTGCGTGTTGAACCTCGCACAATGAAGGGTTCCGTAGTAGAAAATAATTTATCACAAAAACAAACTTAACATTGTAGTTGAAAAATATGTTCTTCCATACATTGATGTACGTCACGGTCAATACTCCAACTGCAAATTTAAGTTTGTAATCGGAAAAAAAATGTGATAAAACTACAAATTAACAATTTTCGGACTTTTTCCTTTTATTTGTGCTGTGATACCTTGCTTCTTGCGAAATTTCATGATTCTAGGTCAATGTGAAGTATCCCATAGGTTTTGATTTACTTACGAGTATCAAAATATGTCGCATACATGGCCGTATCTTTTTATTGCGTTGACTCAGAAGCTTGATTTTTAGATCCAAGGGACCGTATGATATACCTACGTACTTGGTATTAATTTCAACTTGATATCTCGACACGTTCGTCCTGAGAAAAAGGATCTTGGCAGAGTGACCAGACGGACAACGAAATCGTCCTATAAGGGTTCCGTTTTTTCTTTTTGGGGTACGGAACCCGCCCCGATTAGATTTCTCATCGGCCTAAATCCACACGAACCACTCGAACTTTCATTCTTTATTTAAAGGTAGTGAATTTTCAAAAATCCTTCCTTAGCGCTCACTTCCGCTATACCGGATGACTTTTTTTACCGGCTTGGAAAAAGTAGGGTATATTAGGTGAACGGAGTAGAAGCGTATGGCATACCTAGTTTTTTTTTTAATAGCTTAGTCAGAAAAAAATATCTAAGTATCAATAAATACTACAAATTCGATGTATACTTTTCATTTTAGAACAATAAAACATAAATTATGAAAAAAAATAATAAATCCTTTAAAAATATCGAAATTCAAATCATATGCAACCTGCATTATGATTTGAAATTTATTTTTTTTTTAAAAATCAAAATTCAAAAAAAAAAAAAAAACTAGATATGCCATAGGCTTATACTCCGTTCACCGAATATACCCTATTTTTTTCGAGACGGTAAAAAAGTCATCCAGTATAAATGAGTGATTCCTGTGCTTCATTTCATGCTTCTAAATGGTATAGTTAGACAGTGCGTTGTCTGTCAGTGAATTATTATGATAAGAACATAGGTGGCCCAGTGGTAAAGGCCGCGGCTTGCGTCGTAGAGAACCCAGCCTAGTGCTTTACTTTGTGTAAATGATTTCATCACCACTGCTCTCAAAACGGTGAAGGAAAACATCGTGAAGAAACCGGCATGTCCTAGAACCAAAAATTCGAAGACATGTCGTTTACCAACCCGCACTGGGCCCGCGTGGTGGATTACGATCTACTCCCTCTGACCGAGAGGAGGCCTGTATCCCGGCAATGGGAACATTATAGGCTGATTATTTAAGCAAATATTATGGTTTAGTCGTGTCGTGATGGCCTGAAGTATGAATGGTTGTCACTAAACTTAACTTATTCCAGTCGGCATGATCTGGCACAGCCGTGCTGGCAAAATCGAATTATATTTTGTCGCCCAGCTTTGCTAAATCGTGCCGAAACATGCAGAGCAAGTGCATATATAACATATAACACGCCTTAGGCGTGGAGCCGGTGCTGAAGCAAGACGTACATAGAAACTGTATTCGAAACTGGACATGATTTTATAAATCTCGCAGCGAGTATACTTGTTGCAAACGTTTTCACAGTGCGAATTTTTTGGATATCACCGATCTGCCGTGTGATTCTGTAAGACCTCATTCTAAACTTCGGATCTGAATCCACTGTGAGTTTGTTGATTGGCATTGTAAAAACTCGATTGATAATTCGAATTTACACTAACGAAACCCTTAAACAGTTTTTTATTTCTTCTTGGTGTTAGTGTCCGTGGAGTTTCAAGAATAATTCTACTCTATAGGAACCTGCTAGCTATGCTTTGGAATGGGCAACTAGCTTCATCTTTCTGCCTGACCGACCTCTTGACTATTCAAAAGTACCTGTAATTGGTTTAATTATGCTTTGTTTACAATTGAGTTTGAGTTCTTTGTAAGAAGTTCCAGTACCTACATAGTTCTATTTCCTTACGAAGAGGAAAAGAAAGACGACTGATGTTGAATTCCTTTGCTTGGCAGAACGCAATTGAAAATGCATATCTGAATACTATAAAAAAAAAAATAAAAAAAAAAAAAATAAAAATAGTTTATTTGATAACCTTAAACGTACAGCAAATTTGAGATTGGAGCCTCCTTTTAAGCAAAAGATGCCTGTATTAGGAGACTCCGCTCTTTCAAAAACAAGAAGTGTAAACTACTACTACTACACTACTACTACTACACTACTACACTACTACTACTACACACTGTGTACTATATATCTCTGTATTGTTAAATATAGGTGAAACTAAGGCCTTTTTGAAGGCGTTTGGGAAGATGCCTTTGGACAAGCACAGATTGCATACATGAGTGATTGAGGGGATGAGAACATGCCTAGCAGATTTAATAACTGAAGCAGGTATACCATCGTAGCCAACCGCACAGTTGTTTTTTAATTCTGTGATTATGCTGTTTACCTCAGCAAAGTCGGCCTCAAGCAAAACCAATGAGTTGCCTAGCGGGTTGGATAAAGAATTAAAATCAAAGTTTGAATTATTAATATGTTGAGCCTGCTGTATCTTTTGAGCAAGATTACTTCCAACATTTGCGAATTAATCGTTTATAGAGTTGACAGAAGCGTCAGGATCATTGCAGATATTAAGGAGATCCCCCGATTTACTTGTGGGTGTGGTATTTTTATAACTTATGGACTTTATGATATCTCAAGTTGCTTTGGGATTTCCATTGGCCTTTTGGAGCTCATTCTGTTCATATTGGCACCTAATCGTCTTTAGCAGATTATTACAATAATTTCGATATCTTGAATACGTTATTTTATCTATGAGATTTTCAGGATCTTGCATTGACTTTAAATGTAGTTTGTCACGATTTCGTATACATCTCAAAAGACCAGGAGTGATCCATGGTTTAATAATTCTCTTTCTGTGCGGTACTTTTTTTAATTTACTGTGTTCGTTTACTGAGTCTGACAAAATAGAGATGAGTAGCTCCGCACTTTCATTGGGGTCTGTGCTATCCAGAACGCTAGAGAAATCCAGGCTTTCTAAGTGACTAATTACACCAGGAAGATTAATCTGGCGGATCAAGCTTTTAGGTTTCTCAACAAAGGAGACATATTCGAGGCAAAACAAAACAGGTGCATGGTCAGTAAAGAATGAGTCCAGAACCAGCGTCGTCGAACACTTATCTGATTGAAGAAAGACGTGGTCCAGACAGTTATCAATACGAGTCGGGAAGAGGTGGGCTGGCAGAAGCCCATGAAATGCCATTATATTTAAATACTCTTCAGAGTTTGGATCACTATTTCCTGGACGAATATTAATGTTTAAATCACCAATCACTGCTACTGTTCTCATCGATGAAAGGGAAGTCAGTGTGTCATTTAAGGAGCACAGGAAATGTTCAATGTTTCTGACTGAAGGTGATCTATCGATCACCTTCGGCTATATATCTATAGCCACAATAGCAACGTCTGGATCAAGCCTCAAAATAAGACAGTTTGCATCCCGGAATATCGGTTCAGTAAATTTATACTTTAACTCGGAACGAATATATTTTAAAACACCGTCGTTTTGGTTACTAAACGTAGACCTTGCTGAGGCAAAGCCATTTAAAACAGGAATGTCAGAGGTTTTACTCAACCAGCACTCAGAAAGAATAACCAAATCACATTTAATATCCATGGAGTGTAAGAGAACATTTAGGCCATCAAAGTTCCGGTTCAAACTTCGAATGTTTACGTGCAAAGTGTTTAGCATTTGTTTGGAGGATTTCAAGTGCGTTAAGCATTGGTCTGGCGAGCACACGAAGGATCGAGAGACATTTAGTGACTCTACAGAATCCATAAATTTATTTAAATTATCCACAAGTATGATAAAAGATACTTATGGTGCTAGTAAAAGGAACAGTGATTAGACTCTGACAGCCGTTGAGGTTATAAACAATAAGTGTTCTACTTATAGTTTGAGAAACTGATTTATTCAGACAGCTATAATTGTGAGTGACAGGAATGTAAGTTGATGTAAGTTGTACACAACTTACATCAACTTACATTCCTGTCACTACACCCTCATTCCTGTCATTCGTGTCGTACACGCCGTGTATAAGCTATGTGTGTTAGCGTGAAAAGAGCGCTAGATGTGTATTTCCATAAAAATGTATAAAATAAAGTTAAGCATGCATATTCTAAAACCATGATTATAATTAAAATAGTATTATTAAATAGTGGAAGATAGTGATTATTACTGAAAAATAGTCAATCCTCAACATTTAGGGTCTTCAAGTCCGATTCATTGTTAATGCAGTGTGCGGATTCTCCTTCCTTCTTGCGTACAAAGATCTTTCCATGCGCAGTCCAGCAAAAGGTGTAGCCATTTGTTTTTGAAAAGTCTCGAGCTAAAAAGTACAGACGTTTAGCCCTGTAAGTGAGATATTCCGATATGTATACTGGGACATCGGGGCCATTTATTTGAATTTTAGAGGTTGACAGCTTCTTGTCTTTGTTGGCTCCATTGTAAGATTTAATTGAATGAACTATCTTTTCCTTCAAGATTATTGTCGTAAAGTTGACCAAGATAGGTTTGCTTGTTTCGTTCTTTGTATTTAGGCGGTAGACATCCGTATGTCGGAAGAGCTTATCGAAAGATTTAAGGCTTTACCAGTGTCGATCACAATTTTTGACAGATCCTCCTTCGTTTCTCGCAATTTAGCGGGAATGTTCCTCAACTCAAGGCAAGATGATCTTTGCAGCCTTTCTAGGTTTTCGACCTTTTCCTCCAGTATTTGAATATACGCTAAGTTCTCCTTACGGTCTGATGTTAGCTTATTGAATTCTTTCAGCAGATCATCATATTTTCCTGTGACAAAATCACATGATTTTTTTATTGATGTGTTTAACTCTCTAATCTCATTCATAGATGCCTGCAGAGCATTGTATTTATCATTTTGCTGTTTTTCAAATTTCGTGAAGAGGTTCTTCATTTCGGTCATAAAAACATTAATATCATCCTCCTGGTCTTTACGGTTTATACGTTGTGTAACGTTGGAGTACAGATCCACCTTTTCCGTTGGCCTATTAGGTTCTGCCGAGTGGCTTTGTGACTGTTTAGACTTGTTGCGAGCAGTGACATTAGTACCCAGGGGAGATAGCGATCGCGGGGACCGTTCCGTGGTGGGGCTCACAAGTCTCGTCGGTCTGGCAGGTGTGTTTGTATTATCGTCCTTAGGTTGTTTACTTGCGCAGCTAGGACACTTCCAGATTGATTTTTGTTTAATACTCATGCTTTTAAACACCTTATCGGGAACATTAGCACACAATAATTCATACCAATTTTGGCAAAAGCAGCATTGCAAGCATTCTTTGCAGTTAAAATCATTCAAACAACCAGCGCAGTTTTTTTAAAACCAGCCAGTACAATTTAAAATGTGTGGTATGATAATAAAGCGCTTTCAGCAAATCACCGAGCACGCGGCGTCTAGAGGTGCCAAAATAGAATAAAGCGATAGTATTCTTAAAGCGCTGAGCGGCGAAGGAGTGTAGCTCGCTTGAAAGCTCGCGACCGTAAAGACGTAAGCGCCGTGCAACACTTGCAGCGTTTCCGCGCTGAATTGCCAGGGCTAGTCTCTGCACCAGGAAAGAACCAGAGCGTGGGTCACCGCCCCTCTCTCTAAGTCGATGGCCGATCTCCGCCACAAATTTGATCGCGTCGGACCCCCAGCAACCAGTGGTTTCCACTGCCAGTGGGACAAAATAGTACATTGGCTCTAAGGCCGCATATTTGGCTCGCTAATTGAGAGCGGCTGATTCAGCCGCGGCACCGGGTGACCCGACAGTGCGAGGGAGATGGCTGGCAGCGAACGTGCTAACACACGTTGCGTCCCAAAGTAGGCACTTACCCTTTTGCCAGGGTACTAACGCCAGTTTATTTATTTATTTATTGCATTCATGTCGTAAAAGTTGTTATGTGTTGTTTATGTTTCAAACATGAACCCTGCTAGGGCACAGCAACATAATATTTGCAGATAGATAATAATATATTAAATTACTTACATTATTAATTACATAAACATTAACTTATTATGAAATGGAAATTTCACATTGAGTTAATACATTATATTAATTACATGAGATTAACATTTTATATCATTCATACATTATTATTACCTATTTTAATGTATTTTTTTATAATTTTATTCTACATATTAATTAATTGATCAACATTATTCTATTTGCACAATCTAGTACGAAATAACCTTTTTAAGTAAAGAATTCTTTGAGGCTATAATAACACTTCTATATAAGGTGTTTCTTAAGTGTGTTACGAAGCCAACCTGCAAGCTTAGCATATTGTACCGACAAAGGGATCGAATGCATGACGACACCGCGCTTCCGATATCACCGACTATTGTCATCGCCTTTCCTTTACCTAACTTCGGTGGGAACGGACACTGCTACATTAAACCTAACTAATAAGAAATCTATTTTATAATTTTTATGTGAAGTTTGTGAACTTTAAAATATATTTCGTAACCTAAAAAGGACTTATTCATTGAAGAGTTCCCTACACACGCCCCCACACATATCTAGTGCGTCTACAAATTTATTTTCATTTTCATGCGAAATAGTTTAGATTTTATCAGGTACATCAGCTGTGATGTTATGTGAATCTTTTGTAAGCTGTGATAAGATGTAACTGAGACTATCACACTAATATTATAAAGGTGAAAGTTTGTGAGTGTGTGTGTGTTTGTTACTTGTTCACGCTCAAATAGCTGGACCGATTTGGATGAAATTTGGCACCGAGTAGACCATGACCTGGGTTAGGACATAGGTTATTTTTCATCCTGGATTGCAGACGAATTCGCGGGCGACAGCTGGAAAAAACCGGGCAAGTGCGTGTTGAACCTCGCACAATGAAGGGTTCCGTAGTAGAAAATAATTTATCACAAAAACAAACTTAACATTGTAGTTGAAAAATATGTTCTTCCATACATTGATGTACGTCACGGTCAATACTCCAACTGCAAATTTAAGTTTGTAATCGGAAAAAAAATGTGATAAAACTACAAATTAACAATTTTCGGACTTTTTCCTTTTATTTGTGCTGTGATACCTTGCTTCTTGCGAAATTTCATGATTCTAGGTCAATGTGAAGTATCCCATAGGTTTTGATTTACTTACGAGTATCAAAATATGTCGCATACATGGCCGTATCTTTTTATTGCGTTGACTCAGAAGCTTGATTTTTAGATCCAAGGGACCATATGATATACCTACGTACTTGGTATTAATTTCAACTTGATATCTCGACACGTTCGTCCTGAGAAAAAGGATCTTGGCAGAGTGACCAGACGGACAACGAAATCGTCCTATAAGGGTTCCGTTTTTTCTTTTTGGGGTACGGAACCCGCCCCGATTAGATTTCTCATCGGCCTAAATCCACACGAACCACTCGAACTTTCATTCTTTATTTAAAGGTAGTGAATTTTCAAAAATCCTTCCTTAGCGCTCACTTCCGCTATACCGGATGACTTTTTTTACCGGCTTGGAAAAAGTAGGGTATATTAGGTGAACGGAGTAGAAGCGTATGGCATACCTAGTTTTTTTTTTAATAGCTTAGTCAGAAAAAAATATCTAAGTATCAATAAATACTACAAATTCGATGTATACTTTTCATTTTAGAACAATAAAACATAAATTATGAAAAAAAATAATAAATCCTTTAAAAATATCGAAATTCAAATCATATGCAACCTGCATTATGATTTGAAATTTATTTTTTTTTTAAAAATCAAAATTCAAAAAAAAAAAAAACTAGATATGCCATAGGCTTATACTCCGTTCACCGAATATACCCTATTTTTTTCGAGACGGTAAAAAAGTCATCCAGTATAAATGAGTGATTCCTGTGCTTCATTTCATGCTTCTAAATGGTATAGTTAGACAGTGCGTTGTCTGTCAGTGAATTATTATGATAAGAACATAGGTGGCCCAGTGGTAAAGGCCGCGGCTTGCGTCGTAGAGAACCCAGCCTAGTGCTTTACTTTGTGTAAATGATTTCATCACCACTGCTCTCAAAACGGTGAAGGAAAACATCGTGAAGAAACCGGCATGTCCTAGAACCAAAAATTCGAAGACATGTCGTTTACCAACCCGCACTGGGCCCGCGTGGTGGATTACGATCTACTCCCTCTGACCGAGAGGAGGCCTGTATCCCGGCAATGGGAACATTATAGACTGATTATTTAAGCAAATATTATGGTTTAGTCGTGTCGTGATGGCCTGAAGTATGAATGGTTGTCACTAAACTTAACTTATTCCAGTCGGCATGATCTGGCACAGCCGTGCTGGCAAAATCGAATTATATTTTGTCGCCCAGCTTTGCTAAATCGTGCCGAAACATGCAGAGCAAGTGCATATATAACATATAACACGCCTTAGGCGTGGAGCCGGTGCTGAAGCAAGAAGTACATAGAAACTGTATTCGAAACTGGACATGATTTTATAAATCTCGCAGCGAGTATACTTGTTGCAAACGTTTTCACAGTGCGAATTTTTTGGATATCACCGATCTGCCGTGTGATTCTGTAAGACCTCATTCTAAACTTCGGATCTGAATCCACTGTGAGTTTGTTGATTGGCATTGTAAAAACTCGATTGATAATTCGAATTTACACTAGCGAAACCCTTAAACAGTTTTTTATTTCTTCTTGGTGTTAGTGTCCGTGGAGTTTCAAGAATAATTCTACTCTATAGGAACCTGCTAGCTATGCTTTGGAATGGGCAACTAGCTTCATCTTTCTGCCTGACCGACCTCTTGACTATTCAAAAGTACCTGTAATTGGTTTAATTATGCTTTGTTTACAATTGAGTTTGAGTTCTTTGTAAGAAGTTCCAGTACCTACATAGTTCTATTTCCTTACGAAGAGGAAAAGAAAGACGACTGATGTTGAATTCCTTTGCTTGGCAGAACGCAATTGAAAATGCATATCTGAATACTATATATCTCTGTATTGTTGGAGAGGTGCTTCTGAATATGAAAGTATGAGATATGTCAGATTTATTATAGATGTGAAATAAAAACTTTTTTACAAAAAAATACAACCGACTTCCAAAAACAACACTACAAAGTGAAAAATAACTTTAATTTCGGAAGTCGGTGTCTAGTTAAATGTATTTTCGTTTTTTGCCACCGACTTTCGAAATTAAAGTTATTTTTCACTTTGTAGTGTTGTTTTTGGAAGTCGGTTGTATTTTTTTGTAAAAAAGTTTTTATTTTTCACTTTTTAGTTGTGTACCTACCCCACACAAATTCTAATACCATTACCTGCAAAACAAACTAGAACATCATCCATATAAAAGTGTGGAAAAAATATGTATTATTGAAGCTAACTTAAAAACGACCCAAGCAAAGTTAATCAATTTTACTTTGTGTAAATGATTTCATCACCACTGCTCTCAAAACGGTGAAGGAAAACATCGTGAAGAAACCGGCATGTCCTAGAACCAAAAATTCGAAGACATGTCGTTTACCAACCCGCACTGGGCCCGCGTGGTGGATTACGATCGCCGGGATACAGGCCTCCTCTCGGTCAGAGGGAGTACCCTCTGACCGAGAGGAGGCCTGTATCCCGGCAATGGGAACATTATAGGCTGATTATTTAAGCAAATATTATGGTTTAGTCGTGTCGTGATGGCCTGAAGTATGAATGGTTGTCACCTGATGGTTGTCACTAAACTTAACTTATTCCAGTCGGCATGATCTGGCACAGCCGTGCTGGCAAAATCGAATTATATTTTGTCGCCCAGCTTTGCTAAATCGTGCCGAAACATGCAGAGCAAGTGCATATATAACATATAACACGCCTTAGGCGTGGAGCAGGTGCTGAAGCAAGAAGTACATAGAAACTGTATTCGAAACTGGACATGATTTTATAAATCTCGCAGCGAGTATACTTGTTGCAAACGTTTTCACAGTGCGAATTTTTTGGATATCACCGATCTGCCGTGTGATTCTGTAAGACCTCATTCTAAACTTCGGATCTGAATCCACTGTGAGTTTGTTGATTGGCATTGTAAAAACTCGATTGATAATTCGAATTTACACTAGCGAAACCCTTAAACAGTTTTTTATTTCTTCTTGGTGTTAGTGTCCGTGGAGTTTCAAGAATAATTCTACTCTATAGGAACCTGCTAGCTATGCTTTGGAATGGGCAACTAGCTTCATCTTTCTGACTGACCGACCTCTTGACTATTCAAAAGTACCTGTAATTGGTTTAATTATGCTTTGTTTACAATTGAGTTTGAGTTCTTTGTAAGAAGTTCCAGTACCTACATAGTTCTATTTCCTTACGAAGAGGAAAAGAAAGACGACTGATGTTGAATTCCTTTGCTTGGCAGAACGCAATTGAAAATGCATATCTGAATACTATATATCTCTGTATTGTTGGAGAGGTGCTTCTGAATATGAAAGTATGAGATATGTCAGATTTATTATAGATGTGAAATAAAAACTTTTTTACAAAAAAATACAACCGACTTCCAAAAACAACACTACAAAGTGAAAAATAACTTTAATTTCGGAAGTCGGTGTCTAGTTAAATGTATTTTCGTTTTTTGCCACCGACTTTCGAAATTAAAGTTATTTTTCACTTTGTAGTGTTGTTTTTGGAAGTCGGTTGTATTTTTTTGTAAAAAAGTTTTTATTTTTCACTTTTTAGTTGTGTACCTACCCCACACAAATTCTAATACCATTACCTGCAAAACAAACTAGAACATCATCCATATAAAAGTGTGGAAAAAATATGTATTATTGAAGCTAACTCAAAAACGACCCAAGCAAAGTTAATCAATTTTACTTTGTGTAAATGATTTCATCACCACTGCTCTCAAAACGGTGAAGGAAAACATCGTGAAGAAACCGGCATGTCCTAGAACCAAAAATTCGAAGACATGTCGTTTACCAACCCGCACTGGGCCCGCGTGGTGGATTACGATCTACTCCCTCTGACCGAGAGGAGGCCTGTATCCCGGCAATGGGAACATTATAGGCTGATTATTTAAGCAAATATTATGGTTTAGTCGTGTCGTGATGGCCTGAAGTATGAATGGTTGTCACCTGATGGTTGTCACTAAACTTAACTTATTCCAGTCGGCATGATCTGGCACAGCCGTGCTGGCAAAATCGAATTATATTTTGTCGCCCAGCTTTGCTAAATCGTGCCGAAACATGCAGAGCAAGTGCATATATAACATATAACACGCCTTAGGCGTGGAGCCGGTGCTGAAGCAAGAAGTACATAGAAACTGTATTCGAAACTGGACATGATTTTATAAATCTCGCAGCGAGTATACTTGTTGCAAACGTTTTCACAGTGCGAATTTTTTGGATATCACCGATCTGCCGTGTGATTCTGTAAGACCTCATTCTAAACTTCGGATCTGAATCCACTGTGAGTTTGTTGATTGGCATTGTAAAAACTCGATTGATAATTCGAATTTACACTAGCGAAACCCTTAAACAGTTTTTTATTTCTTCTTGGTGTTAGTGTCCGTGGAGTTTCAAGAATAATTCTACTCTATAGGAACCTGCTAGCTATGCTTTGGAATGGGCAACTAGCTTCATCTTTCTGACTGACCGACCTCTTGACTATTCAAAAGTACCTGTAATTGGTTTAATTATGCTTTGTTTACAATTGAGTTTGAGTTCTTTGTAAGAAGTTCCAGTACCTACATAGTTCTATTTCCTTACGAAGAGGAAAAGAAAGACGACTGATGTTGAATTCCTTTGCTTGGCAGAACGCAATTGAAAATGCATATCTGAATACTATATATCTCTGTATTGTTGGAGAGGTGCTTCTGAATATGAAAGTATGAGATATGTCAGATTTATTATAGATGTGAAATAAAAACTTTTTTACAAAAAAATACAACCGACTTCCAAAAACAACACTACAAAGTGAAAAATAACTTTAATTTCGGAAGTCGGTGTCTAGTTAAATGTATTTTCGTTTTTTGCCACCGACTTTCGAAATTAAAGTTATTTTTCACTTTGTAGTGTTGTTTTTGGAAGTCGGTTGTATTTTTTTGTAAAAAAGTTTTTATTTTTCACTTTTTAGTTGTGTACCTACCCCACACAAATTCTAATACCATTACCTGCAAAACAAACTAGAACATCATCCATATAAAAGTGTGGAAAAAATATGTATTATTGAAGCTAACTCAAAAACTACCCAAGCAAAGTTAATCAATTTTATATGGGACCAACTGTGATGTATACACTCTCGAATAAAACAAAAAAAATCTAAATCGGTACAGTCATCTTCGAGTAATCGGGGAACATACATAAAAAAGTTCCGACGAATTGAGAACCTCTCCTTTTTGAAGTCGGTTAAAAAAATACAAAGGTCTTCTACATAATTATGAACCATTTGGGCTAAGAGGAGCTCGTGACTAAGTAATTTCAGCCGCACGGGTCGATCCATCAGGTTAAGCTACGCTTGCTGGGGTTGGTCAGTGAATGAGTGACCATCTCTAAATACCGAGACTCCTCCGTGCTTCGGAAAGCACGTTAAGCCGTTGGTCCCGGCTGTCATTCGTGGATCTTTGACAGTCGTTACGGGTCGTCAGAAGCCCGAAAGTCTGACAACCAGTCTTACCAAGGGGTATAGTATTACCCAATTATTGGGTTGTGGAGGTCAGATAGGTAGTCGCTTCATGTAAAATACAGGTATTCAGCTGCATCCGGTTAGACTAGAAGCCGACCCCAACGTAGTTGGGAAAAGGCTAGGCAGATTGTGATTGATTTGGCTATGAAAAGTAAGTTATTCTATAGAATAGAATAGAATAGAATACTCTTTATTATGCACACCATTTAAATTACTGGTTACAATTTTACAATGTTGAAATTTTACATACGAGTGACACAATGGGCGGTCTTATCGCTAAAAGCGATCTTTTACAGACAACCTTAAATAACCTAACCAACCTAACCTATAATGATAATTATTATTTTATGGTAAATACAACAACGTATTTACCATAAAATCATTTTCATTCTCCTGCCCTTATCCCAATCTATTTGGGGTCGGCGCAACATGTCCTTTTTTTCCATACTTCTCTATTATTCGTCATCTCGGTAGTCACCCCCTTTCTAGCCATGTCATCTTTCACACAATCCATCCATCGTTTCTTTGGTCTTCCCCTACTCTTATAGCCATCGACATTCATACTCAAAACTTTCCTCACGACATTTTCCTCACTCCTCCGCATCACATGCCCATACCATGACAGCCGATTTCCGCACAACTTTTCAGTCACCGGTGCCACTTTTAGACTTCCTCTTATGTACTCATTTCTTATTCTATCCATTCGTGTAACACCACACAATTCCCTCTTAGCATTCTCATATCAGCTGCATGCAACTGCTTTTCATTTATCCCTTTTGTGGCCCAACATTCTGATCCATACAAGACAGCAGGTCTAACCATTGTTTTATATATCTTCCCCTTAAGTTTAAGGGGAATGCGGGAATAAAATAAAAACAGAAAATCAGAAAGGTCAGGTGCGTTGTAGGTACGCACTTTTTGCCAGTCATCAGAGAGCTCACGAAAGGAAAGAGACATAGTCTGGGTCGCTGTCGCCGGATACGGTGAAGTAGGTACCTGTTTACCTCGTAAAAAGGAATATCGCGAGATGACCCGTTTTTGGTTTTGTTTATAATGTACGGTTAAGAGGACTATATATATAGGTACGCACGGCTACAGATCACGCTATATAATTCCAGTATAAGCTGTTCTCGCATTGTAAAGGATTCCCTTACAATGAGAGGTCAGTGTTAACTGGAAATATGTAGCTTGATTTGTAGCCGTGTGTACGCCCAACCGGCGCGCGTGGCGTGTGTGTGACCAGTTGTAAGTATAAACGTAAACGAAGCAAAAGGAGTATGTAAGGATCGTAGCAGGTGGCGTTCTGTAGTTTCTGCATACCCTCATGGGATGGAGGCGTGAGTTTATGTAGTTTACTATAACTTTTGTAGTTATAATATCTCGGGATGGAACAAAACAGTCCCCAAACGACTAATTATTTTCGTTTATCGTCGCAGAAAGTTGATTTTTTTTGTATTTTTCAATTTCAATTTTGATTTTTGAACACACGCAAAATCTTACTAACAATAATAAAGCCGAAGAGTTTGTTTTTTTGTTTGTTTGAACGCGCTATATTCTCTGGAACTTACTACCAGTCGAAATTTAAAAAATATTTTTGCATTTAATAGCCCAATTCTTCAGGAGGCTATAGGCTATTTAACATCACGCTAGGACCCTTAGGAGCCGAGAAAAAAGGAAAGAAAAGTCAGAAAGAACGCAAAGCAAAAACGAAGTATTAAAAATTACTGACTCTAAAGATTGAGATTAGACTTTCAGGATGCCTAGGTGAAGTGCTAAAGAAAATCCAGGTAACAGGAAACACAACTTTATTCTTCCACTGAACCTTTTCGTACCATTCCTCAAGTCAGAATGTTCAACCAACCTTTTCCCACTTCCCAGGTTTTGATAATTTGCGCGGTAAAATCGACTTCTGTGATTGGTTAACGATTTAATGTCGTCAACCAATCAGAAGCATCCAACGACGTGTTGTAAAGTGTTGCCAGTACAAAATATTCGAATTAAATAGTTACTGGCCTGGAAACCAGTCTTTTTGCGTTTAAATTTAATGAAATAAAAATGTAAATTAATGAACCCTTACAGAAGAAATAGCGCGGGCAGGCGACGGGGTGGGTCGGGGAACAAGATATTTCACGAGGACGAAGTCGCGGGCAGAAGCAAGATACCTCAGACACTCGAAAGTATTTGTGAATATAAATATTATTTACCACATATTTTATAAAACTGCAAAGTAATTTGTAAAGAAAAATACAGGAAAAATAAAGAAAAATAAATACAATACATATATACAATAATAATATAATATATAATACAATCTTTTAAGGGGTTATTGTACTCATCATTATGTATAACTTTTACTATGGGACCTAAAATCGCGAAAAAAAATCTGCTATTCAGTACATTTATGTTCGCATAAATCATCAAAATGTAGGGAACAGTTGATTTTTTTCGCGATTTTAGGTTTGGTCCCATATTAAAAGTTGTTCATAATGATGAGGACAATGACCCCTTAAAAGATTACCACTGTTTACACATACAGCCAGTATAAAAATCCTAATTAATTTTCACCATCATGTATTGATAGGTATGCAAAATATCTTTTTGTCAAATAGTAATAATAATAAAAGTGGGATTTTGAAAAATCTTTGAAGCTTCTTCAAACAGGCGCGACACGAGATATAATCACGTGCGACACAAAGTCACCGCGTGTCGCGCGACGAGCGGTGCCTTTGTATTACGCGCGATTCGCGTCGCGTGTCGCGCCTTATTGTAGGAGCGTTTACTGTATTTTATGGATCAATTAATTATTTTTGCAACTGAATATTTATTTTCTTTGATACCCGAAAAAATTGCAGGCAGAGAATTCGTTGGAAATAAAAGAAATTATAAACGTTTGGATATCACACGATAATTCCTGAGAGGAATTTTCCGTACGTTCGCACTCTAAACTCAATCTCTCAATCTGTCATAAAAACTTCTAATTTACCTACATTTTTGACATTGATTGTCGCTGAAATGAGATTGCCTTCCGAGAACTGGCCAATTTGCTAAGTTTCTACGAATTACGATTCAGTAAATTGTTTCCACTTCTGTCTGAAATAATTATAATGTAGGATAATAACGTATACCAATTGGGTTGAGTGCCTTGACGACAAACCATTTTAAGATTCTACTTTTTTTTTAATAAAAAAGGGCAAAGGCTCATTGGGATTTTCCGTCAGGGATTTTTCAGTAGTAGCCTGGAGGCTGGATTTGTATACGGTTTATTTTATTTATTTTATTTTATTTATTTGGGACAAAAAACAGTTATACATTACAGCATTAACAAAGTAGTTATTATACAATCGAAAAAAACGTATAACCCACACTATTGTCCACGAAATAACATTGAAGTATGACAGCGAACGCATGCTAAATAAGAAAATAATAAAAAGTACATATTTATAAGAAAAAACACTATAATTATACCGACCAATCGAAGAAAGCGGATGACATAAGCAACCGTCTTATTGGCGACTTGCAAGAGATTGTGAAACCAGTCTTTTAAATTTAGATTGCGGCAGCGCGAAAATATCAAAACCAATGAATTGTGAGTTATAGGTTTCAAAAACGGTTGATGGCAATAGGCTCGCCCCCTATTACATAGGACTTACTTAGACTTAACTGACGAAATGTGAGTGTAATGTAGGTACACGTTTGCCCAACCCTTCGGAAATCAGAGGCTTAATGTTATAATGTTGTTTTTTTTAACCGACTTCAAAAAAGGAGTTCTGTATTCGATCCTTATGTATGTATGTATGTATGTTTGTCCGCGATTTTCTCAAAACGAATGAACCAATTTTGACGATTCTTTCACTAACGTGATTTACATACTCTCAGAATGGTTTTAGTTTATATTACGAGGTACTATGTATATAAATGTACTGTATCTCCGGCATTTCTAATACGATTTTGAATATTCTTTTTTTTTGTTCGTCTTGGGCTTGTAATGTATACTTAACTAAAAACAGGAAAATATATTTACTTTAAAATAAAAGTAAAAACTGACTTTAAAATCTTAAAACGACTAAAATAACTTTCATAAAAAACTCTTCCATTCTTCAATGCAACTTAGCTTGGCACCGACTTCAGAAGCTGTTAAGTTTTTTATGAAAGTTATTTTATTAATTTTAGGTTTTTGAATTCGTTTTCGGCTTTTTTTTTATTAATAAAACATTTTTATTAAAAAAAAATATGACATTTCAATTGCTAATGCCCGGTTGCTGAGATCCTTAGATAAACTCTCAATAGATAGTGAATTAATAAAGTTATGCTGATAAACGTCGGTTAACTGTCAGCGAGTTTCTGAATAAGCAACAAGCCATTCATTCTATAAAACCTACAACCAGTTCCTTAGTTGCCGCTGGATGGGTCTAAAATTGATTTTATTATTTTAATTAGTCATTAATACTAACTAGTTTTATTTACAATAATATTTTTTCGAGAGTAAATGAGCGGCATAACACTGTTTTAGTTAAAAAAAAATATGTTATGTCGAACATTATGTCGTTATTTATAGATGTAATGCATGGACCTAATTTGTCTATGAAATTTTAAAAAGAAGCGATGTTGTTTCCATGACTACTACTTTGTTAATCTTTACAGACGCCAAGGAAAATAAAAAGTTTGCTATGAAATGAAACGTCAAATAGTTATCGAACGAATAAAACGGCCAACATCGGTCAGATAAGATTACTAAAGCTTAAACGGAGTTTGTATTACATTGCGGTGTTCGGAAACGCACTTTCATAAGTTATCGAACCAATAGCGCTATTGGATAGATAAACCACAGTTAAAAGTGCCTCAGAAACCGGGCATGAATGATTTAATTATTATTTGATTTGATTTTTTATTTATACAAGGTGTAAAATTATTGCTACTACTACTACTTTAGAAGAGCTCGTGGCTAAGTAATAACAGCCGCACGGGTCGATCCATCAGGTTAAGCTACGCTTGCCGGGGTCGGTCCGTGGCATCTTTACACACCGATACTCCTCCGTGCCTCGGAAAGCACGTTAAGCTGTTGGTCCCGGCTGTCATTCGTGAATCTTTGACAGTCGTTACGGGTTATCAGAAGCCCGAAAGTCTCACAACCAGTCATAACAAGGGGTACCTATCGTATTACCCAGTTAATGGGTTGTGGAGGTCAGATAGGCAGTCGCTCCATGTAAAATACTGGTATTCAGCTGCATTCGGTTAGACTGGAAGCCGACCCCAACATAGTTGAGAAAAGGATAGGCAGATTGACAGGCTATAAAATTATTGGCTGTGGAATTTTTAAGTTAAAATGACGTGTTTTGTGTTTATGATCAGCATTTAAAGTCCCTCAAATGAACATCATTTATTACTACGTGCTTGTTGTTACTGCTAACTTTTCATTTATTAGCTAAAGATATTTATTATGCACACCCTGCTTTAAGAGATAGGGCGCCCGCTAACGCTGCATCATGCACTTTTATTAAAATATGTTTTTGAATATTTTCCGCCTGATCGTAAAATGATTTTACAATAGTGTGGAAGTCGCTGAGAAATTATGTTAAGAACCATTCAAATGATGACAAAAATAGTTATGTGCAAATAACAATTTTTTTTACTTCTTCTTTTTCTTTCTTTTATGTTTGTACAACATGAACAAAGATAGATAGATTAAAAAACAAAAACAAAAACCTTTTGGCTAAGGTTTTCTTTCTAAGTTGGACTAAGATCCTGTACAAAAGCCTATAACTTAGGAGTGTGAAACATCTAGGAAGAAAATAGATGCAGAGAAGAATAAGTTTCTAATGCACAAAATACATCATCACTCTAATGACGTTCTGACTGCTAAGACATAGGTCACACAGGCCTCCTTTCTGTGAGAGGCAGTGGGCTGTAATCCACCACGCGGGCCCAGTGCGGGTTGGTAGATGTCACATGTCTTCAAATTTTTGGTTCTAGGACATGCCTGTTTTTTTACAATTTTTTTCCTTCACCGTTTTGAAGGCAGTGGTGATGAAATTATTTACAAAAAGTAAAGCGCCTGTCTGGGTTCGAACCCACGACAACGACGACTCGTAAGTCAGGGCCATTACCACTGGATTACTACTGCTCTCCCTCAAAATGTCGACGGTAATAATCTTCCTAAAATCCACCTCACTAGGTATTAAAATCAATAATGAACCCCATCCATTTTTCATCAGCCAACCATCCTAGCCCACAGTTATTACATAGCAGTCCAACAGATTATATCTAGCACAGCCCTACCATGGGTCGCAACACTTTCTTGTTGGATGTTAAGGAAATTAAAATTGTAAGCTCTTGAAATGGAAATCTGTTTTATGACCCAGATTTTGAAATCTTTCATCTCAGCGAATTTCAGGTTCTCGTTGAATTTATGATTTTCTACTTTTCTCGCTTTAAATTCATGCGGTGTAGTATTTTTATTGGATGATGAATGAATGATTTCGACCAAACTTTTATACACAGTATAAGCACAGTAAATAAATATATTTACTGTGGTATAAGTCATAAAGTCATAATCTTCGAATAAATTTTGAATTTTTAACAGTTTCTCCATACATTAACCTGTCAGTCGTCAATTTTATTCCGCGGCTAAAAGATGTCAGACTTTGGTCAAATTAGCCCTAAGAGCCGATTTTTAAATCGGCATATTTTTGTTCAGACGAATAAGTCTGTAATATTGACCGTTATTGTATAGACAATCTGTCAAATTATCACATTTATTCTTGAGGTAAAAGTTATATACAGGGTTAGTTTTCAATGACCGGCCAAATTTTCACAGGGCGTTCTACCCGTGAATATGAACAACTTTTACTATGGGACCAACTTAAAATCACGAAAAAAAAACAGCTGTTTCATACAAAGGTTCAATACCTACTCGAACAAAATGTATGAAACAGCTGATTTTTTTTTCGTGATTTCAAAATTGTTCCCATAGTGAAAGTTGTTCATAATCATGGGTAGAACACCCTGTGAACATTTGGCTGGTCATTGAAAACTAGCCCTGTATAGTATCCATTATTTACCGGACACTATATATATCGGCGAGACACAACGACTTTTTAATTGTTTTGTAATTAGCTTTTTTATTAAATACGAAAGGTTAAAGGGCTTTGTTGCCGGTTAAGTAAAGGTACTTACATGGAACATTTAGCTTTATGTCTGTACTCCATCGGTTTAGGTAATTAAATAAAGGTAAACAAAAACCACGGGACAGTTTTAATCTTCAATATAGCAACTTTATAAATCGTTGTATTACGTTGCCCTGTCCTCAATCAAATCAATCCTCAATCCTCAATGAAATCATCAATGAGTTCTCCCGCTCTGGGCGGAGCAGGAGGGCGTGTCAGACTTTTATTGAATAAAACCCACCCGTGTTCCTTCAGTTGCCTGTAATAGGGCCACGGTATCTCTTTCGAACAACCCTCGACCCTGGCAGGCATCAGCCCTATCAGACCCACATACTTATAAACACCAACGATCTAAGAATTTGTCAGAGGAAATTGTCCTTTGTTTTAAATTGAATGAAATAATCAAGAAAGACCTTTAGAAATGCGACGTTGCGAGCACAAGCTGTTGATCACGATTGTCATTCGTAGATCTTTGACAGTCGTTACGAGAAGTCAGAAGCTCAAAAAATCTGACAACCCAGTCTTACCAAGGGGTATCGTGTTACCCAGTAACTGGGTTGTGGAGATTGAGATGGCTAGCACAGTTCAGTTTGGCAGCTATGGCCGAAATTCGGTCTGGGGGACTATTAAAAAATAAAAAATCATTTATTTCAGGTACCATTTAATATAACTTAACACATATTATAAAACTTTTTTACAAAAAAAAAAACAACCGACTTCCAAAAAAATACTACAAAGTGAAAAATAACTTTAATTTCGGAAGTCGGTGACATTGGATCTGTATTTTAGCTTTTTGCCACCGACTTCCGAAATTAAAGTTATTTTTCACTTTGTAGTATTTTTATGGAAGTTGGTTGTTTTTTTTTTTTGTAAAAAAAGTTTTTTATTTTTCACTTTTTAGTGGGTCAGTCTGTAATTTATTTAAGTTAAAATAGCCTAATGTCAAGTGCTCATCACTTTTTATAAAATATTGCTTTTCCCGATACAAGGACGTTAATTCTTGAAGAGTCCTCCCAGTAAGGAACCAGGAGAACTGGAACTGATGGTGAAGTCACCATCAGCTCCTCTTCAACTTATGTATTGTGACGAGCATAAATTGCTTAGCAATAATCAAATACGTATTATTGAGTAGTTCCGATGGCCATCTGTGGTCTTCCTCATCAGTTCCACTTCACCGCATGGTGCTTTCCGGGAGCAAATGCACGAGTTACTATAAAAAATATCCAAATCGCTATAGGTGTGCTTATAATATTTGAGGTTCCCCTCGATTACTCTGGAGATGCCATCATCAGATCCTGGTTTCCTTATCATGTTACTACCCTTGGGATATCTACTTTACAATAAGAAAAAAATCATTAAAATCGGTTCATAAACGACGAAGTTACCCGCGAATACACATAAAAAAAACTAAAAAAATATATACGGTCGAATTGAGAAACCTCCTTTTTTTGAAGTCCTTTAAAAACATCTTTAAATTATTCAAAAATAAATACAAAATCACACAACAATATATAAAAACTAATTTATTATTATTATTACTATAAGGTAGACGTTTCCTGTTTGTATGTCACCCAATAACTTTGAAAGAAGTCGTATATCTCCTAACGTAAACCACAATTTCCAAAGCTACTGAATAATACATTATTTAATATCGAACATCTCTTCGCTAGATAGACAACATCCACTAAACTTGTTTACTGAATAGAACATCTGGAACGTACAACAAAACTAATATCAATCGAAAATCAATAGTAGCACTTGTACTGGAGAACGGTTTCCCACAGGAAATAAAGCGAGGACACACAGTCTAGCCGGTAGATAGTGGTACATCATCGGGTAATGTGTACCTTGCTTTTTAACCGACTTCAAAAAGGAGGAGGTTATCAATTCGTCGGAACCTTATTTTTTTTTTTTTTTTATGTATGTTCCCCGATTACTCAAAGATGGCTGGACCGATTTGAATTTTTTTTTTGTTTTATTCGAGAGGGTGTATACATCACAGTTGGTCCCATATAAAATTAATTAATTTTGCTTTGGTAGTTTTTGAGTTAGCTTCAATAATACGTATTTTTTTCCCACATATGGATGATGTTCTAGTTTGTTTTGCAGGTAGTGGTATTAGAATTTGTGTGGGGTAGGTAAACAACTAAAAAGTGAAAAATAAAAACTTTTTTACAAAAAAATACAACCGACTTCCAAAAACAACACTACAAAGTGAAAAATAACTTTAATTTCGGAAGTCGGTGGCAAAAAACGAAAATACATTTAACTAGACACCGACTTTCGAATTTTTCACTTTGTAGTGTTGTTTTTGGAAGTCGGTTGTATTTTTTTGTAAAAAAGTTTTTTGTTGTAGTTGCTCGTGGTCGTTTGAGGATTGATAAAGTAAGGTGATGTGACTTTGCTTAAAAATTATAATTTGGGTTGAATGCTAGCTTTCGTGTTAACACATAATACAGAAGGGTCGTACCACTAAAACTTGAAATGCAAGTTAGTTTTAGGGTTCCGCACCTCAAAAAGGAAAACCCGAACCCTCATAGGATCACTTTATTGTCCGTCTGACTGCCTGTCAGTCTGTCAAGACCTTTTTCTTAAGAACGCGTGAAGGTATCAAGCTGAAACTAATATCAAATACGTAGGTCCCTTGGAGTTCTAAAAAAATCAAGCTTGTAAGCCACATAAGCGACATATTTTGATACTCACAAGTAAATCAAAACCTATAGCTTACTTCCCGTTGACTTAGTATCATGAAATTTGGCAAGAAGCAAGGTATCACAGCACAAATAAAGGTAAAGTCCGAAAATCGTTAATTTGTAGTTTTATTACATAAAAAAATTCTTTTTTGCTATTACAAACTTACATTTGCAGTTGGAGAATTGACCGTGACGTACATCGATGTATGGGGGAACATTTTTTGCAACTATTACAAAGTCAAGTTTGTTCTTGAGAAAAAACCGGCCAAGTGCGTGTCGGACCACGTACAATGAAGGGTTCCGTAATTGGCATGAATTTATCCCAAGAACAAACTTAATATTGTAGTTGAAAAACATGTTCTCCCATATATTCCAACTGTAAATGTAGGTTTGTACTCACAATATTGAGAGATTAACCATGATATTTTAAGACCACAGACTTCTGATAGGTTTTCCTGTAATCCGGTAAAGAACTATTTTTTGTATTTTTGTTTTTAATTTTAGGCTCAGTATTTTCGGACATAAGGGGGGGAATGGTAAATTTTCGTCTATTTTCTAAAATAACTTTAAAACAATTTATTTGAAAATTATAAAAAAAATATATATTTGAGACCTTCATAGTAAGAAGCCCTTTTATTTGATATGTCACACGGTATAGTTTGCAAAACTTTATTTTTTTTTATTTTCTTGTTTGCCCCCCAAAAGTGACCCCCATATTCAAAATTCACTTAATTACTTTACCCGTCTGTGTTTGGGTCACAGAATATTATGTGTACCAAATTCGGTCTATTAGATTCGGAGCAAATTGGCTGTGACAGACGGGCAGACAGACAGACACACGAGTGATCCTCTAAGGGTTCCGTTTTTTCATTTAAAAAAACTCAAAACTCAAAGCATTTATTTCAATTAAACCAATTACAGGCACTTTTGAATTATCAAGGGGTCGGTCAGTCAGAAAGATGAAGCTAGGCGCCCATTATAAAGCATAGTAGGTACCTATGGAGAAGAACGGGCAAGAAACTCCACGGACACTCTTTTAAATCAAGATATGGTTACATCATTCATGTTGAAATTTTACATGTGAGAACGATGCAGAACGTTAAAAGCGACCTTAAAAAAAAACAATTCAAATATTTAAATTAAATTAAAATAAGCCGTGGCCGCTAAGGTATGCCCAGCCTTCACTGACAGCGCTTGTTCACGATTAGCTAAATGATCCAACACGCGCCACCATCAGCGAGACATTAGAGTGAGCGTCACATACTCTCAGCCGCCAGGGCACATTCAAGTCAAACAAAGACGTACCCAGTAAATGGTAGCTTTAGAGTATGTACATAGTACTCACACATTTTGAGGTACGGAACCCTAAAAATCAGTCCAACTACGGAACCCTTCATCGTGCGTAGTCCGACACGCACTTGGCCGGTCTTTTTTTTTTGTTTTCTTCTTCTACCTGCAATCGGCTTTCTAACCATATCAGATGGGGTCTTAGTCTTGTGTGAGATTTTTGAAGTGAAAATTCCTTTAGGTGCGTTATTGTTATTAAAGCACACGTGTGAGCACTACGTAGCTACTATTTACTGTGTTTTATGTTCTTGATTTAATTAAATCCTATTTAGACAAAAGAAAGGAAAAGACAGAAATCACTAGAAATAACCACTAAAAAGGAAGAGATTATCAGACGAACTTCAAACTACTTTTGGTGTTCCACAAGGGAGTGTATTAGGACCTCCACTTTTTATACTCTACATTAATGACTTGCCAAAATCAGTTTCACACCCTATGACTTTATTTGCAGATGATAGCACGGTGACAATTTCTAGTAATAAAAACGACATGATCCAATATAAACTTGACATTCACAATACCGTGACATCTATAATAAAGTGGTTAAACAATAATAATTTAAAGATTAATTTAGATAAAACAAAAATCATTAATTTTGGCCAACGATTGTTTTTAGAAAATATAGACATAAATATAGATACTAAAATTGTTGAAATCGTAAATACTACTAAATTCCTTGGACTAATAATTGACAAAAGACTTGATTGGAAATCACAAATCGGGAACCTTTGCAAAAAAGTCTGTAGTTCTGCATTTGCATTGCACTCTTTAGCTGCAGTTGTAAATGTAGATACATTGATTGCGGCCTACCATGGCTTAGCTGCGTCTCACCTAAGATACGGCATCATATTTTGGGGGAATTCTACCGACTTTAACACGGCATTCAAGGCCCAAAAGAGATGCATTAGATCTATGTTTGGGCTAAAAACGGTTGATACATGTAAACCATATTTTAAGAGGTACAGTCTGCAACAAAAGTCGATTAACACTTGCAGTTTTTTAATCTTAATTATTAAGCGAAATATTTATTTAAAATCGGAACAGAAGTACTTAAAATTTTAAGAACATTAACTTTTAACAGTTCAACGAAAAAAAGCAGCTTATTCAATCATTTTGTGTTAATTTAGATGATGACAAAAAGTAGCAGTGTTAACCGACTTCTGTTGCTGACCGTACAAGATATTAACTCTTCCTTGTATGTATATCCTCGAGACCGCAATGTTTGTTAAAACAAACCCCAATCTGTTTCCACGTCTACAGGACGTTGTACCGCGTAACAGACGGGATATGACCATTCTTCGCGTCTATCCAGCAAAAACGGCACTCATGCGCAAAAGTATCGTCTGCATGGCGCCTACTATATTTAACGTATTGCCTAAACGTTGGAAGGAGCTAAAGTAATGCATTCAAGCGTCAATTAAAAATGTTTCTTTCGCAAAAAGCTTACTATAGTATCTCCGAATTTCTAGGTGAAAAAGTTTTTGATTGAATAATTTTATCTTTTTCCTGACACTAATATATTCTTGTATTTGACTGGCATTATAGTTTTTTGATTTATTTTGAAGTTGACATTATAGTAAAAGTAAATTCTAATAGAAACAGTTTGCATGCTTTAATTTTAAGAGCAAAACATTTATGATCTCATATTATGTAATAACACCTATGTATACCATGTTTTACGCAAATAAAAATTACTTACTTACTTACTGCGTACGTCTTTCACTGACTTGAATGTGCCCTGGCGGTTGAGAGTATGTCATGCTCTCTCAAATGTCTCGCTGGTGGTGGCGTGTGTGTTGGATCATTAAGTTCCCTTTAAAATGGTTGAGCTAAATGGTGCTGATCCATGCGTCATGTTCGTGAACGGGCGCCGTCAGTTGGGACTGGTCGTCTCTTAGCTACCACGGCATTTTAATTTAATTGTTTTTAGTTTTTATCTTTTTATTACGGACGCTTTCAACGTGCACGTCTTTCTACTTGTTCTCACATGTCATATTTTCAATATGAATGATGTTACCAATATTTTGATTTAAAAGAGTGTCCGTGGAGTTTCTTGCCCGTTCTTTTCCCTAGGAATCTACTACGCTTTGGAATGGGCAACTACCCTCATCATTGACAACTCAAAAGTGCACGTAATTTGGTTTATTTGAAATAAATGCTTTGTGTTTGAGTGTGACTGTCAGAATCTTTATAAGCTTGTGTATTTCTCAATTTCTGACAAACCAGGGTGCAATTATGAGTAGTGATTAGTGCTATTGATTCTTAGTGCTAAATTTTGGAACCTTTGTAAAATTTTGATATTGAAGTTGCTAGCCGATCCCTTTTCTTTTTTTTTTTGTTGATTAGAAATCATCAAATGACTTCTCTCGCTCTGGGTGGAGCGTGTCAGACTTTTACTGACTAAAACCCACCCGTGTTCCTTTATTTGCCTGTGCCAGGGCCACGGTATCTCTTTCGAACAACCCGCGACCCCGGCGGCATCGGCCCTATCAGACCCCACCACAGCTGACATCTCTTTGAGGCGCGCGTGGAACACGACGCGCCGTCGACCCGGGCCTGGTCCTTACCGGACGGCGAGCTTCCCATTACTCGCCATCCGCAAGCCCGCGCCTACGGTGGCTGGGAATCGGCTATGGATTCCCGCCGCCCAGAGCGTCTCGTGCGGCGACTAGGGTCGTGAAAGTTGCCTTTCCCTCAAGCGTTACAAACAAAACAAGTAGGTACAAGTAGTAGTAGTAGTGCAAGTATTTATACAGAAGTCAAACTCCATAAGTACAGTAGGCTGCGTCAATTAGGTACCCCAGTTGTATTAAAATTTTAATACAACTGGGGTACCTAATTGATGCATCCCACTGTACATAAATATCGTGATGAGGCCATCGTGAAACAACTGTAATCTAAACAACTGATAAATAGGGTTTTGTGGTAGTAAGGATAGTTAGATTCTTAGACTTAAGTGAAGTGAGCGTGAAGTAAAAGTGAAGTGTGCAATGGTTTGGGGTCAAACTTACGATCTCATCAAACCGGGACTAACTCTTGCATTGTTAAGAGGGCGCCGACCGCGTAGTGGCGCCCTCATAGTTTGTTTGGTTATTTCTTTTATTTTAGAATGAAAATGCAAAAAATAATCCGGAATAATTGTGCTCCACAAGACTATACGTTATTATTATTACAAATAGTAGCTTTATATTGTTTAGTTTTATTATAATCGTTAAAACGAAAAATTTCCGTTTATTTTCCGCATTTTCATTCTAAAATAAAATAAACAACCAAACAAACGATGAGGGCGCCAATGCGCGGTCGGTACCCTCTTAAGTTTTGTGTGCATTTTATCTAGATTTGCGTGATTTGATTCATGACCTCACCAGGCCTCTCCGATCTAGTTCGAAACTAGTCGGATAATCATTATTAACGCTCGTAAGTGAGGAGCAAACATTCAAACCGTGTTTTGTCACAAAAAAAAATGTCTAGTTCTTAAAAACAGTAGGTCAATAAAATCACGAAAATGGCAATGAAATTCCGTGCCTTCATTATTACGAAATATAATTTATGCCTGAGTTTCATACATAATAAACGTCAAAATGTATGTTGAGTACACGACAGGCGACGTCAGACACATTAGATAATGTAACTCGTACGCGTCATGTTGACAGCACATATTCGCTTGGTTTGCTATCAATTCTCAATTCTCAATTCTCAATTCTTTATTGCATTCCATAATGTAAAACAGTTGGTAAGCTTAAAATTAATGACACAATTATGGACCCTGTCGGGCACAGCATAGTAGGGGAGAGGAGGAAGAGCGCTTCTTTTATTATTTAATTTATTTAAGTAGTTTAAGCTTTATTTCTTTGCTAGTAAGATATAAATAGTACCTGCTTAAGTAAGTAACTCTTTTTAATGTTAGGTATACCTATATTGCTTAATTAGTTATTCCTGTTGTTACAGTACCAATATGTTTAAACTATTGATATTTGGTTATTGTACTAAATTTATTGCACGATTATTTATTTGTTAATGACTAGAATTTATTATTAATAATACATAGGAATAATATTATTAATTGAAAATTATCGTGTAAGTGGATAATGAAGTATTTAAATTAATTGTTTTATTTGTTTAATTATGTATTTAATATATATTTAGCTACCTGTAGCTACCTGTAGTTTAATAAATACTTCTTGTTTATCGTAATAATTTCCATGTTTTATTTTGGCCTCCCCCACTGACGAATGGCGGTAAAGGAATAGGTATGTGTTGGCTTTACTACTTTTGACAAAAACTCCCAGATAACTTCATTCTACTACACTACTGCACTACTATTACTACTTCATTAGGTATTTCTTATTGTTATTACTTCTCTTCTTGCATGTTATCGAAATCGTACGATGAAGTTGAATGTTTAACACAAACACTAAACAATGGTTAGTGGAAGATGTCGTCATGCAACATCTTCCGATCCCAAGACATGTCGTAGGGCTAACTCCAAAATCCATACTAAAACTTCAATCTTTTATCCCTATGACACTCCATAGTACAATCACTTCTAAAATACATCAACACCTACCGCACCAACCCTCTCTCCTCACTCATATCACGCATACCCGCACTTACTTCATAGCCTCTTACTCAGACCAAAGACACATACGCACACTCACACACACTCATGCATACACTCACACTCATGCGTTACACATGCACTAACATACGCACAATCACTATGCGCGCGCTATTAAATTACCCAATTTTCATTTCTTTTCCTTTTTGTTTAATTTAGACTCCTCCTTTAAAATGGAGGATTTGTCTACTTATTTTTTATTCATTATCATAATTCAATAACTCGTATACGACACTGTACTGTAGTTGAAGGGCGGAATGTCCTAGCACAAGCATTTATTTTGCTTAAAGGGTCATTCCTAAAAGTATTAATGTAACGACTGTAAGTTATTGAAATAAACATTTTTTTTTTTTTTATATATTGTTTAACGTCGACTCTTGCAATTCTAGCCGTGTAAGGGGGCCTGGTGACCTGTATCACAGGTTTATCCAAAACCTATATCAGGCACCAGTCTCTCACAAAGGTGGAATACAGCTGAGACATTTTTAGTACACACTAACTTTAAGTCAGCTTTGTGAAGAGAGAATAAATGATATACTTACTTACTTACTACGGTCGAATGTAACCATCTAATTCCACATTGGTCCTAAAGAAGGAAAAACCGGAAAAGTGCGAGTCGGATCGCACGTGGATGGTTCTGTACCATCGTACAATATTTTAACACTAAGTACATAAAAAAAATTACTGCAGTTTAAAAAAACACGTTTCTTGTATGGGGACCACCTTTAATTTTTAACTTTATTTAATTTTCTTTATTATTATGTCGTGAGGAAAGTTTTGAGTATGAATGTCGATTGCTATAAGAGTAGGGGAAGACCAAAGAAACGATGGATGGACTGTGTGAAAGATGACATATACAGGGTTAGTTTTCAATGACCAGCCAAATTTTCACAGGGCGTTATACCCGTGAATATGAACAACTTTTAAAATCACGAAAAAAAAACAGCTGTTTCATACAAAAGTTCAATACCCACTCGACCAAAATGTATGAAACAACTGATTTTTTTTTCGTGATTTCAAAGTTGGTCCCATAGTGAAAGTTATTCTTAATTATGGGTAGAACATGCTGTGAACATTTGGCTGGTCATTGAAAACTAACCCTGTATATAGATGACGACTAATAGAGAAGTATGGAAAAAAGGGACATCGCCGACACCAAATAGATTGGGATAAGGGGAGGAGAATGATGATGGTTTTATTTTTACCAATCTACTATACTATGTATTTATCTTTCTTTTCTATGTACATAATCAAATAACATAACCTAGAACAGTTTTACTTCAACGCTTGGCAATAACTCGAAGCATAAGAACATAATGATCTTGATCAAAACTTTTAGTACCAAGAATTCTCTATATCTGAGGAAAATGTGACCTTGCCGTTGTTCTAGGTCAGGTCAGGAGGTCGAAACAAAAAGAATTTCATCTTGAGACGATGGTCATTACCGATCGTAGAAAGAAGGAGGATATTTTATGCGAAGACAGGTGCGTCGCTTGTGTATGACCAAATTCTGATTGGTTATTTGTTGTCAATACTAGGGGGGAGAGCATTAGTAAAAAAACACTACTTAGTTTTTTTGTGTTTATAGTTTTTTGATCGTTCTATGAGACTATGTTCATTCATTGCGGGGAAGAGGTCCCAATGCCCTCTTGCCTTTTTAGGGTTCCGTAGTCAACAAGGAACCACATAGTTTCGCTATGTCCGTCCGTCTGTCCGTCCGCACCTTAACTCAGAGGCTCTTAGTACTAGAAAGCTATAATTTGGCATGGATATACGTATTCATCACGCCGACAGTGGTAAAAAATCATAAAAAAAAAAATTTTTTTAGGGTACCTTCTGTACACATAAAGTGGGGATGTTTTTTTTTCTCGTCTACCCCATGATGTGGGATGTTGTTGGATATGGGTCTTTCAAAATTATTGCGGGTTTGTGAAAACCATTTTTCGATTTAGGGATCCGTTTCTGAAATATTAAGCTTACTGGTTAGAGTCAAGTGTCCCCCCCCCCCCCCTGCCGGCTAAACGGTTAGTTTTGGATGGGTGAAAAAATTCACAGTAATAGTATATATAACGAAGAAAAAAGGAAAACTATCACAGCTAAGTAGGCTTTTCAAGTTTACGAGAAATAGTCAAATATTCATGAAACAACAAAAAGTCCTCTTCTTAGTCCGCATTATTGTGGAACTACGGAACTCTATTACTGCACGAAGCCCGACATGCACTTGGCTGCTTTTGTCTATTACCAGTCTACAACGATTTCGGGCATTTTGGTCCAATCTTATAAAAATTAGATAGATAGATAGAATATTCTTTAATAATAAAGAGTATTCTATCTATCAGAAAATGTACGGGTTGGGCGTGATCGTTGGACACGGTGTGTTGAAAGGAGTGTGTAATGCCTATCCAGGTGTATTCCTATATGAGGTTAGGCCTCCTAGTCCAAACGGCGCTGACGTCCTGCACCTATAGGCTCATGATATCTGCAGACTGGCGACCAGTAGCTATGTGTGAAGTTTTGACGGGGAAGGGTTTCTTGTAGATGAAAATAATAACAGCAATTTGATAAGTCTTCAGGAGATTTAAGGAGACGACTTGCGTAACTCTTCAGGAACAGAATGACTGTCAATAGGTACCATGCCGATGGCTACGAGACTATAGAATACTCTTTAATAATAAAGAGTATTCTATCTATCTACCTAATTTTTATTACACTAAAAAATTTACAAAAACTAATTTATATATTTTTTATGGTGTGCATAGGCACACCATAAAAAAAAATGTAAATTAGTTTTCTTTTAACAGACAAAAGTCAAAGTCAAAGATTTATTTGCAGATAAATATGGCTATAAAGTTCTTACTGTAGAAGTATATTATAAAAGCAGCTTAACCTAATTAATCATAACATAATGACATGCAAATTTTTGTATTAGTACATTTACATCATTCAGATTTGAACTGAAAGAATACCTGTACAGTATTCAAGGAATACTCAATTAACCACCTGCGTAAAGCCTTTCTGAAGGGGACCATTGGAAGTTCTTTAATTTGGTTAGGAATCTTGTTAAAAATCTGAACACACATAGGATAGCAACTTCGCCTATACTCGTAGTTTCGTTTTCATTCTAGGAATAATTAATCTAATATGATATGTAGTATTGAACTTATATTTATCTCCCAGTTTTTCAAACATCTGAGGGTGATATTTGGTAAATTTACATATTAGGTCTTTACCTATGAAATTGCCGTTTTACACAGAAAAAGTCAAACAATATTTTTAAAAATAAACATTGTCGGTGCATTTTTGCCATTTTATTGAAAGTTCGTTGATACTTCTGTAATAGAAATCCTGAGGACGGGAATCGATAAATTCTTTAAAGGCGCTTTTCACCTTTTCGTTGCGTTTGAAATTTTTCCCCGGGGCTCATTATTGAGTTTAAAATTTCCAGAACGGTAGCGATCAACCTAAAAACGCACCGTGCGTTCACTTACGGTACCTTGTCCATACACTTCGTTAATATTGCGTGCTGTCTGTGCTGCGTTGGTGCCACGATGGAACTCGTATTCGAAAATAGCGCGCTATTTCGGTTTTTCCATGGTTACAGAAACATCGACATCGAAGAAAAATCGAACGGCGGGAAAACAAATGAACAACTGATTTTTTTTTAAATATCATGCTATAATATAAGATTAATTTGAATTTGGAATTCTAAATAGAATGAAAGATATTGATCTTCACACTAGCCGGTATCAAGAATCGGCAATTTCATAGGTAAAGACCTATTATTTCCTCAATATAAATACCAGTTAAAGTAAGTATTCTAAGTTTCCTAAACAGTGGTTTACAGGATGTAAGTGGATCTACAACCTAAGTAATTATTAATTAATTTAAAAATTTCTGATCCTGCTTATGTGCCCAGAGGACCATTCTGTTGTCGCCTCATAATACTAATAAAAGCCGTATCGCCCTTTCTTCTCAGATCTTAGTTGAGCATGTATGACGCGCGACGTATCAGAAAGTATTACTTTATATGAATTATGGATGTCACTCACGATTCGAGGGTAGACAGAGTTTTAAGTGGTGCCAATTTATCTGATGATGGAAAGAAATTCTATAAAGAAAGTTAAGGAGAACTTTTGGATTTACAAGAAATTCGGCGCCGATTCCCTTGTTCACGAACTAAACTAAAAATAGAATTGACATCTCTTACTGACAAACAACTCGAGGAGCTTGTGGCTAAGTAATAACAGCCGCACGGGTCGATCTTTCTGGTTAAGCTACGCTTACCGGGGTTGGTCCGTGGATGGGTGACCATCTTTACATACCGAGACTCCTCCATGCCTTGGAAAGCACGTTAAGCCGTTGGTCTCGGCTGTCATTCGTGTATCTTTGACAGTCGTAACGGGTCGTCAGAAGCCCGAAAGTCTGACAACCAGTCTTACCAAGGGGTATCGTATCACCCAGTTACTGGGTTGTGGAGGTCACATAGACAGTCAATCAATCCGCCTAGCCTTTTCCCAACTATGTTGGGGTCGGCTTCCAGTCTAACCGGATGCAGCTGAATACTAGTATTTTACATGGAGTGACTGCCTATCTGACTTCCACAACCCATTAACTGGGTAATACGATACCCCTTGGTAAGACTAGTTGTCAGCCTTTCGGGCTTCTGACGACTCGTAACGACTGTCAAAGGTCCATGAATGACAGCCGGGACCAACGGCTTAACGTGCTATTCAAGGCACGGAGGAGTCTCGGTATGTAAAGATGGTCACCCATCCACGGTCCGACCCCGGCAAGCGTAGCTTAACCTGATGGATCGACCCGTGCGGCTGTTATTACTTAGCCACGTGCACCTCTAGGTCATACGGGTCGCTCCATGTAAAATACTGGTGTTCAGCTGCATCCGGTTAGACTGGAAGCTGACCCCAACTTAGTTGGGAAAAGGCTAGGCAGATTGATTTGACAGATAGCTCGACAGAAGGATGGTCATGGTGACAGATAGAAAGTCGCAGTCTGTTTACGCCGATCTCACCCAAACAGCGAGGGTTTGGGGATCGTATTACATTTCTTTGGTTCAGTTCCCGTGCTAATCAGCGCACAAATGGGCTGAATGAAGACAGTCTTCGCTTCGCAATGCACTCGTGTCTCCACCGCCATTTTTATCAACGTACTGCAACTTCTCCTAAAAACGGTCTATATAACCTTTCTTCCAACCACTTTAATAACCTCTGATGAATGTGCTTCGTGAATCTGCATGATCATCCGCGTCAAGGACATCACAAGGACATCGGGAGTGTTTTATCAGCAAATTGTAATAAATGTTGTTGATTCTTCTCGTCTGGTTAGGGCTTTAATTTGCATACATGTCTTCTATACCACCTCGCATAAGTAATCTTCTCGCTATATAAAAAGAAAACTTTATTTTATATACAAAAACCTTCAACAATGCTTAAAAATTAGGTCGCATGAATTTCAATGAATAAATGTTATATAAATAGAGTAAACCATGACTCTCAAACTAGGAGATCCTGTGGCTTAGGAGTACGAAAATTCCCGCAATTTAAAAAAAAAACCGCAATTATATTAGGTTGGGGAAAAAGTCTTTTCGCATTATAGTATGTATGAACTTAAAATAAAATCTCTTTGGCTATACTATTTGTATCTGGCTGGTTTTGGTATCATTGAAAGATTAAATTTTAAAGAACATAATTCCAAATTCAAATTAGGAAAATGTGTGATTTTCATTTGTTTTTCGTACTGTCAAGATGAGTGAATCTAATGGAGAAATTCGATACATTTTAAAATTTTACTACAAAAAAGGTAAAAATACAACGCAAGCCGCGAAAAAAATTTGCGGTGTTTATGGACCCAGTGCAGTGTCTGTGAGAGTAGCACAAATTTGGTTTAAGCGTTTTCAATCCGGAAATTTTGATGTCAAAGATGCACGTCGCTCTGGTCGCCCTATTACGGATAAAATGGATGCCATTTTTGAAAAAGTGGAGCAAGATCGGCATATCAGTAGTTACGACGTAGCTGAAGAACTGGGAATTGACCACAAAACAGTTTTGGCGCATTTGAAAAAAACTGGGTTCACAAAAAAGCTCGATATTTGGGTACCTCACGAGCTCACTGAAAGAAACCTAATGAACCGTGTATTCATTTGTGATTCTTTATTACGACGTAATGAAACCGAACCATTTTTGAAGAAGCTGATAACTGGTGATGAAAAGTGGATCACGTACGACAAGAACGTGCGAAAAAGGTCGTGGTCAAAGGCCGGTCAGGCTTCACAGACTGTAGCGAAACCCGGGTTAACTCGCAACAAGGTGATGCTGTGTGTGTGGTGGGATTGGAAGGGCATTATTCATTATGTGCTGTTACCACCAGGCAGGACCATCGATTCTGTACTCTACTGCGAACAACTGATGAGATTAAAGCAAAAAGTTGAGAGAAAGCGCCCGGAATTAATCAACAGAAGGGGTTGGTTTTTCATTATGATAACGCCTGGACCTCACACATCTTTAGCCACTCAGCAAAAATTAAGAGAGTTTGGCTGGGAGGTGTTAATGCATTCGCCGTATAGTCCTGACCTTGCACCTTCAGATTTCCACCTGTTTCGGTCTCTTCAGAATTCTTTAGGCAGTGTCAAGTTAACATCACGAGAGGACTGCCAAAACCACTTGTCGCGGTATTTTGATCAGAAGTCCCAAAATTTCTATAGAAATGGGATCATGTCCCTACCTACAAGATGGCAAAAAGTTACCGAACAAAATGGTACCTACTTAATTTAGATAAATGTAAATAATGTTTATTAAAAATTGTTTTGAATTTTCTTAAAAAATGCGAAGAAACTTTTTCCCCAACCTATTAAATGCATCACCACAATCTTATCACAGTTACTTTCCTTATCCGCAGCAACCCAACAGAAACCTTAATTTAACGATAATAAAGATTACTCTCGTACTTTGACAGACTCGTTAGGTCAGTAGCAGCAACTTATGTCATTTTGACAGTGATATAATATCAGCAGCTCAACTGAAATTGCCAGCTCTTATATATTATAACTACCTTTGCTTTGCTTTTTAACTACCTTTTGGCCTATTTTATGTAAACCGGTTTCTTTATGTTAATTTTGAAGGTGCAAATAAACATTTTTTTTTTTTTTTTTTTTTATAATCATCCGTCCCTTTCTTCTTCTATAAGCGAGAAGAAGATGGTGGTGGGAAAATCAGGTTTAGCTTGTCAACAAGAGAATCGGCAGCAGAGTGTTTATTGTCGTTTCCTCCTCCTCCTTAGACTTTTCCCAATTATATTGAGGTCAGCTTCCAGTCTAACTGGATGCAGCTGAATACCAGTATTTTACATACATGGAGCGACTGCCTATCTGACCTGCACAAGCCAGTTACTGGTTGGTTGTCAGACTTTCAGGCTTCTGACGACCCGTAACGACTGTCAAAGATCCACGAATAACAGCCGGGACCAACGGCTTAACGTGCTTTCCGAAGCGCGGAGAGGTCTTGGTATGTATTAAAGGTGCTTTAAAAATATCTGCCACGGCTGCAACAGGAGACAGTATTGTGTATATATATTACATAATATATTATGCCATAAAATTGTTCATACAAAAAAAGTGCGTATAAATTTGAATTGACTTATTTGTATGAAACTGTCCCTTAGTAATTAGTGTTCATTCATAGAACATTTAGAAAGAGGTAGCAATTGTTGTCATTGACGAAGCGACACATCGCGCGTTGTTTGTGAATCACGTTATGCAGAATAAAGGAAATGTTTATTTAGTTATTTTATTTTCTCAAATTGATTTGACTATTCCGGGGTACTAAATTTCTTCAATTTTACCTATATACTCAATACTATCTCCCATTGAAGCCGTGGCAGATATTTTTATAGCACCTTATACACTACTATTTTTTAATTAGTACAAATAAAAATGGGGCTCTATCCGTATCCGTTACTGATCATATTTGTGTAGTCAAAAATCAAAAAAATTAAATCCCAAAATTGTCCACGAAAATTTGTCATAATTGGTAAATTCATAAATTTCATAATTGAATCAATCATTCATTACAATTGCAACTAGAAAATACTACGCGCAGTGCTTTTCCATGATTAATGAATACTACTATGTAGCCTGTACAATATTTCCATAAACTGAGTGACATTTTGGGATATAAACAAACGCTAATAACTTTGCTGTTTATGAATATTATTTATTGAGACTTTACATATATCATAACAAGACCTTCTCTAATAAGCCCTATAAGTATTTGTACTAATTAAAAAATAGTGGTGTATATCGTCAATCAGCCACGAACCAACCGCGGCAAGCGTAGCTTAACCTGATCGATCGATGGCTGTTATTACTTAGCCACAAGCCCCTCTCAAATAATAAGTAATTGATTCCACTATCATAATTATAATCTAAAGCCTTAATTCAGCTAGATTAACGTTATATCAGCCTAGAACAATTTATTACTAGACTAGTAGATAATTTTGTAGTTTCAGTTTAACTTGCAAACAAAACTAATCTTCCACCCGATCACATTACGAATTAAGTTCTGAAACAAAATTGGATTGGACTTGTTAAGTCAAAAGATTTGAAAAAAAAAAACCGCCCAAGTGCCAAAAAGTGCAAGTGCCCAATGAAGGGTTCCGTAGTTGGGATGAATTTATCCCAAGAACAAACTTAACATTGTAATTGAAAAACATGTTCCACAACATCATTCAAACAACATGAAACACACACACACACACACACACATGTTCATTCCAACTGAAAAGTAAGTTTGTACTCACAATATTGATAGATTTACCATGTTATTTTAAGACCACAGACTTCTTATAGGTTTTCCTGTAATCTACAGGTAAAGGTCTATTTTTGTATTTTTTTTTTGAATTTTAGGATCAGTAGTTTCGGAGATTTGGTGGGGGGTGGTTAATTTTCGTCTATTTTCTTAAATAACTTAAAAAAAATGATTTTAAAATTATACAAAAAAATATTTGAGACCCTTTTAATAAGCCCTTTTATTTGATATGATTTGATAGGTTTACAAAACTTTTTTTTTTAATTTTCTTATTTTCCCCCCAAAAGTGACTCCCATATTCAACATTCGTTTATTTACTTTACCCGTAACTTTATAAAATATGTGTACCAAATTTCATCTTAATCGGTCCATTAGATTCGGATTAAATTGGCCGTGACAGACGGACAGACAGACAGACAGACGGACAGACAGACACACGAGTGATCCTTTAAGGGTTCCGTTTTTTCCTTTTGAGGTACGGAACCCTAAAAAGTGTAAGTCTGTTTTCCCTGAGGTGCTTAATTTAAGTGGTGGGGTGAACAACCTTGGGTTGGTGGTCTGGGATTAATGTAATTCATAGTCTGTGTTATTCAGATATATTATTGGCTGGTACAGTACGACATCCTTCAAAAGTGCCATAGTTTATCTTAGGAAAAACCGAAATAATTATCTTTAATTATCTTCTATATCACACTTCACACTAATATTATAATCTGAAGTTTGTGAGTGTATATGTTTGTTACTTCTTCACGCTAAAACGGCTATACCGATTTGGATGAAATTTGGTATGTAGATAACACATAGGCCCTGGATTAACACATAGGCTACTTTTTATCCCAGCCAGCGCAGCTAGTTCATTATAAAATAAAGTCGCTTTTCATGTCTGTCTGTGTGGCCGCGTTGTTCTTCTAAACTACGCAACGGATTTTGATACAGTTTTCACTATCATTTAGAGAATTTGTTCCGGAATATATGTAATATTATAATATTATGTATAAGACATTAATATTTAACTTAGATATAATATATAAAATTTCATGTTTTGTCAAGTCGTTAAACCGTGCGAAGCAGGGCCGGGTCGCTAGTAGCGAATAAAATGTGACTATCGACTAATAGAAATTGATTTATATTCTCACATATATTATTATAGATGAACGCACTAATTCCCTCACTCTCTTAATGGACTACTCTCATTTGATTCGGGAAAGTTCGGGTTTTTTCGAATATAAATTATGGAACCTTTGAACGTAACGTACTGTACTCGTCTAGTAAATGTTCATTATACAGGGTGTCCCGTAATTAATGGATAACCTCTTAAGGGGTCATTGTACTCGCCATTATGAACAACTTTTACTATAGGACCAAACTTGAAATCACGAAAAAAAATCAGGTGCTCCCTACATTTAAATGTTCGCATAACGTCAAAATGTAGGGAACAGCTGATTTTTTTTTCGCGATTTCGAGTTTGGACCTATAGTAAAAGTTGTTCATAGTGACTAGTACAATGACCCCATAAGAGGTTATCCATTAATTACGGGACACCCTGTATGTGTTGTACTGAGACGAGATTAATAGAAAAGTATGTTAGAAGGAGACAACATGATGCGCCGACCCCAAATAAATTGTTATTTGGGGTCGGCGCAACATTATCTTCTTGGGATAAGGGCAAGAGAATGATGCATGTGTGTGTTGGTACTCCTTCTTTGTTAGTATTCTTTAGGGATCAACGGATGTGAGACTGTTTAGTTTTAATTGTTCGCAGACGGTAAACGAGACATAATAGAAGTTTTATTGTTCAAACGCCCGCGAATGCTTAACCTTCCAGGAAGTACAGTGCGCGTCAAATAACTAGACTCAAGATGGCGTCGACTGTGCATATGAAGGGCCCAGTTGCGAAATTCCCTTAGTTCAAAACTCGAGTTTTACAATAGAGCGAGAAAAACTCTTTAAATATGAGTTGGAAATGTTCCAGTGAGAAAAGGGTTAACAATAAAACGTCAATGTATTAAGAATAAAATCAACTTATGTTTGAGATCAAGAAATTAGGTACTTATTATGCTCACTTATTTTCAAATATATCAACTTTTTATGTGATTAGGTCCTAACGACTGGACTTAGCTTCTTTTTTTTTTAACTATTCTACGGGCTTACGCACTTTGATTTATTATTTATTGGACTTAATACTAATCTAACTAATGAGGAGAGACGAAACGCATGTGACTAAAAGAGTGATGAATATAGATGTTGATGGATGGAGAGGCAGAGGAAGGCCAAAGAAAAGATGGATGGATTGTGTGAGGAATGATATGAAAGAGAAGGGAGTGAATGATAGCGTGACGGTTGACAGGGGAGAATGGAAGAAGAAAACGTGTTGCGCCGACCCCAAGTAATATGGGATAAGGGCAGAAAGATGAATACTAATCTAACTATCATAATGGACTCGGACTTAGTGACTATAGGAGCTAAAATGGTAGCACTTTTTGAGTTACATAGCGACTTCTTCATGTTCAAGGGACTTCTTGTATTCCAAATTCGAAATTTAAAAAAAAACATCGCTTTGGTTTTTGAGACTTGGGACGTAAAAAGAAAAAAATAGTAAGTATTTTATTTTTGACACATTCTACACGTTGGTGGTATCAGATTAAAAAGTCCCTAAGTAGACTTAGGGACTTCTGCAACTGGGCCCTTCATGTAAAAAATGTGTGTCCTGTCGTTGTTAAAAAAAACGTAAAACGTCACTGCGCCGCCGCGGTGGTTCAATTACATAATTGACACGCACTTTTTACGGTCAGCGACAAAAGACGTTTAACGCTGCTATTTATAACACATAGTCTAAATTTTCACTAGATTAATCGGAACAATCAGCATTTCATAAAATAAGCTAAGTATTAATATTCTTATGATTTTACGTCTGTTCCGATTATAATTAAATATTTAGCTCAATAATTAAAAATTAAAAACTGACATGTCAATTGACTGTATCTAATTCGTAGGTGATCAATTTTGAGGCCGTAACAACCACATACGATAAGGAATTTAGTCAGTCAGAAGGATAACGACGGTAAAAGTGATCGAGTATAAATGCTGGAACATATTTACAACTGGCACTGCATATCAACTGCAAAATTGCTCTTCAAATATCTACCTACATAGTTCTATTGCATTCAAAGCATCTGTATAAGTCCTTACTGCCTGATCTGTAATTAATTAAAAAAAAATTAAAACAATTAAATAATAATAATATATAATTTAAAAATATATGTATATTAATTATATTAATTAATTATTACTTGATTTTAATTTCAATTTCAATAGGGATCGTCATCACCTCGTCTATCTTGCTCACCATTATCGTCACCATCCCGCCGTGTTTCTCGGGATCGGCGCAACGCGTTGCTGTCTATCTTGGTCCGTTAGATATTTTAGTATGGAACCCCATAACTTTTGATCAAGCTTCCATAGATTATACATAATACCTTATCTAATTATAAAAGTCTACCTCTTAGAAATTACACATCTGTTGCAAACTTGTTAAACTAAATCTCATTAACACCGAGATAATTAAAGTCTACAAAACTGAACTTGGATCCTGACAGTAGCTACATACTTTTAAGTCTTCGATGAAAAGTAATTAGATGACGCAGCTTATAAAAGAAAAACGCATTAAAATACAGAATAGTTCGGATATTTATATTAGATAAATATTACCTATACAGGGTGGATCAAAAATCGTGGATCAAACGAAAAATAAAAAGATATCGAAAAAGTGCCAATACTCATAAATCATAGTACCCATTGTCATAAAAGCACTTCTGTAGTGATGATAATCAACTTAACACCGTTTAATGGGTTGTACGTTGTTTTATAGCTAATTGTTTTATAGAATTTCGTTACACATAAAATTTTTCTCATATTATCATTTCACAGAATAATCAGTACGCAGAATACTTACTTTGAAGATAATTAGATCATTGATTTTTGTTTCACATAAAGTTTAATGTTCATATCATAGAATATTCATATCATAGAATAACAAATCAAATATTATTTTTCTTTATATTATTTATTTAATATAAAACTTATTACCAAGAATAACATTTTATCGAGTGACAGTTTCTAAACGTTTCAATTCATACCTTTGATAAAATGCATACCCTCATATAAAATTACAACACCGCGTTCACAAAAATAATGCGGATAAATTCTTGTCAAGCAGGAAAGCAATCTTGTTATTCTCACTAATAGTGACTTCATGTATCGTGCTACTTACTTAACTGAATTATGGAGGCCAGATAGGCAGTCGTTGCATGTAAATTACTGGTATTCTGCATCATCCGGTTAGACTGGAACTCGAGCCCAACATTGTTGGGAAAAGGCTAGGCAGATTGATAGTTCACTAATTAACAACATCCAACTGGATTTTCTGAAAGTTCTAACATTGTTGCAAACAATGCACGTTACGTCGCTACGTTTGAAAATATTAATTTGCACAACAACAGCATACATTTTAACGAAGCAAAAGAAGGTGTACGGATCGAAGCACGTGGCGTTCTGTAGTTTCCACCTACTCCCACGGGAAGGGGTGAGTTTATGTATTTTATTTTCTATAAAAGAAAATAAAATTTATTTATCATACCCAACCTTTGAAAACTAATATTGTTCTCATTTGATTTAAAAACATTTTACAAACATCAAACAAAAAGTTTTCATGAATATGTTGTCATTCATTTCGAAATGGGATTTTGTTTTAGAAGCGTAGGTACTTGATTACCAAACTGCGAGCATGAACTTTTACATAGGTACCGCTTACGTTAACCGAAAGATTTTTTTAACATGAAGGTAAAGTTTTGAAAAATGTAATGCCCACGCATGAAAATCAACCCTGTAACATAGGTACTTAAAACAAGAAGACATATAACTCAAAAACTCCACGACCACTTGGCACAGATTCCTTAAAGCATCAGCGTACAACCTCCAAGAAACTTCAGACAGTTATATCCAAGTAGAACTAACACAAAGCGATGTAATAAAATTCAATACATGCGTTAAAGGTGCGAAGAAAAAAAATGGAGGCAGAAATGCTGGTAAATCATGGAGGATATTAGCCATAAATCAGCGATTATCCTTAGCCTGGGGTAAGGTGAGCTGAATGTCGGGCCACGAAAGATTAGGGAAGTAGGGAAGGGTGATTTTGTATTCGAACGTCGAATTTTGCCAAAGGTTCCATTGGTTTTTGGACGATATTCCAAAAAATGCAGTGTTTTGTTTTCAGAGTTCATGTACAGTCAAAGAAGTATCGGGTATGGATGATTTGTTTATGGTTCCAAATTCAATTTTTTTTTTAAACTTTTTGAACTTTCGCGATTTGCACACATTATAAACAAAACTAAAAAACGGCTACTTAGTTTCAATTTTTTGTTGTTTTTTTTTTTTTTGTTGTTAGATTAGCAGAACTGTTTTTCATTTTGGCGCCGAGTTTGAGTTGCATGTGTTATTTAGATTAAATACACTGCTGATTTTAGTTATATCATATGAGCAAAGAGTTTGTCTTAAATTTTGTATCTACAATGGAATTTTGTGTTCGGAGTCCCTGAGAATATTACAGAAGGCTTACGGTGAATCGATTTTATCAAAAACACGTGCTTATGAGTGGTACAAAGGGTTCAAAAGCGGTCGAGATGTCATGGAAGATTTGCCTCGCTCTGGTAGGCCATCAACGTCTTCAACTGAAGTTAACATCGCAAAAGTGAAGGAAATAGTGACTGAAAATCCTCATTCAAGTTTGAAAGAGATAGCCGCTGTACTTTCTGTGTCTCACGAGTTGATCCATACCATTTTAAATAATCACTTGGATATAAAATATGTTGCCTCTCGGCTAGCCCCAAAAGACCTAAATTTTCTCCAAAAACTCAATCGCATAAGAGTCGCTGAACACATGCAATTCCCCAACATTCATGAAACGCATTGCTACTGGTGACGAGACGTGAGTTTATGAGTTTGACATGCAAACTAGTAAACAAGCTTCGGAATGGCGCCTTTCAACTGAACCGAAACCAAAAAAACCACGCCAAAGTCGATCAAAAGTCAAAGTCATGTTGACCGTTTTCTGCGACTATCGCAGTGTTGTGTACTCGGAATTCTTGTTGGAAGGTCAAACAGTAAATAAAACATATTATTTTCGCATTTTGCGGCATTTAAGAGAGCAAATTCTACGAAAAAGGCCAGATTTGTGGAAAGAAAATTCTTAGATTTTGCACCACGATAATGCGCCTTCGCACAAGGGTATCACATTGAACGAATTTTTGACCAAAAACACAACAAATACCATCTAACAACCACCTTATTCACCAGATATGGCTCCAGCCAACTTCTTTCTTTTTCCTAAACTCAAATTACCACTTCGTGGCACCCGTTTTCATTCGGTAGAAGACATAAAGAAGAATTCGCGGCGAGAACTGAACTCAATTCCGGAAAAAGCGTTTAAAAAATGTTTTGATGATTGGATTATTCGTTGGCGTGAGTCTATCGTTTCTAAAGAAGCATACTTTGAAGGCGATAAAATAACTTTGGTTGAATAACTAACATTTTGTGTAGGTATTATTGATCGTTTCCCGGTACTTTCTCAACAGAGGTATATGAGTTTCTTTACTTCAAATACTTCTGTTTTGTCTAATCTATAGGGAGCCACGTTATCACATGCGTAGTAGATCTCTGTATGTTGTTGAATACTAAATCATGATGATGTGCCAATATTAATGTTTGGACTCTTGCAATGAGGAAATCCCAAGAATTAGAATAGTGTTCCTGGATACTGCTAGTTCTGTGGAGACTGTCTTGGGCAATGTACTGTAAGGTTTAGAACCTCACGGGGGGATAGCTATACTATAAATTAAAGAGGTAGGGAGGTCGAGGAGTAGGGGGGGTATTTATGCCGCTGCCAGTGTCAGCAGCCCTAGCGAAACCCCTCCAAAAGAATTTCGCTAGCGTCACCGCGAGCGTCCCTGGCGCTTTAAGGATGAAGCCTACGCGTGAGAAGGCGCCGAACAAGGTTGATAATGATGAAAGTTTCGTGACGGTGTACAGGAGGAAGCGCCGATCGCGAATTAATAAGAACCGTTGCGGCAAAACTCCTGCGGAGCCCAAAATGAGCTTGCGTGCCGCAAAGTCGAATGCACCGGTGTACATCTCACGCCTGCACTACACCACTAAGACAGAGGACATCGTGTACGTACGCCAGAAGACTAGGTACACGCCGAGGGTGCAGTTACTGAAGTCGCGCCGCAACGTCAATTTCAAGGCGTTCGGGGTGCGTGTACCGAACTATTACCTGCCCCTCGTCATGGAAGAAGACTTTTGGCCGCAGGACGTGGTGCTCAGTCGCTTCCGCGGACAAGTTCCACAGGGCAGCACAAAGTCAAGCTAGTGCAAAGAGGAGTGCTACTAAAATAGTCTTAAGCCTATTTTATGAACACAAGTTGTGTTTATATTCAAATATGTGTGTTTAGGTTATGGGCCTGTGTCACCTGAAATAAATGGTTTTTTATTATTATTATATATCAGTACTCAGTTTCAACTTAATTTATATCACACTCCTATCGTTGCCCTAGCTAGAATGTGTCTGCACCTAAAATTATTCCCGCTTTTGTTCAAAAGTAACTCGTTGTTTGAGTGATAAAATGTCAGCCAGTAACATAATAAGGTTGACCAATGCAACAAACCTCTACAGTACCTACGCATACAGAAGTGCCTGGTGATGTCTTGCAAATTGCATTTTAAAGTGTTTTGTGTGTCAGTCGCTCCATGTAAAACGCTGGTATCTATTCAAATGCATCTATTGAGACTGGAAGTGGACTCCAACTTAGTTGGGAAAAGGCTAGGTGGATCTGCCGTGAAAGTATCTTAACACTTTCGTGGGCGGTTGACGTCAGACGTCATAACAATAAAACTTCTATTGTGTCTCGTTTACCGTCCGTGAACCGATTAAGATAAAGTGTTTTGGTGTCACACGTATTTATATTAGTTCTTGCGGCAGCGCATGGTTACATACGATGGCATATCAAAATTTCGAATATACTGATAAACACTATAGACTAAACAGACACTGTTATTTCAAAAAAGTAATAGTCTATTTTGTTAGAACACTGTACTATTAATGATGATGACATTATGTGGATGGATATTATAATATAGGGAGCACAATCATGTCGCTGTTTTGCGAGAATATCGACGTACTTAATTCAAAATTCTGTCAAATTGAATACTTACGAGTACTGTATGCCAATCAATCATAAATCTTTGATATTTTATCATGAACAGAGACGCAATGCCGATAAATTTTCCTTTAATCAGTAAAATCAAGCCCTCAATAAATCATTTACATTTTACGGTACTTATGCATTTATAAAGAAATTTAAAAATGCCATTCTCTAAAATCAATCATTTTTAGTCCTGTCGATATTCTCGCAAACCAGCGATGTGTTTAAGTATCGGTCACTAATTACTAGTAATTAGTGACCGATACTTAAACACATGATTGTGCTCATGATAACAAACAACTTTTACTATGGGACCCAACCTGAAATCGCAAAAAAAAAAATCAGCTTCTCGGTATCCCATTTTGACGAGTTATGCGAACATGAATGTACGGGACAGCTGATTTTTTTTCCCCGATTTCAGGTTATATCCCATGGTAAAAGTTGTTTGTTATCATGAGTATAATCATGTGTTTAAGTATCGGTCACTAATTACCAGTATTACAACCCTATATACTCGTATTATGGTACTTACTACCTACGTATTAAAATACCCGCTCGCCACCAACCCCCACACAAACATTAACGTTTTGTATGTCGGACGCATACGAATCACATAGAACAACAGATAAGCCTTGTAAATATACGTGTTGACTAGCTCCGTACCTATATAAATGTATATTATAGTCGGAGAGCTGTAAAAACTTTGCTAACGGCCCGCTAACGTCTTTATGGTGATAGCCCTTCCTTTTGTTTATTTTCATGGAGATTATGTATAAGACTGTTATTTCCTTGTATGTCAAAGTTATTGTATGGTGGGCAAAGTTTGGTGGATTTGGTATAAAATATTTTGTTTAAGTATTTGTCAGAAAAAAAGGCTTTTTGGAAAGGATTTCTGAAAAAGTGTGCTATTTAGAGATCGAGATCGTTCTATATTTCCTGTAATATGTAAATAAACTTCTATTACATACGAGGGGGGATCAAAAAGTAGTGAGAACGACATACTCCTTGGTAAGAAAAAAAAATAAATACTGGCAGGCATAGCTCAGATACATATTTGTAATATGTATCTGAGCTATGATATAATATGTATATGAGCTAGAATCTTCGATTGTCTTTTGTTTTTTACTGAATGTAGTCATTTGTTTGCTTCGTGTATTCTCTTTTGTTTTTTTTTCTGAATGTAGTCATTTGTTTGCTTCGTATCGGAACGTGTTCTCGAAAATGGAGAAAAACGTAGTGCGAGCCGACATTAAATACCTCTGTTTAAAAAAGTTAACGACGCAAGAGATTCATTGCGATTTGGAGGCAACATTAGGAGAGTCTGCTCCGCCTTATTCCACTGTCGCAAGGTGGGCTTCTCAATTTCGAGTAGAGAGAACGAGCATGGAAGACGAACATCGTTGCGGCCGTCCATCGACGTCAGTCATCCAAGAAAATGTTGCGAAAGTCGAGAAAATTGTATTGAGCGATCGAAGAGTTACCATCCGATACTTAATTCAAGAAACGGGCATTTTACATGGAAGTATTCAATCCATAATGAAACAATCTTTGAATATGAGAAAAGTCTCCGCAAGATGGGTGCCGAGAATGTTAACCGACAGTCAGAAACAAAATCGACTTGACATTTCGAAGATATTGTTGGACAAGTTTCAAGAAGATTCTGAAAACTTTTTGTCTCGTTTCGTAACAATGGACGAAACATGGGTCCATCATTTTGATCCCGAGACAAAACAGCAATCTTCGCAATGGAAACGGCCATCATCACCGACCCCGAAGAAGTTTCGTGCCGTGGCATCGGCTGGCAAGGTTATGGCCTCAATATTTTGGGACTCAGAAGGGATATTGTTGATTGATTACCTGGAGCGTGGAACCACTATTACAGGCCAATATTATGCAGCTTTAATTCCTAAGTTGAGGAATGCCATCAACGAGAAAGGAGAGGGAAACTTCGAAGGGGCGTGCTGTTTCATCACGACAACGCACCCACGCACAGGTCGGCAGTTGCGATGGCTGCCATTCAGCAAGCTGGCTTCGAATTGGTTGACCACCCCCCTTATTCATCAGATCTGGCGCCTAGCGATTTTTATCTGTTCCCCAAATTGAAAGAATACTTAAGGGGAAACAGGTACGAAGACGATAACGAGGTGATGGATGCCGTGGAGAGCTTTTTGCAGGACCAAGACAAAACTTTTTTTTTGAAATGGATTGAAGTCTTGGAAAAGCGCTGGACTCGGTGTGTAGAGAGACTGGGAGACTGTGTAGAAAAATAAATTATTAAGTTATCAATAGTCATTATAATCTATCTCATTCTCACTACTTTTTGATCCCTCCTCGTAGAATAATTTCAGAGTCTAAGTAAACTTCGGAGAAGGGGGACGGTATTTTTTTTTTAATTTTTCATCAAAAGTCGAAAACTATGCTGCCTAAAAAAAAGACAAAACATATTTGAGAATATGCAAACAGCGCTCTTTCATATGATACCCCACATGCCCTAGCAGCCCCACTTAGAATTTTTTTTTTTTTTTTTTTTTTTTTAATGTATATAAGTAGTTTATCAGCCATCTCGTTACCATAACACAAGCATTAGGTTGCTTAGCTTGGGGCTAGATGGCGTTGTGTGATATGTCCAAACATATTTATTTATTTATTTTTATTTTTAAGACCCCCTTTCAGTAGGTACCTGTTGCAAAAAAAAAAAAAATTTTTCCTTATTTGCAAAATAGTTAGGCAAACCTCATCTAAAACTGTTCCAAATTTCAAGTTGTTAGCATTAGTAGTTCTTGAGATATCCGGCTATGACAGACAGACAGACAGACAGAGTCGCACCATAAGGGTTCCTTTTTACAATTTTGGTACGGAACCCTAAAAACGCTAACTCTATAGTGGAAAATACAGACTCAAATAATATTTATTTAATTTAACTATAAGAGAAATTCAATACTGCCATGAACTCGATCATCAAAAGCTGTCACAAAATTGACAGCTTTTCAACATATCGTCTACAGCAGCCTTATTTAGGTATATTTTTTAACAAGTAGGTAAATACTTTATAAAAATATTTAGATAAACAGTCTTTTAATCTACAATAGTTAATCCAATCCTGACTTTGACACACAACATCAAAGCAAACGACTATGTTGTAGTTTAGTTTTGTAGATCGGAGTTTCTGTAAAATGACTAGATTTTCATTGATAAAAATACGTAGATAAATTGCGCAAAATCATAAAAGGTCATTCTTTCCCAATCAATTCTTGTGATTGATGTGTTTCTTCTTTTCTCGGTCAGCACTAGTTATTCGAGCGAGAACACATCATATAGCTCGTCATATAGGCACAATTCATACCTACATCCATTTCTGTTTTGAAAACACTTACGTCCCACCGCCTTAGAAAGGCTTAAGGCTGTTCCTAGATCTAGTGGAATGGAGTTGAGTGTTGTTCTAAGTCTTTAACGCCTAAACAAAGCGGTCACTCCCAAAGTGCTTTTTTTATTCCCACACGTAGATTCAACCGCATGACCGTGGTAGCAATTTGACTTTGACAGCACCTTTATTTTATTACCAGTAAGGGCGGTTTTTGTAGTTCTATTGTAACAGCTGACTTGTAATTGACCGTACCTAATCCCGCATAGCAGCAAATCACTTCAAAACGAATCAGCACCTCATATTATGTACCGACTAACAACCACATGGAGCTTTAATACCAAATTGAATGCGTTAATTAGCTAACTTTGATTAGATTGACTGCAAGTTCGTTTGAGTCCTCGGTCCGTTGGCAGTCGGCTAAATTGAACTGTAGCTAATTATGTTTTGAACTGGTACACTAGGAGTTTGTTGTGAAACCGGGAATCAGACTTTGAATGCAACATGTTTATGTTAATTTGAGAGTTTAAATTACTTGTGTTATTGAGTTTATTTTGGTGACTATGTTGCGGCTAAACAGAACGGTTAAAATGCTTGCTGACGAACGAGAGGTTTAATTTGGAATCCTAATTACACTACCTGAGGACCCTACACTGTCGAGGAGTCTTTACTTAATTAATTAGTGTTACTCACTAGAAGTTTAAGAACTTATTTTTTTATTAAAATTTATTTATTTTATTTTATTGCACTATTTTCATGAAAACACAAGTAGAACAAGTGTAATTCGCTTTATTAGGGGCATAACAGGCATAACTTAAGGAGGATGCGCTGTAGTAGCCCGCGAAATTCTTTTTTTTTTGGGTTTTTTGCAATTTGCAGGTCCGTGTCTGGTTGTATCTTGATCAAAATATGATACGCGGGCATCCACTGGCAGATCAACTGAAACTGCACTGCACAGTGTAGTATCCAAAATTGAATGCGCAGTGGACCACAAATGCTCATCATTGGCTGCCTTCATTGATATAGAGGGCGCCTTTGACAAAACCATGTTTGACAGCATCAACATGGCCCTCGACAGACATGGCATAGACTTGACACTAAGAGGTTGGATCACCAACATGCTCAAACTAAGAGCTGTGCAGGTAACAGTGAACGACAGCACAAGGGCCATTGTGGCAAAGGGATGCCCGCAAGGGGGAGTCCTTTCTCCGCTGTTATGGAACCTGGTTGTGGACAGCCTCATTAAAACCCTCAATGACAAAGGATATTACACCGTAGGCTACGCCGATGACTTAACCATAATAATAAATGGCACCCACGAAAACACCTTATGTAATCTTATGCGCTAAGCTTTGAAAATAGTAGAGGACTGGTGCAGCAAACACAAACTATCAGTGAATCCCACGAAAACCGAGCTGATTCTCTTCACAAAAAAGAGGAAGCTGTCAACATTACAACTACCAAGTTTCTTTGGAACTACCCTAAGCCTATCAACTGAAACCAAATACCTGGGCATCTTTTTGGACAAACAGCTGAATTGGGCTAAACACACCAACTACATCATCACAAAAGCCAGTATATCCCTGTGGCAATGCAAGCGTTTGCTCGGCAGGAATTGGGGGATTGGCCCCAAGGTCACTTACTGGCTATACACCACTGTTATCAGACCAATCATCACATATGGCTCACTAGTCTGGTGGCCCAGGACAGACTTGAGCACAGCCCGGAGAGATCTCGAAAAGCTGCAGCGGTTCGCATGCGTAGCGATCACTAGTTGCATAAGAACGGCACCCACGGCCGCACTACAGGTAATGCTGGGATTGCCGCCACTGCACCTTATCGTGCGAGAGGAGGCAGCCCTGGCTGCCTTTAGGCTCCATATAGCAGGAACCTTGAGTAATGATTCTAGAATCAAGCATACACGCATAAAGGAGGATGCGATCAAACGACAACCAATGATGGCGTCACCATGCGATAGAGCACCGAAACAACACTACTTTCAAAAGAACTATAACATAATACTCACAGAAGAACGGTGTGACTACTCAGGCCCGCAAGAGCTGAGAGTATACACCGACGGATCTAAGACCGACTCCGGAACCGGAGTCGGAGTCTTCTCATACGACCTCAACATTAACATATCCAGCCCGCTGGGAATGTTCAACACTGTCTACCAGGCAGAGTGTGTGGGCATTATACAAGCGGCTTACGCCATAGAGGCAAGGAGAGTTACGGATACTCGTATACGTATACTCTCCGACAGTGCCTCCGTACTCCAATCCTTACAGAGAAAACACATCTCCTCGAGACTTACACTAGAATGTCACATTGCACTGGAGCGTATAGCGGTATCAAACCGCAATACTGTGACACTGCAATGGATAAAAGGACACAGCGGATCACTGGGTAATGACGCAGCTGACGATTTAGCTAGGAGAGCATCTAGCACGTCAGTCTGTGGACCTGAACCAATTGTACCCATCCCCTTCAACCAGTTACGCAGGTGGCTACAGGAGTCCACTCATACACAGGCGGAGAGTTGGTGGTCCTCGACACCAGGATGCAGGCAGTCTAGGGAAGCCATGCCATCTATAGATGGCAGGCTAACCAGACGTCTGTTACGCCTGGACAGGCATAGTTTGCGCCTGGTGACGGGAACTATCACAGGACACTGCTCACTAAACAAACACTTCCACACAATGGGAATAACGGACAGTCCTCTGTGCAGGGCCTGCCTGGAGGCTGAGGAAACCGTAACGCATGTGCTCTTTGATTGCACAGGCGTCACCCAGATTAGAACTAAAACTCTTGGAACACCCAGATCTTTCGCGGATGTTTTGAACAGACTTGGAGACCTGATCGACTTCTGGAATGAGGTGGGCTGGTTGGAATAACCCCCCACTCCCCCTGAAGGCCAATATGGCCCACGCACAATGGTCCACATGAAGGACTAAGTGCGGAAACCATACCTTCTAACTAGGAACTAGGAACTAGGATGATACGCGGGAATAAAACATATGCATTTACATAATTTTAACCATAAAAATCATCAATACATCTTCCTAAGTTAGAATTCGTGCAGCTTCGTTAGATTTCGTTTGTTCGACGAATCTGCACGAAATCTAACTAAGAAAGATGTATTGATGATTTTTATGGTTAAATTATGTAAATACATATGTTTTTCGCGATTGCAGGTTTGGTCCCATAGTAAAAGTTGTTCATAATGATGAGTACAATGACCCCTTAAAATATTGCCACTGTTTACACTTAAACCCTGTATGCTAGTCGCGCGGTAAACTCTGATTGCGCTATGTAGGATTTTGCGTGACCTCAGTGTGATTTGCATGTGGCGATTTCGACCGTTTCAAATAATCAGAATTTTCATATTTAGTTAGAACTAGAAACACGATCAGGCTAATACGTTGGAACATATGTACACAAACATAGCAAGATCGAATACCCCGTCACATACCTAAGCAAACACTAGACTTACCTGTTCAGAAATCAACAGCCTAATCCAAAATTAATTAAATGTTAATTGATGTACTTATACTATCAGTAGGCATTGTAATCTCCTGGGAAGTGTTCTGAGCAAGTGAAGGCATAGAACAGGATCAAAATAGAAGTGAAACTCATGTAAGCACAGTACTATTCTCTAGGCATGATGTGCCGATGCCGCTGAAATGACTTGCGCTCAAATATCAAACCAGAGTTGTTAATTTTGCCCAAAAACGAGCGCGGAGCACGTTCTGCACGTAGGGTTAACCGCACATAACGCACGTAGGGTTTACTGCAACGAAATAAAGTCACTGGCAAAGTCAATTTATTACCATGCACGTCCACGTGTGGTTGGCTATACGTGCGCCAAAAGCGGGAATGTAATCTATTCCAGCCGATCTATTTTGTAAAAATCTCAACGTAAAACTTAGGTGAGCTTGACGTGAGCCATCTTTGTATCTGATTTGATAAATTTGATTGACATCATGATAATTGAATAGATTTTTGTTGATTTGTAGTTCATTTAGCCCGCTCCATAGCACGCTGAGCGACCTTGAATTTGTGGACTAGCCCGACTGTCAGTGTCCCCGTTTCGGCCCCGTATGTCATAACGGGCAGGACGCTCTGGTTAAAAACCTTATTCTTCAAACATTGCGGGATAGGTGACGAAAAACTGGATCCTTCTGTCGGCTTCTCTCTCAAAGTTATGTCTATCAAGCAGGATGACTTGCCCTAGGTAGATAAATCCTTCACACTTCAAGAAGTGACCTTTCGATGTCGATTGGACTCGGCAAGACGTGTAAATTGTACATGACTTTCGTCTTGTTTAAGTTCTTGCCAAGGTCAACTTGATTTTATGATTTTATTTTGCTTTGTTTGATCTCACGCTGCTGGCGATGTACTTATATTTTAACCCCCTTATTCATAAAAAAAACTAAAATGCTCTACAAACTTTAGTTAAAATTGTGTTTTGTTAATTTTTTTTGAATTATGATTTGAGTTTGAAAGAAGAAGACAAGAGACGCTTTAGTTGTTATATGAATAAGGAGGTAAATGTTTTATATTGATTGATTTTAGTTTAGTTTAATTTTAGTTTATGTTTACCTGTTATGCAATAATCACTTTATGCTTAACTCGGAAAATGTCGCAATTCTGACCCCCAAGACACAGGCAAATGCCTAGTTTGGGGTGGGGGCCGTCCAATCTGTTCTTGTACAATCTAAAAAATAATAAATTTTGACTTGATGCAAGCGATCACTTCAAGTTCACATAACCAAAATTTTTACACTGAAATTTTTACGGGATAGATTGGTTGAGTGTACATTTCTAAAGCCTCAAAATAGTCGCGATTCTGAATGAACCAGGAAACCGCTTCTGTATATCCTTACTCTATGATAACTCTAAACGGCACAGCTATTGTCTCCTATTTAGTTTTATGTATTACTATTATTATATATTGTTACTGACATATATTATATCAACAAATGTAAAGCTAGCTTAGTACGCCGTACACCAACTTCCTTAGTCATTTGGAAGATGTACAAACAAAAGGTTAGGTTGTCATCTCTAAGATCCGCTGTTTAGGGAATCGTTTTCATCGTGTCGTGTTGTGAGGGCTGTAATATATCATGTGTCGGAACTGGTTTATGTTGTGGCCGGACGTGTGTCCTTGGTTGTGTTTGTCGATGTGCAACTATCCCATTGCTGAACAAAGTGTCTTCTCAAATAGTGCAAGCTTTGTTTCCAGAAGGTCAATCCTCGTACCTAAAAACGTTCAAATTCAAGTCGCAATCTCATGCTAGCGAACAATCAAATGTCAAAATTGATTTTTTACATTCCAAACTACGCAACGGATTTTGATGCGGTTTTCACTATCATTTATTTATCTCTGACCTATCGCAGGTATGCTGAAAGAGATTTCTTTTGAAATAAGCATCACCTTTGTACGTATTTTTCTGTTCCTTTCTATTTGTCTGTTTATTTGTGTGTACATAAATGGTCAAATAAATAAATAAATGAATATAAAATTTATTCCGGAAAGTTTATGTATATAACACATTAATATTTAACTTATATATAATATAAAAACCTTAATGTTTTATCAAGTCGCTTAAACCTTGCGAGGCAGGGGCGGTCGCTAGTTAAAATGTGTATAATTATTAAATAATATTTCAGGACGTTACCAGTCCATCATTTCCTCAAAGACATACCACCTAAACAACAGCTATCTTTTAACAACCAATCGTTCTAACCCGTAACCTCCAAGAACTTCCCGGTAACTTGATCGCATGCATCCCAGCTATTAAGTAAAGCTGCTGGAGCAACACAATCCTCGAGAGAGCGAGCCGTCATGCTGCGCCAGCGCTAAACAGAAACCCGACGACTTGATCTGTCAGTGCCTTGTTACTGTATCAGTAGCGAGGGAAATAGATTCAGTCGTGATCAGGTGTTGGAATTTATTCTTGGAAATATTCAAGTTTTATTTATTAATAGTTTTTGGCCGCGGTTTTGCCTATTTGGATGTCGGTTATTGTTCTACGAGAACGTACTACCGAGTAAAAAAGTCAGGTCATGGTTTACCTGCGTACCAAATTTCATCGAATCATTTCAACAGACAGACATAGTTATCATCGCATTTAAAATATAAGTATGCGACATTCATAGATACGTTTTCCTATGAAAACATTAATAAGAGAAAATGTTTGACCATTGATGTTGACGTCAAAATGATTGCCCGTTGGGATTTACAGCACGTAATTACCTACTGTCCGAAACAAGGAAATATGTCACTCATCCACGAACTGACCTCGTGAAGGAATTAATTACTCAGATTGGTCTATCTGTATGGCTTGTAAGCCTCGAGCTCAACAATTTGCTCTAAGTAAAATAGTAATTTCACAATAATACCTATTTCACTACACACTGCGACATTGTGTAGTTGTGTACTTAGTATCCACTTAAGTGAAAGACATTTTTTCAAACAGAATATTGTTTTGACAGATTCATTAGTGTACCAATATGGCTGATACTAGCTTGACGGATTGCTAACGAGATAACGATGAATAAAAAAAGGAAAATTACGTCTTATTTTTGGGTGCTTGGAAATGTTATTACTTATTTGGTACGGAATGGATACATTATTTTTATTACCTACGAGATATTTGTATATTTATGGTTCTGTGCCTGGATGAGCTCGTGGCTAAGTAATAATTAACAGCTGCACGATCAATCCATCAGGTTAAGCTACGCCTGCCGGGGTTGGTCCGTGGATGGGTGACCATCTTTACATACCGAGACTTCTCCGTGCCTTGGAAAGCACGTTAAGCCTTTGGTCCCGGCTGTCATTCATGGATCTTTGACAGTCGTTACGGGTCGTCAGAAGCCCGAAAGTCTGACAACCAGTTTTACCAAGGGGTATCGTATTACCTAGTAATTGGGTTGTGGAGGTCAGATAGGGAGTCGCTCCATGTAAAATATTAGTATTCAACTGCATCCGGTTAGACTGGAAGCCGACCCAAACATAGTTGGGAAAAGGCTAGGCAGATTGATTGAGGATTCTGTGCCTTAAAAGGAAAAACGGAACCCTTATAGGATCACTTCGTTGTCAGTCTGTCTGTCTGTCTGTCAGTGTGTCTGTCAGTCTGTTAAGACTCTTTTTCTCAGGAACGCGTGGAGGTATCAAGTAGAAATTAATACTACTATTAGTACTCACAGCACAAGTAAAGGAAAAAGTCCGAAAATTTTTCAATTTGTAAATTCACCACATAAAAAAAAATTTGGGAATACAAACTTAAATTTGCTATTGGAGAATCGACCGTGACGTATATCGTGATGTATATGTACGGGAAAACATGTTTTTCAACTACAATGACACGTTTGTTTTTGGGATAAATTCTTTTCACTACGAAACCTTTGATTGTGCGTGTAGTCCAACACGCTCTTGCTCGGTCCTAATACAATTACAAGAGGCATGGGCCCAAAAAGATATGGGTAGGTACCTCCGAAAAAGACATAGAACCACAATGGAATAGCACTGAAACTTTCAACGACTCGATTAACTCAAATCGATTTTTTTTCTCCTTATCTGTGATGATCTCTTAAGGATCTCTAGATTATAATTAAATTAAGATTACAAGACCCAAAAAATTTCAACATTTATAATATCTGTAATTTTTGTGGTGTTTATGGTGGGGTGTTCTGTCTATCTATCCGTCTATCTATCTGGATAGATAGTGTATATGTATGTATGTAAGTATGTGGGTGTATGTATATTGTTTGCCTGGATGGATGGGTGGGTGGATGGATGGAGCGCTTCATCGTGTACATACAAGGCTCGTCATGTGGGGGGAACGCTGGGGAGAGTCGGCGAGACTCAGGCGGTCTCTTTCTCGCGCGCCTTACCCATGCGCAGACACACATCTCCTCCCACTCTCGCCCAGCGTTTCTTTTTACCTGACGCCAAGTATACGTATTTATTAAATAATAATATTAATATGTAGTGGCACGGAGTTGCCGTGTCTGGCCATACCGCTGTTAAACCCGCGATGGTTTGTGTGGTATGTTTAAAGTAACCTAATGTGTGTAAACTGTTTTTGAATAATAAAAAAAAAAAAAAAAAATGAGCCAACAGAAAATTACAGAAAAAAATATATATGAAACTTTGATATGTATACCTACTTCAATTTGAGCATTTTTAAATTTTTCTACGATTATGTTCACAATGCAATATATTTCACACGCGTGCGATTTTTCATTTTCCAACCCGTGCGCGGGAATAAAACTTGCCACAGATAACGTATACCTGTACTTAGTCCAAATTGGTTCAATGCCTCTATTCACACCGTCTCTATTCGTTTAATTTCGGCAAAGAGATATGCGTCTTTACGGTGGTAATATTTTTTGAATATTTAAATAATGTTTATAAATAGAATATCATCAAAAACCATGGTATTACAATAAAAAAACTTTTATGAACAAATTAACATTTATTTGTGTTCTAAACTCAAAAATATTTGAATTTTCTATTTTTCATATTAGGCTGTTTATCGGCTTTATACCTTTGCCTCTTCAACCTGGCGAAAACAAAGCGTGGAAAAAAAAAACATTTTAAATCATAGTTTCCTAATCATTCATGGTAAAAATATTTTTCATTATTTTATTTTATTTCTTCAAAAGTGTATTGAAAAACGTCGTTTGATACACGTGGACATTTGTTATTGCAGTTCTCGGCTCAAAAACAACATCCCCTACGGCTCGGGTATTAATTCCGCCTCGAATGCAATAACAATAATTCTCCAATTGTATCAAAATGTACTATTAAGCAACATTATACTCGTATATCATGCAAAAGAAAATTAAATGAGGTTGTTTTCTACTTTAAATTCGCTACTGCTTCTAAACTAAAAGTGATATTTTCGCAGCTTGGCGAAGGTACAAGTAATATTGGTAAATGACGTATATTAAAAAAAAAAAATTAAAAATGTGTTTATTATCTTAAATCTATACAATTAAGTTGCCGGGGTTTCCCAGAAAGTAATCCGAAGATACTTGTGATGGGAAAATCTTACAACAGTGAATATTTTATTTTAAAATAATAATATTTTTCTTAAAACTTTAAAACGCAACTTTAACAACGGAAATTTAGAAATATTCGCTAGTGGGTTCATGCGACGATTTTATGGGACTACGGGTCAACGACTATACTTATTTTAAACACAGTATAAATAAAAGTACTAACGCTGAGCGCGTATCCACACCCTGACTGACTTACAAACCGAGGTTGCCGCGAGCTGTAGGTACTTATCTCGAGCAGAATGTACTAGTGCAAGAGGCCTGCTTTAACCACCTAAATTCTATCCTAGCAGACCTATTCTGTGAAACACCCTGTGAGAACTACGGTGAAGAATTGGCGAGGGCTGCAGTGATCGTGTTTAACATTTTGTCAATGCCAAGTAAAGGTGAAAATGGAGAGAGACTGAGGTGAGAATGTGGGTTTATTTTACAGAATATTATAGTACAAAACAGTAGTAACAAAATACTACAAACATAAGTCTCGAAGCGCACTTACCTCTACTTACTAACTTAAATAATTTCTGTACCATCGCCTGTTTGTGCCCCTAATGAGTAACACAAACGAAGCAGGCTGTAAGCAAAAAGTGGGACTGCCAAAATAAACGTTTGTCCCAAGTTAGACACATCTGGTGCTGTTGGCTTTTAGGCTGAATTTCTACCTTCGAGGCTACTATTGGAATGGATAGTTATATGGAAGTGAGAATGATGAAGAATGATTAAGGGCAAATAAAATCCACCCTTTACACAAAAATACTGAATAACTACAAAAAATACTGAATATTGACACCAAACCAAAATGGACGAAGTAACTACTACGCTAGACCCTAAGGCTCCTAAAACAGGTGCGACACGGGTAAAAATAGAGAAAACGAATTTTCCCAGTAATGAGACCTAGTACATTGCTTTTTCGCTCCCGTATCTAAGCCCTTAGATTGCAACTTTAATCAAAATCGTTAGAGCCGTTTTCGAGAAATAAAAATAAATAAATTACAAATAAATATACAAATATTGCTCATTTAGTATAGGATGACACATGGTTCCTAAATCCGTATGGATTTAGGAACCATGTGTGTGTGGGAGGACACTGACACTGACAAGACACGGACACTGTTTTTGTAGCTGTAAACAGCACCATAGGTTTATGTTAAAGTTTTTATTTAGAAAAATTTCGAAGTTAATTCATATCAAATAATGAAAATGAGATCCCGTAGTAATATTTAAAGTGACAATCCGCTTGGTCAATACGAGCAGAGCGTGATCCCACCCGCGTCACAACCAGGTGTACTGCTAAATACACAACCACGGCATAAGTATGCTAATGTACCTACACTGAGTTTACAATATTTTGATGAAAATAGACTGTATGTTTAGTTGGTTAAATACTAGTTAAGGACATACTTTGGTTAGTAAGTAGCTGATAAATATTAAACACTTCACATTTGTATACTTTCATGCCGGTGCATTTGGAGACCAAACTTTTATTTAGCTCGTGGCAAAGTAATAACAGCCGCACGGGTCGATCCATTAGATTAAGCTATACTTGCCGGGGTTGGTCAGTGGATGGGTGACCATCTTTACATACCGAGACTCCTCCGTGCCTCGGAAAGCACGCTAAGCCGTTGGTCCCGGCTGTCATTCGTGGATCTTTGACAGTCGTTACGGGTCGTCAAAAGCCCGAAAGTCTGACAACCAAGGGGGGGTGGGTTTTCGAGGTCAGATAGGCAGTCGCTCCATGTAAAATACTGGTATTCAGCTGCATCTGGTTAGACTGGAAGCCGAACCCAACATAGTTCGCAAAAGACTAGGCAGATTGATTGACTTTTATTTTCACTAAAGCCGTGTCTCCTGTGTTTTTTTACGAAACTTTACACATAATAATTTTTTTTTTTTGCGACTGTGATCACAGATGTGCTAGTAGCTCCTCTACTTAGCCACGAGCTCCTCCACAACACAAAATAACAAGAGACATTAATATAACAAGAGTAGGCGATCATAATGTGTGGTGCAACAAAAATATGTTCGTATCTTCGTCACTAAACAACAGCTATCACCGTGTCTCCATCCGTGTTGCTATACCTATGTAACAAATACAGGAAATGATGTCTGTCCTTGTTACACGTACTCGTAACTGACACAGTGTCCCGTTCAGTGACCTCGGACAAAACACCGAGTGGATGAGCGGATGCAAGGCTGCAGATCAAGCTATACATTTCTAGTACAAACTGATCTCGCATTGTATAGGATTTCCTTACAAGAGAGGTCAGTATAAACTGGAATACTACCTCAGCTTTTTATCTCGCTCACACGATACTGCTCGCGGACTGAGTGACAGCGAGATTGAGGGATGCGCTGGGCGCCGATAGTTAGGTAATTTCTTTTTACGGTGAAAATAATGGCAATTTGTAAAAAATAAAAAACATAATACCTGTGCTAAAGTTAGTTCAGTTAGTATACATTTCATGATCTAATTTGAAGTATTTTTGAACACCAGCGGTTTATTGTTCGGTTCGGAGGTTATTTTGGATTCTTTTTCTATGGAGAAAATTTTATAGAATCGTGTTTTCGTCAAACATAGTACGTAACATTAATCCTCAACTTTACCATAATATTTTTATTTCGACATAACGACAAAATTTTAGTATTTTCGACATAACGGAGGATCATAGTAAGTAAGCCATTTGAGGAAGTAGGCTCTTAAAGCTGACTGCACCCTGCACGTAGTATACGACTGCCTGTCCACCGGAGCTGAGCGAGGCTACTGAGCGGAGAAACGGAGAAATATTAACCAATAGAAGCGCGAGCGGTGGAGTGGAGCGGAGTTAAGATTCTATTGGTTAATATTTCTCCGTTTCTCCGCTCCGCTCCGGTGGACAGGCAGCCTAAGACTGGGAGCTGTTTTTGTTCGGACGCATGTTAAGCCGTGTACGCATGAACGAACAAAAACATAGTGTACACGAAGATCGATCACGAAACATTTGAAAAAACTCAGGACCTTTTAAACATTTAAAGTGTTCGATGTTTTGTTCGTTCGTGCGTACACGGATTCACGAGTCGATACGCCGGATGTTCGAATTCTGTCCTTGTTCGCCTAGTAACAACCTTACATAGTGTCTTTGTCCCACGTGACTGTCGCGTCCCCCTGCCCCGTCTTCAACCCGCTAACATGCGAGTCTCGCTCGCTCGCCTGAGCTCAGTGTGCCGAGTAAACCGGCTGTAATTGCACGTGTTAATGTTGTTGTATTACTTCACAATCTTATGAACATGTCGTGGACACAAGAAACTGTTATCAAATTGATAAAAGAATACCGTAAGCACGACATTTTGTGGAACCCGACTAATCCAAACTATTTCAATAAAATATTGAAAGGTCATACCTGGACAGAAATTGCACAAGAGATGGATATGCCAGAAGAGGCGGTGAAGTCGAAAGTTGACAGTTTATCGGCTCAGCTACGTCGTGAAAGAGCGAAAATGTTAAAAAATACTAAACGAGGTAATAACATTCAATTTTAGTAGTTATTCAAATAATATGACATTGGAAAATGCACTTTATTGTGAGTCATACATTCGTACGAACATCGAGTCAAACATCATACGGACGTTCGCGCGTTTTTCGTTTGACACTTAGAGGCCGTACACGAAATTTTGCCGATTTCGCTGATTTACGTGATTTGTCAGATGTGATTTTACAGTTATAATACTGTTTTTAACCGACTTCATAAAAAGGAGGTTTCTCAATTCGACCGTGTATATATATATTTTTTTTATGTGTGTTCGGTGATAACTTCGTCGTTTATGAAGCGATTTTGATGTTTCTTTTTTTTACTATAAGTTTTAATGCAAAACATGAAAGATCATTTCAATTATGATCTAATGTATGAGCTGCTGTTTTATTTTTATAATATAATTTTGATTAATTAACCTAAACCGGTGACTGTTTTATGAATTTTTGCTATAAGAGGTTTAGAATATCACATATTTACGAATCGTTTTGCCGAAGGGTATGGAAAAATTACAATGTATTCTTGTGAAAGTTGTCTATGCAAAGTATGAATTACATTTTACCGCTTTTATATAAAAAAATCAATTAAAAAAATATTTAACTTAGTTAAATTTTAGAGAAAAATTGCCAAAGAATTGCTTTTGATTTCGGCTACTTAGAACTCTCTTTCATAAAATTAAAACAACAGAAATAAACTTCCGTACAAAATCAATTCATTTCTTGAAAAAATAATACGAAAAATTAAAAATATTTGCCATTAAAAAATCTTTTAATACAACCTAATTCTCGCATTATAAACTCGACGCAAAATAAAAAAAGTAGCTCATTCATTAGATCATAATTTTAATGATCTTTCATGTTGTGCATTAAAACTTATAGAAATTCAGTATTTTAACTGTAACATGACGTCTATAAAATCACGCAAATCAGCGAAATCGGCCAAATTTCGTATACGAGGGCTGCCTTTTAAGTCGCAAACCTCCCGCAAATATAAAAAAAAATATGGCTTTTTCATCTTTTTGAATTTAGAATTCGAAAACAAAAGAATGTTTTTTGATCGGTCGAATAATTTTATTGTAGCGTGTATTCAAAGGTGACAAGTCGGTTGTAAAAATGAAAATATCAAAGGATGCGTGCGATAATTTTCTACAACTTTCAAAGGGGATTAACGCGACTTCAGTGCTTTGAGGAAATCACTTCTGTGTTTAGTGATGCAGCACTATGTCTTAGGACTGTAGAACGCTGGTATTTAGAATTTCAACGTGGGCACTCTAGCTTCAGTGACAAGCCACGTGAAGGTCGTCCAAAATCCGCCATGACGCAATTTACTTAAAAATGTAAGCATAGGAAATTTCAAAATGTTTCCTGACTTAATATTTTTTTTTCTCAATGGCGGCGCTGTTAGCCGTTATACTCACTTTAAGCTGTTGGTCCCGGCTGTCATTCGTGGATCTTTGACAGTCGTTACGGGTCATCAGAAACCCGAAAGTCTGACAACCAGTCTTACCAAGGGGTACCCATATAGTAGATATTGCTGGGTTGTGGAAGTCAGATAGGCAGTCGCTCCATGTAAAATACTGGTATTCAGCTGCATCCGGTTAGACTGGAAGCCGACCCCAACATAGTTGGGAAAAGGCTAGGCAGATTAATTGTAGACAGATTGATTCTATCGCCGATAGTGTTTATTTTGTCACATACAAACTAATGTCACGTAATACCTACACGTGCTTTGTTTTTTTTTTTTCATGTTTAATTTAAAACCGAGCTACAAGATGGCGGCCGTAAAAATAAATGCGTGTAAAGACTTGTTTAATGTCACTTTTTTTCATGAGTGTAATTTTTATGGTTTTTTCGATGCACATTATCAAAAATTTGGTTATTTGATCACTTTGGACAAGTAGGTAACCATTCAAGCTGATTTGCTAGCTTTTGTGTTCCTGTTAAGTGATCGTTTTATTTATTTGGTTTGCAGGACTCGAATTCACGTCATCTTGGTACGGATTTGAGCATTTGAGATTTCTTCTTAACAAATGGAATTACCGCAGAGGGCTTTGCAGCGTAAGTTATTGAACAAATACATACATACATAAATAAAAACTTTTTCATATAGCTTAGCATTGTAGCTTCAATAAACGTTAAACTGAAGAAAGTAAAATAATATTTCATAACATTTTTTAAAATTATTTTTATTATTTAGGTAGTTGTGTTTAGAACAATAAATTCAAAGTACATAATCCGCCTATAATGTCCCACTGCTGAGGTATAGGCATCATCTCTTTGGAGGATGTGAGCTGTAATCTACCAGACTACCACGCGGGGTCACGGGGTAAACTCAAAGCGAATAAAAAATGAAGTACTGTTTCTAGTTCTATTAACTTCATACTATGCCACTACATTTTATAATTAAATAGAATTTTGATGTCTAACAAAGTTATCTTTGTACTCAAAATTATAATTTAAAAAAATAATTAATTATTATTATTGATTATTAATTATGTCGTATCTCTAGGTATTTTATTGTGTGTACAGGCAGCAAAAGATATATCTAGGCAGGGTATACTAACATATTTGTATGTGTATTGCTTCATGTTCAATTTCGTGACAATATCCAATTTTGTGTTAGTGTATTGCAATGTAGGAGTATTGCAAAAACAAAATTTTATATTTAAAATTAAACATGAAGCAATTCACATAAAAATATGTAAGTGTGTCCTGCATAGATATCTCTTTTGTTGTCTTTACAGAAATAATAAAATAAGTAAAGTTGTTCTTTTTTAGGAAGACACAAATGACGATAATAATTCTGAGATAGAAGATCTGTTAGTTCCACCAACAAACAATGTGTCCAATGAAACAACCTTGAAACTACCAACAAAGAAGATGCTTACACCTAAGAAGAAAAATGTGGACACTGAAAATCGATCAATGATAAAATCTGTGGACATTGTCAACCGAATGAGGAGATCGGTGGACCCTGAAACGCGACAGATGAAGTCAGGGGATGTGGACACTGACCGCCAAATGATGAAGTCTGCGTACAGGATACTTGCAACTACGTCTAATTCAGTGAAGGATGTCTTAGCCAAATCTGCAACTGCTTCATCAGCTACAGATGCAGACCAGATATATGCCAATTTTATTGCCACTAAATTCCGCTTGTATTCTCAGCGAACAAAAAATGTACTGCAATATAAAATAGGCACTCTTCTGTTTCAAGCTGATACTGGTGTTTTTGATAATGAACAGAATTATGCTACTCTTCAAGAAAAATCTAGAGCCAGCCGAACTGAATCTCGACAGCCAAGAGTAAATGAAACTGATTCACCATCAGCATCGCCGGAAAATAAGAGAGCACGAAGGACTTCCTCAGAGGATCGTATACCTATCACATTGAAAATTGAAGATAATAATGTCTCGGAAGATCCATTAAGTTACGATTATGAAGATATTATTTAATGGTGATTCGTAAAGCTCGATGAACAGGCCGCGCCAGGCGTTGCTACGCCTGTCGAGGCAAGTCGCGGCCCGTGCCGAGCATTCCCACAGATCATCCCATACGGATCAGACGGGCGACAACAGGCTACAGCAGGCCTTATTAGAAGGGACTGTTCCCACGGTCTGTTGGCCTGGCCTGACGCAATCTGGTCTGTGGGGAAGCGGGTCGTAGGACCGCAGTATAACAGAGATAAAGTTTAATGATAATGATAAGACAACTAAACAACGTAATTACAAAATATTTTGATTACTTTATAATAAAAGTTTATTACCTTATTACTTAATTCTTTCAATGACCTACGCTTTCCATGTTCTTCAACTGTCTCTGCAGAGACAAAATAATCACAATTACGGTAAAATGACACAAACAATATTATTTCACACAAAACCATAAATTAAACATATGGTACAAAATCCTAACTAATATTATAAAATGCGAAAGAGAGTTTGATTGTTTGTTACGCTTTTACGCTAAAACGGCTGAACGAGACATGGATAGACCATGGTCTATCCATGTCTCGTTCAGCCGTCTATCATGGTCTATGCCGAGATCATTTTGGATTGTTTAGGAAAACTTAATTTATATTTTAAGAATTGAACTACGATTTTTTGCTCAAAAGTAAAATACCGGAATAAATTCAAAGTAAAAAAGATTAATTGGAGCAAATTAATTTGAAAAAAAAAAGATTGTTTTGAGTATGAATGTGATGGCTATAAGAGTAGGGAATGACCAAAGAAACGATGGATGGACTGTGTGAAAGATGATATGTCTAGAAAGGGACTGACTACCGAGATGACGACTAATAGAGAAGTATGGAAGAAAGGGACATGTTGCGCTGACCCCAAATAAATTGGCATAATGGGTTGTTACTTGTATCAAATCTCCACATATTTAGTACAGTAGTGTTAGTAAATCGACGCTGTAACAATAAACTGTGTAGAAGTTTCTTTCATGCAAACCTTGTCCTGACAATTATTTATTTGTTTATTGCATTCATGTTTTTTACAAGATGTTAGGTATGGTATGGTTTATGTTTCAAACATGAACCCTGCTAGAGCACAGCAACAAAAAGAATTAGCCAAATAGGTGCAACCGTTCTGAAGTGATGCGCGTACATACATTCGGCATTTGATTTGTATTTAAGAATACTACATAGCTGACCCGCCAGACTTCCTATCAAAATTTCAATAAATCGAACGGCAGGAAAATAAATGAACAACAACAATTCAATACATAATAGTGTATAAGAATTTGGTGGCCGAACACTGTTTCTCAAAATATAACTTATTATAGTTTGAGGGGCAGGGTTTTAATAATTTTAGTACAGATTTTACAACATACCTAATTACCCACTTATCTCTACCCGCTGTTTGTTGCTGTAACTATCTGGAATTTTGATGAATAAACATATATTATTATTATTATATAAAATTAATTTAAATTTGGAATTCTAAATAGAATTAAAGATCCCCGACAGACATTGCCCTGCCCAAATTTCATGTATGAGAAAATGAATTTTCTTCAAATTTTTTTTTCGTAAATTTTCCAATGTTTTTAATAGTTTTTCTGCTATTCGGGACGGAGAAAAATACAACAAATCAAAAACCATGAAAATCTGTCCAGCCGTTCTCGAGTTAAGTGTTCGAACGAACCGGACTTTGTTTTAAATACTAAGAAGATGGTAAAAATTCAGTTTATTTTTTATAAATTTATGACTATAACATAATATAGTATTGTAATTAGGGTGTTTGGTGGTGTGCGTTAATTCCAGGACATGTTGTAGATCTTGCACAGCTTCCTCGGACATAATAAAATAGAACTAACGTTCTCTGCATATAGGCGATAGGTGAAGTTGTTATCATTTGGACATCGGCCCAACAAGGCGGGCGACACAATGTAACATCGGGTGCCAAACACGACACTATAGTCTTTGCTTCTTACTTAGATGTTCATACTCACTTCATGTTAACTCATAACGGGTCTACTGCAAACATCTATGTAGTTTGCTTGAATAAATATAAATAAAAAAAGAAGGAAAAAAAAATAACGAAAAAAGTGTGAGTGAGAGTGAAAGTTTGTGTGTATGTGTGTGTGTGTGTGTGCGGGGGTGTGTTTGTATGTTTGTTACTCCTTCACGCTCAAACGGCTGGATCAATTTGGATGAAATCCACGATTAACACATATAGGTTACTTTTTATGCGGAAAAAATGTAGTGTTCCCTAGGGATGAGCAAGGAATTCAAATAAATTTACTACTGTTTGAAACTCAAACGGCTCGACCGATTTTGATGAAATTTGATGTAGAAGTAGATGACACCCTGGATTAACACATATGTTACTTTATATCCTGAAAAAATGTAGTATTCTCGTGGTATGAGCAATGTTTTTCCTCTAAAAATGTGAATATTTTTCTCACCGATTAAAATAAATAATACACGTTTTAGCGTATCTTATAAACCGCAGGTAACACCGCAGGGCGCAGCTAGTATAACATACTAGTAGTAGGTACAAAAAAAATAAATTATATTTTGCCAGCGCCCTTTATAGCAGATTTTTTTACGTCGTAATATTATTTTGCTTATCAGCTGATAGCATAAACTTTCATTTCGCAGAAAATCATTATGAGTTTTAAATGTAATAAATGAGTGTACACTTATTTATTACATTTAAAACTCATAATTTTATAAGTCAGAATCATCTTTAGGCATAATTTCTTAAAAAGTAGAGCCATCATATCGCAGAAAGTTCACAGTTAGAATCCTCTTTTGGCATACATTTCATATCCATAATAATTGAAAGACTCATCTATCACATTATGCCAAGTGTGCTGTGCCAAATAAATTTCGAAGCTTCAAGATTCTGCCAAATAGAGGGAACCCTTTGCCAGCAAATGGAGCAAATATTAAAAAAAAAAACCGGCCAAGCGCGTGTTGGACCACGCACAATGAAGGGTTCCATAGTTGGGATGAATTTATCCAAGAAACAAACTTAAAACTGAAGTTGAAAAACTTGGTCTCCCATACATTCCAACTGCGAATGTAAGTTGGTTGACTATTACTCGTAAAGTGAGACAGGCTACTCAGCTGTGATAGTTTTTCTTTTAATTTCGTTATATATACTACTACAGTGAATTTTTTCACCTATCTAAAACTAACCGTTTAGCTGGCAGGGGGACACTTGACTCTAACAAAAATGAGTACTTTAAGGCTCAATATTTCAGAAACAGATCCCTAAATCGAAAAATTGTCTGGACAAACCCACAATATTTTTGAAAGACCCATCCAACAACACCCCACTATGGGGTGGACGAGAAAAAAAAACATCCCCACTTTATGTATACCCTAAAAAAATTTTTTTTCATGATTTTATTTTGCCACTTTGTTGGCGTGATGAATATGACTATATCCATGCTAAATTATAGCTTTTTAGTACTAAGTCTCTGAGCTAAGCTGTGGACGGATATACGGACGGACATAGCAAAACTATAAGGGTTCCTTGTTGACTACGGAACCCTAAACATCAAATGAAACTGCCTGCTGGTATGAATACATATTCTATTTCTATATACTTCTCACATGATGTATTGTCAAAGTTTCTAACCTGCAACTCTATATGGTAATATTTTGTTGTGTATTTTTCATAACTTTTTTATTAAGTTTGGGAAGCGATGACATGTTGAGAAAATTTCATTTTTTGTGTTAGAATGGACTGTTATAACTTTGTGCTTGTTTATGTTTACTACTAAAAGATGCGTACGTAACAATTTTCTTAGAAAAGGGTATTGACAGACAGACAGGATAGGACAATTAAGTAGGCCTATAAGGGGTACGTTTTTTCCTTTTGAAGAACGACACCCTAAAAATTGTAACATTTTGACCGTCACGACACTTTTGTTTCGTAACAAAAGTGTTAATTAATGTTATTAATTATATAATAATAACTAATTAAGTGATCAAGAAAAAAGTTGGATCGAAGAAGAGCTAGATAGACAGGAAGCAGTGTTACATTAATTAATACTTTTGTTACGAAACAAAAATGTCGTGATGGTCAAAATGGAAAAAACGGAACCCTTACAGGACTACTTGATTGTCCGTCTATTTATCCGTCAATACCCTTTTTCTCATGAACGCGTAGAGGTACTTATCAAGTTGAAATAATATCAACTGCGTAGGTCAACGATCCTTTGTAGCTCTAAAAAAATAAAGGTTTTAGGTCAACGCAATAAAACAATACGGCCATTTTGACACTTGCAAATAAATCAAAACCTGTAGGGTACTTCCCGTTGACCTAGAATCATGAAATTTGTCAAGAAATAAGGTAAAGCACACAAGTAAAGGAAAAAGTCCGAAAACCGTTAATTTGTAGTTTTATCACATATTTTTTTTACCTTGCCATTATAACGATATATGGGAAAACATGTTTTTCAACCAATGTGAAGTTTGTGTTTGGGATAAATTATTAAATTAAACTATGGAACCCTTCATTTTGCGTAGTCCGACACGCACTTGGCCGGTTTTTTTTTCGGTCTTGTTCTCATTCGTCGAGTGTGTAGAGTTTAACGAGCGATAAGGCACTTCGATCCAATAAAAAAAACTTTTTTACAAAAAAATACAACCGACTTCCAAAAACAACACTACAAAGTGAAAAATAACTTTAATTTCGGAAGTCGGTGACAAAAACGGAAATACATTTAATCAGACACCGACTTCCGAAATTAAAGTTATTTTTCACTTTGTAGTGTTGTTTTTGGAAGTCGGTTGTATTTTTTGTAAAAAAGTTTTTTCACTTTTTAGTTGTGCACTTACCCCACACAAATTCAAATACCACTACCTGCAAAACAAACTAGAACATCATCCATATAAAAGTGGGGAAAAAATACGTATTATTGAAGCTAACTCAAAAACTACCGAAGCAAAGTTAATCAATTTTATATGGGACCAACTGTGATGTATACACTCTCGAACAAAACAAAAAAAAAAATGAAATCATTCCAGCCATCTTCGAGTAATCGGGGAACATACATAGAAAAAAAAAAAAAAAAGGTTCTGACGAACTGAGAACCTCCTCCTTTTTTATTTATTTATTTATTTATTTATTTCCAACTTACAACTATCATTACAGATTTTACATCTATTGCGATAGTGTACATATCCAAAAAAAAACTTATCCTAAATTACTAACTAACTACTACTACTAACAACAACAACAACAACAACTTATTAATTTCATTAAATTTTGTAACTTATTACAAACAATGCATTCTTTGTGAACTCACTCAGAGAACAACAGAATAGGTCCGTATCATTCGCTATGAGGTTGAGAGTGCGGATTGCCCGCGTCAGTGGCGCCTCACTTAAAAGATTTGTCCGAGCGCGCGGCTCCGCCAGCAGCCGTGGCTGTCGTCGTCGCCACACGTACCTATCGGGGACACATAAACATATGTGCCCTAATATGTCCGCATTATGTACCTTCCCTCTAAATACTTTGAATATGTACGAGGTGAGTGCGAGATCCCTCCTGACCCTCAGTTCGTTGTATCCAACCATACCCAAAATAAATAAAGTTGGGTACATAAGCGGATAAAATGGGTATACACCATACAAGCGCAAGTACAAGTGCCTCACAAACTTATTTTGTACTCTCTCCAGCATGAGCCTATATTTAGATTCATGTGGAGACCAAATGACTGCGTTACATTCTAATTGACTTCTAACTAAAGCATTGTATAAGGCGATAACTGCTTTAATGTTATTAAAACTACGCACCATACGGAGCATGAAACCTAAATTACGGTAGGCTTTTCTGCAGCAGCTTGTGACATGATCACGAAACGTTAGCCCAGTGTTGAATTTCACCCCAAGGTCCCTAACTTCCGTAGCCCTAGCCATTGGCAACCCGTCTATATTGTAATTATATAGAATAGGAGTGCGCGCGCGAGAGAAAGTGATCGTTACGCACTTTGAGACTTTGAACTGCAAGATGTTATCCTTGCTCCAAGTCACCACTCGGTCTATGTCTCTTTGGAGCTTGTCACAGTCCTCCAATTTACTTATCTCCAGCGACAGCTTGAGGTCATCAGCAAACAGTAAACACTTGGCGTCTTTAACAACTTCTGGCAAATCATTTATCATAAGAATGAATTGTAAAGGCCCAAGGTTACTGCCCTGACTCACCCCCGACCTGGTAAAATATGGCTCTGACTTGTGTCCCGCATATTCTACATACTGTTGCCCACCGCTCAAGTAACTTGCAAAAAACTTTAACAGATGTGGAGTGAAACCAACGGCCGCTAACTTCTTGAGCAAAACATCATTATTTACTAGATCGAATGCTTTTTTAAAATCGAAGTAAGCGGCGTCGGTCTGCCCCCCACCGTCCACTGTTGGCACAATATTAGCCATGTAGCTCAGGAGATTGCTAGTAGTGCTTCTTGCTGGTCGAAACCCATGCTGGACGTCTGATAGCTGGCCACTGACCTGTTGAAATAGGCTCTTATGTATAGCCGCTTCGAAAACCTTCGCCGGAGTCGACAGTACTGCGACAGGCCTGTAACCATCCACCGACATCCCTGACCCTCCTTTTGGCACCGGAACGACTCGGGTAATCTTCCACTTTTCCGGAAACATAGCTCTTTCCAGACATTTATTATAAATGTATTGCAGCGGTTTGGCTAGCACCGACCGACAATCCTTAAAGATGTAAGGCGGAATGCCGTCCGGCCCAGAAGACTTTTTCGGTTTAAGCTGTTGGAGCGCGCAACATACGTCCGACAGTTGTAAGTGGTCAAGATGGACCCGCGCCGCTCCGTTCTCCCCACCCGCTTCGGTCATAGCCGCGCTGACATCCAACTCAGCCTGCTCTGTACTGTACACCGAATAAAAAAAAAAAAAAAAAAAAGAAAAATATTAAAATAGAATAGAATAGAAGTACTCAGCAAACTCCTGAACACACTGTTCGTCAGTCAAAGCCTCGCCATTCTTTAAAATCTTTTGCTGACTTCTACTACCTCTTCTAGATTTTGCATAATTCCAAAACGACTTCGGGTCTTCCAGCATTTGATTTTCAACACGGTGTTCATGCTGTTTCCGAGCGCCTAAAATCATTTTTTTAACTATAGTTTTCACACTGAGCAAACGCCTCGTAATCAACTCTCAACCCACTTGTTTTGTACCGTTTGTGTAGAACAGCCTTTAATTTTATGTTGCGAATTTTTGAAGTCGGTTAATAAACATAACATATAGCGTCAGCATTTCTCTGTAGGATTGGGCAGAGAACACACTTCGCCAGTTATGTTTGAGTACCATGTATTACAGGCAAGCCTTTTGCTATCAACCAGGCACGAATCCAGACTCCGGCCTCCAACGGAGAAATTAAAATAAAGTGACTTGCTTATTCGGATACCGGTGCCATTGGGGGTCACCATGGACTTCCGCCCGTTTGTAATGTTGATTCCATGCAGTCAAGTCTATGTCACCAAGCGGATTATGATTGAAACATACCATCTATATTTAAACCAACGGAACTCAATGATAGCACCTGGGACAACTTATAAAAATGTAGCTTTTCGTTATGATAAATTACAATGTAGTACTTATGGCATCTCTTTGGAGCTCGTGGCTAAGTAATATCAGCCGCACGGGTCGATCCATTAGGTTGAGTTTCGCTTGCAGGGGTTGGTCAGTGGATGGATGATCATCTTTACATACCAAGACTCCTCCGTGCCTCGGAAAACACGTTAAGCCGTTGGTCCCGGCTGTATTTCGTGGATCTTTGACAATCGTTACGGGTCGTCAGAAGCCCGAAAGTCTGACAACAAGTCTTACCAAGGAGTATCGTATTATCCAGTTGTGGACGTCAGATAGGCAGTCGCTCCATATAAAATACTGGTATTCAGCTGCATCCGGTTAGACTGGAAGCGGACCCCAACATAATAGGTACCTGTTGCAAAAAAAAAAAATTTTTCCTTATTTGCAAAATAGTTAGGCAAACCTCATCTAAAACTGTTCCAAATTTCAAGTTGTTAGCATTAGTAGTTGTTGAGATATCCGGCTATGACAGACAGACAGACAGACTGAGTCGCACCATAAGGGTTCCTTTTTACAATTTTGGTACGGAACCCTAAAAACGCTAACTCTATAGTGGAAAATATAGACTCAAATAATATAATAGTTGGGAAAAGGCTAGGCAGATTGACTTATGGCATCTCTTTCCTCACATTTCGCAAAAAAAAAAGCGGCCAAGTGTGAGTCAGACTCGCCCATGAAGGGTTCCGTAGCAGCAAGTAACATAATATAAAAGTTCTTGTAGTTCGTTGTAACTTTGATCGATGTTTTAATAATAGTGTATTTTTTTTTTTAATGAAGTTATTGATAAGTAAACATTATAATTAGGTACCTAAATGATGGGATTTAGATCTAAAAGGTTTATGTTTATAAAATTAAATGGTTTTTTTTTTTATTTTTATATTTGAGTTGATTGCATGAAAGGTAAATTGCGTTTTACGATTTCTGACGTATTAAAAAAAAAAACTACTTACTAGATCTCGTTCAAACCAATTTTCCGTGGAAGATTACATGGTACATCATATATTTTTACCACTTTGGAAGTGTCTCTCGCGCAAACTATTCAGTTAAGAAAAAATGATATTAGAAACCTCGATATCACTTTTGAAGACCTATCCATAGATATCCCCACACGTATGGGTTTGATGAAAAAAAATTGTTGAGTTTCAGTTCCGAGTATGGGGACCCCCAAAATTTATTGTTTTTTTTTTTCTATTTTTGTGTGATAATCTTAATATGGTTCACAGAATACATCTACTTACCAAGTTTCAACAGCACAATTCTTATAGTTTTGGAAAAAAGTAGCTGTAACATATGGACAGACGGACAGGCAGACAGACAGACATGACGAATCCACAAGGGTTCCGTTTTTTGCCATTTGGCTACGGAAACTTAAAAATGTGCAAACCGCAAAGCATGCAACGTGAAAGCTATAATGCCATATGTTTTGTAGTGTTTTTATTCTTTCTGCTATGTATTTACTGGTGGCAAAATGTGGGTGTACCATAGGTACACCTCTGCCTAAACCTCCGGGGGAACAAGGCATTATGTTTATATTTTCTGGTGTACAATAAACTATATACAGGGTTACTGCTTATTGACCAATATCCTCTTAAGGGGTCATTGCACTCATCATTATTGTTACGTATTCGCTAACGCCATCTATTATCGAGTAGCAGAACTACACGATACGTCGATTCGTGGCAGATGTTTCTAGAACATTCTAAACCCTTCTAGAATTTTCTAGATTTTTTAGTGTCGTTTTGCAGCATTCTAGATTATTCTCGTAAGTACTAGAATGTTCTCGAATTATGTCCTCGAACTTTCTAGAACTACATATAAATAGAGGGTTGCCAGCGGTGTACGGCAGTTCAGCTAGGAATGCGATACAGTGAACTACAGCGAACACAGCGAACCACAAGAGTGATACAGGTGATTCTGTTTAAAGTTTCTGATTACTGTTTGTGATTATTTAAATATAGTGTGTTTTTGGTGTAAACCGGCACAAATTTATTTATCCCGAACCCCAGCTCGTAACATTATCAACAACTTTTACTATGGGACAAAACCTGAAATTGAAAAAAAAAATCAGCTGTTCAGTACATTTATCTACATCAAACTCGTCGAAATGTAGGGAGCAGCTGTTTTTTTTATCCGTTATTTCAGATAAGATTTCATAGAAAAAGATATTCATAGTGATGAGTACAAATCACAAGCCATTATAATTTGGTATCATTTCAAAAAGACCTGTAGCTAGACTTCAACGACTCTGCGCATAAAGTAGCAGCTTCCACAGAGGAATAGAATAGAATTTTGACAAAAGTACTAAAAAAAACTTTTTTACAAAAAAAAAAAAAAAACAACCGACTTCCAAAAAAAATACTAAGTACAAAGTGAAAAATAACTTTAATTTCGGAAGTCGGTGTCTTTGGATCTGTATTTTAGCTTTTTGCCACCAACTTCCGAAATTAAAATTATTTTTCACTTTGTAGTACTTAAGTATTTGTTTGTAAGACGGTTGTTTTTTTTTTTTTTTTTTGTAAAAAGTTTTTTATTTTTCACTTTTTAGTGGGGCAGTCTGTAATTTATCTAAGTTACAATAGCCTAATGTCAACTGCTCATCACCTTTTACAAAACTATTGCTTTTCCCGATACAAGGACGTTAATTGTTGAGGAGTTCTCCCAGTAAGAAACCAGGAGAACTGGAACTGATGGTGAAGTCACTATCAGCTCTACTTCACCATAATTATGTATTTTATGAGTATAAATTGCTTAGCAAAAATAGAATCGCAACCCGTGAATAATACGTATTATTGAGTAGTTCCGATGGCCATCCCTGGTCTTCCTCATCAGTTCCACTACAGTAAATGGTGCTTTCCAGGAGCAAATGCACGAGTTACTATAAAAAATACCCAAATCGATTTAGGTGTGCCTGTAAAAATTTAAGGTTCCCCTCAAATTCTCTGGGATTCTAACATCAGATCCTGATTTCCTTATCATGGTATTACCCTTGAGATATCTCCTTTCCAACAAAAAAAGTACCATGAAAATCGGTTCAAAAACGATGAAGTTATCCGAAACACACATAAAAAATATATATATACGGTTGAATTGAGAAACCTCCTTTTTTTGAAGTCGGTTAAAAACAGAAATAACCGCCACTCTTAAATTCGCTGCTGCACAACATAACCAATTACCAAAACTACACTAATACTAATTTAGTTGTACGATTTAGTTCAAAATAAGCTTGTCTAATAACTAATCCAGTACGAAACGAGCAAATTACTCTGCTCGCTATACATCAAGTGTATCATAACTTGGTTTCTATTTCTCCACGCATGATGTACTTGATGACTTCAGACCTATAAGTTGATGGCTCATTTGTTGCGTCACTCCTACCAACTTATCTGTGAAATGGCGAAAATTGGAACTAACGGCCGTCGTGTTGAAATGTCTTCGATTGTGCCGACGCATGTCATTCGATTGTGTCGACGCAACGACGGTGGCGTCCTCTTTGAGTTCACAGATAAGTTGGTAGGACAAGCAGTGATTTTGAAGAATGATTTTATTGTGTTCTATACCTAACCTTTATTTGTCTCACAAATTGGCGTTTTGCTAACTGACATGGTGGCAAATAGTTTAATTTAACATTTTGTATTTCGATTAACTGAACAGAGAGCTGTGCTGCTAGGGAATTTGTTGCGCCACTTCTTCTTCCCAGCTAATGCACTATAAGGAAGTGGTGAAGGGCGGGCGTTTTAGGGGTCTTTTTTTTGTGGATGGGAAATCATCAAATGACTTCTCCCGCTCTGGGCAGAGCGGGAGGGCGTGTCAGACTTTTACTAACTAAAACCTACCCGTGTTCCTTCAGTTGCCCGTGCCAGGGCCACGATATCTCTTTCGAACTACCCGCGACCCCGGCGGCATCGGCCCAATTGACCCCGTCACTGCTGACATCTCTTTGAAGCGCGCGTGAAACACAACGCGCCGTCGACCCGGGCCTGGTCCTTACCGGACGGCGAGCTGGTCTTTTAGGGGCCTGTCTTATGTAATTTTGACGTTCACAAAGTGCCGATTCTCTGCATATAGTCTGTTTTTTTTTAACAAACGAGTACCGAAAATTTTGTTTGCGTTGCTATTGGTCCACGTAATCAACATAAAGTCCGTTCCACACAAACCAAACGCTGTGATACAGTACATTCAGTTGAGTCATCGACTACCTGCGCGTCGCACGTGTTTTAGTGAGTGAACCAGACGATATTGTTTGAGCGTGAGTCATGGCAAACATGTGTCCTGTTCAGTAAATTTTAGAAGTATTCCATATGAACGGGCCTTAACAATTTCAAAACAAAACAAAGGCGTTAGTCCCACCCCGACCAATGACCCATCTCAGTCTGTTAATGTCGGAAATGTGCGAGCGACATAACTCAGTACTCGTTTGTTAAAGAAAACAGACCATAGTTTGAATTTGATTTTGACCGGACATCGGATTTTCCACACACACAGAGAATAAGGCTACGAGCATTGACAACCACGCTACTAACTACGTGTTATTGATCCTGCAAGTTAATTATGTCGTGCAGGATTTGGAATCTTAACATAGCAGTTGATGAAATGTGGTTGTACTCCCTTGCCTACAACTTCGACGAATACAAGCGTGATGTTATGAGTATGTTGTGTTAAGGCCGTAACAAAATGTATTCACACAATTATAATCATTAGAATCAGTAATACAACTATAATCCTCAAACGTCAAGATTTCATGAAATAGTCATTCAATAGGATTACTTGGTCTTAGAGAGTTGAATTGATGACTTTAGTTATTATAATAAATTCTGTAAATACATAATTGTTACGATCGCGAATCATTACACTCACACTTCGTGTAATAACGGGCGAGCCTATTACCACAGCTATTACCAACAACCGGGCACAAATCCTAACTCAGGGCTACTGCTGCCATAAAGACTTTGCCTGACCTGGGTATCAAATCCAGGACCTTGTGTTAACCTTATGTGGCACCAACTACCTCTAAATTGGTCAAGTTCATAAATTATAGTTTAAAAAACTAAAAAACACGCTTTAATACCATTAAACTGAACTAAAAAGAAAATAATAATTTTTAAATATGAGAATAAAGTGATAATGAGTGAATTATTAATTGTCATTGTAGAAAAAAGCGTGGGGTGCTTTCGAATTACAGAGTTAAAGCAACCCACGCTTTTTTTACAATGACATTAATTTACTCGTTAATCACTTTATTCTTATACTGAAAAAATATTTTTTTACTTTTTAGTTCAGTTTAATGGTATTAAAGCGTGTTTTTTAGTTTTTTAAACTACAATTTATTTTTAATTTTTTTAGAGATAAATCGTTAATCTTGATGATCCAGATCAGGATAATGGAACAAAAGTTTGAAATTATTGTATTGTCATCGGGTCCTGTTATGTGTGCAAAATTTTGAATTAATCTGACCATATTATAAAGTGGGTAAAAATCGAGTTCAAAGTTTCCGTTACATACCTACATACATACAGGTGAAGTTAATAAAAGCGTGGTAAAAAGAGGATGCTGCCTTTCTTTCCCCAGGACTAAAAACACAACCCGCGCTCATAAATGAAAGGTTAATAACATCACAGTAAAGTATACCTATTGTTCCTTATTAATAAAACAGATAATACATCGGCAGCATCAGGAAGAGAGCCAAGTTCGCGCCAGTAGTTTTGGACGGCGACGTATTTTAATTATTATATTTTCCACAGGGAGAACCCGGGTGATTTATAACGCAATTTCCCTATTGTTATGAGAATAAAACATAATCTCACCACTTCGTTATACTAGTTTAGTATGTTAACTGCTATTGAAGGCCTTAAGCCTGTATTATTAGAGTGGCTTCATGAAATATGACGCCCGTGAAATTAATTTTGTCGGCCATTTTGTGAATCTTGTGAGGTGTTGACGTTTTTTTTTTGTTTGTTGGACGCGTATGAGCGTGAATAATGATCGTGAAAGAGAGAAAAAACCGGTCAAGAGCGAATCGGACTCGCGCACCGAGGGTTCCGTTCTGCTTTCTGAAAAGTGTGCTATTTAGAGACATCGTTTTATTTTTCCTGTAATTTGTACACAAACTTCTATCACATAAACAATTTCAGATTTTTCTCTATGCAAACTTCGGAGACAAAGGGGGTAACGGTATTTGTTTTTACATTTTTCATCAAAAGTCGAAAACTATGCGGCCTGAAAAAAATAATTTTAATGTTTGAAAATGTGCAAACAGCGTTCTTTTATATGATACCTCACTTCGAATTTTTATGACCCCCTTTTGGGAGGAGGTTCTTAAAAATTGTTGTTGCAAAAAAAATGTTGTAAATACTCGTATCATTTATGTGCGAAACAAGTATTTCTCATTTATAAAATCGTTCATATTAACGTAAAGTTTACTTCACGAGTTCGTGCTACGCCACAGACTTTCATATTTGACTAAAATCGCAATTAGCAATAAATAATATTGTAAAAACCGATAACAAATTTTTCGGCTTAAAAATCACTCGCATGAATTTACATATACTTATAATCTTATCTTATACTTTTATAAATGCGAAAGTTTGGATGGATGGTTAGATGTTTGTTACTTAATTACGCCAGAACGGATCTGGGTGAAATTTGGCACAAAAATAGATTATAGTTTAAAATAGCACATATACTACTTTTTATCCCGGAAAAATGTACGTTCCCGTGGCATAATTTCCGATATCCATGCGGGCGAAGCCGCTGGCAAAAGCTAGTATTATACTTGTGAAAGTTTTTAATTTCTTACTCAATCATCAAAAATGGCTGAACCGATTTGGATGAAACTTGGCACACAAATAGTTGAAACCTGGATACCTGGGTGAACACATAGGACTTTTAATCTCGGTAACTTATAATTTCTCTCTGGAGTCTTCTGAAGTCCACGCAGTCGAAGTTGCGGGCAGATGCTATTCACGACTAAAGGTACTACTGAAAGAGTTAGATCGCCAGTTAACATGAATCTACTCAACATAGATACCTACACACTTCTTCCAATACCTAACCAATGCAACTGATTGGCACTGATCCTCAAGCGACTCACACAATGCTTTGCATTCAAGTATTGTCAACAGGACACGATCGAAGCTCTTTGAAAGATGACTCGATTTCTCAGAACTCGGTTAGTATTCTGAATGTATCTGATACCGTTTGTTATTGGTATTCAATACAGGGATATGAATCTTGTGATTAGCTGCAAAGAATAGTAATCGAAATTGCCAATCCTCGATAAGTCGCGAGTAAGTGTCAGAATGAAGCCATTGTGGTCTATTCCAAAAGAATCTAAAATGAAAGTGTTAACACTGTTCAGGTTCACACATTCATCTGCATTTACAAGGTTTCAACTTATCTCGCCACTTTTTCTAACAATTAAATTTGTTTGATTATAATTAAGTAATTTAATCCTCAATAGTAGGTATATTTACTTATTATTTTTTGGGAGGATTCAATTGGTATGGAGCTAGAAGAGTCTCTATAATAGTACATGATTTTTAGGGTTCCATACCTCAAAAAGAAAAACGGAACCTTTATAGGATACTTCGTTGTCCGTCTATCTGTATCTCAGTCTGTTATGATCCGTCTTCTCAGGAACAAATAGAGGTATCAAGTTGAAATTAATATCAATTACTAAGGTACCTTATATAAGGTACCTATATGAACCATTGAAGCTCTAAAAAAAAAAAAGTCAGTGTAGTTGTCTCTAATTAAATTTCTTTTATATGTACACTCCTACATTATATTGTTTCTAGTTTTAGAAGGGCGGGCTCTCCTAGTACAGGTATTTATTATACTTAAAAGGAGGCCTCTATGTAAGATCATAAATATTGTAGAAGTTTGTAAAGTTAACTAAATTTTTTTTTTTTTCTCAAAAAAAATTTAGCTTCTAAGTCAACGCAATAAAAAGTACGGTCATATAAGCGACATATTTTGGTATTCGCAAGTAAATCAAAACCTGTATGATACTTCCCTTTGATCTGGAATCATGAAAATTGGCAAGAAGCAAGGTCTCACAGCGCAAGTAAAGGAAAAAGTCTGAAAATCGTTAATTTGTAGTGTTTTCACTTATAAAATTAATAATAAAAATAGTTTTTTGCAATTACAAAAAAAATACCGTGACGTATATATTGATATACGTTACGGTAATTTTTTATTATGAACATGTTTTTCAACTATAATGATAAGTTTGTTATTGTAATGCTTTATTCAGAATTAAAATAATATTTACGTAAATAATAACATAGATGTAATTAATTAATAAAAATAACAAAATTATATCCTAACTTAATTAAACTATTATTATATATTATTTATATTTATTATATTATATTAGGTATTTAGCGGTATTGCCACGTTGTATGGCAATACTTAGCCTCTGGCCAAGGTAAAAGTTTGTTTATGCGAATTATTTTTAACCGACTTCAAAAAGGAGGAGGTTCTCAATTCGTCGGAAACATGTATGTTCCCCGATTACTCGAAGATGGCTGGACCGATTTGGATTTTTTTTTGTTTTATTCGAGAGGGTATACATCACAGTTGCTCCCATATAAAATTGATTAACTTTGCTTGGGTAGTTTTTGAGTTAGCTTCAATAATACGTATTTTTTCCCCACTTTTATATGGATGATGTTCTAGTTTGTTTTGCAGATAGTGGTATTAGAATTTGTGTGGGGTAGGTACACAACTAAAAAGTGAAAAATAAAAACTTTTTTACAAAAAAAATACAACCGACTTCCAAAAATAACACTACAAAGTGAAAAATAACTTTAATTTCGGAAGTCGGTGGCAAAAAACGAAAATACATTTAACACCGACACCATCATCGACTTCCGAAATTAAAGTTATTTTTCACTTTGTAGTGTTGTTTTTGGAAGTCGGTTGTATTTTTTTGTAAAAAAGTTTTTTCAACTATACGGAACCCTTCATTATGCGTGGTCCGTCACGCACTTGGCCACTTTTTTTGATTTTTAAATGTCTTTAATCTTTATTAACTCAAGGAGCTCGTGGCTAAGCAATAACAGCCGCACTGGTTGATCCATCAGGTTCAGCTACGCTTGCTGGGGTTGTTCCGTGGATTGGTGACCATCTTTACATACCGAGACTCCTCCTTGCCTCGGAAAGCACGTTTTTTTTAAAGTCAAAGTCAAACTATTTATTAGTGTGTTTTTTTTGTGATACATTAGGTGTTATACTTAGGTTATGGTGACTAAAAAAAACTACCCAATATACACTATTTAGAATTTAAAATCAATATTGCATGCAAACAAATTAACAAATATTTCAATATTTAAAATACTTAATTACTTATAATAAATTTTTATAAATATTCAGAATACAATTAATGAGTCAAATTTTTGAATTTTCAAGCATAAAATACATTATTAAATTATCATTTATTTTATTACATTTTGTCAAGAAGGAAATCGTCAATGTAGTATTTTTCAATTAAAAAATTATTTAGTCTCCGTTTAAATTGTTTCAAGTTTAAATCTTTAATGTCATTCTCGTATTGAATATTTTCGGAGCCATGCTCAGGATGCTTTTGTGCATTAGGGCAGACTTTGAGGCTCTTAGACATAATTCGTGACGATATTCTTGTCTTGCCGTTAAGCCGTTGGTCCCGGTTGTCATTCGTGGATCTTTGACAGTTGTTACGGGTCGTCAGTTTGACAACCGTAGTAAGACTAGTTATCGTATTACCCAGTAACTAGGTTGTGGAGGTCAGATAGGCAGTCACTCCATGTAAAATATATTGAGCTGCATCCGGTTAGACTGGAAGCAGACCCCAATATAGTTGGGAAATGGCTAAGCAGATTGAAATGTTTTAACAGAAAAGTAAACACCATTTAAGTTAACAAAAAGATCTTATTATAAATGAAAACTAAAGTAATCCATGTGATATGAAAAACTTTTTACAAAAAAAAAAAAAACAACCAACTCGCAAAAACAACACTACAAAGTGAAAAATAACTTTAATTTCAGAAGTCGATATCTTTGGTTTTTAGTTTAGTTTTTTGCCACCGACTTCCGAAATTAAAGTTATTTTTCACTTTGTAATGTTTTTTTGGGAGTCGGCTGTGTTTTTTTTGTAAAAAGTTTTTATTTTTCACTTTTTAGTGGTGCTTATCCCACACAAATTCGAATACTTACCACTCTGCAAAATAAATTAAAGCATCATTCACATAGACTATGTGGGAAAAATACGTATTAAATTATTGAAGCTAACTCAAAAGCCACTCATCAGAAGATATGCGACCATCTCTGGAGTATACCATTTCAAATAAAAACATTACAAAAAGGCGCGCGCCAAACGTCGCGCTAAACCGTTTCAGAAGTTTAGAAGGCGTAGTTTTATGTAGATGGAGATAACGAGACTACTAATTCTGACTTCTGACAATCAAGGCCATACATAACATAGAATTCAAGTAGCGCAATTTGAAGCGGCTTATAATAGGTCTTTACCTATGAAATTGCCGTTTTGTATGAAAAAAATTAAACGAATTTTTTTCATGCATTTTTTATTTGTATTAATCGAAGTAATCACCCATGCAATCAATGCATCTTTGCCAACGCAGTGGCAGTTTATTGATGCCCTTCTTAAAGAAATCAGCTGGACGGGAGGCAACAAATTCTTCAAAGGCATTTTGTACTGCCTCTCGGGTATTGAATTTTTTTCCCGCCAAGAAGTTATCCAAATTCTGGAAAAAGTAGTAGTCTGTAGGCGCAAGGTCTGGTGAGTAGGGCGGATGACGGAGAGCTTCCAACCCCAGTTCTTGCAACTTGGAGACCGTCTGCTGTGCAGTATGAGGTCGCGCGTTGTCGTGCAGGAGCAGCGGAGACGAGCGATTGACCAATGCTGGTTGGAGATGTGCCAGCTTCTCCATCATTGTGTTCAGTTCTTCACAGTACACATCTGAAGTAATGCTCACCCCGTTTGGTAAGAAGCTGTGATGAATCACACCGGCGCTAGACCACCAAACAGTGACCATCACTTTTCTAGGGGTAAGTTTTCGTTTAGGGCATTGTTTAGGTGCTGAACCAGGATCCAACCAACTTTCTGAGCGCTTGCGGTTATCAAAGAGAATCCATTTTTCATCGCAGGTAACAATGCGGTTCAAAATTCCTTCATTTGTGTGTCTGTTGAGCAGTGCAAGGCACGTCTCGACGCGTACTTCGCGCTGGCGATCATCGAGTTCGTGGGGCACCCATTTGTCAAGCTTTTTTACCTTGCCAATTTGACGCAAATGGACCAATGTTGTTTTGACGCTAACGTCGAAAGCTGCTGCTAATTCAGCCGTAGATAGTGTACCATCAGCTTCCACAATCGCCTTTAATTCGTCATTGTCGACCAAAGTCTTCGGACGACCGCGAGGTTCATTTTTCAGGTCGAAATTTCCAGAACGGAAGCGAGCAAACTAATAACAAGTGGTGCGTTGGTTTGTAGTGTTAGCTCCGTAAACGTCGTTGATGTTGCGTGCCGCTTGTGCCGCGTTGCTGCCACGACGGTACTCATATTCCATAATTACTCGAATTTTTAACGTATCCATGATGACGAAAAAGATTGAAATGAGATGAAAATGTAACACTAATCAATAAACAAATGACTACTTTTGGAAAAAAAAATCCATGTTTTTAAAATAAAATTAATTTGAAATTAGAATTCTTAGCCAAACAAAAATTATTTTGATTTGAAATGGCCAGTACTGCAGAACGGCAATTTCATAGGTAAAGACCTAATAATTACCATTAAAATCATTTAGAGCCAGAGTGCACCTCATGACAATTCCAATAAGCCCAAACACGACTAGAATACATTGTTTTATACTGAGTTCCGGTGCGTACCAATCAAAAAATAGGCACCTCTCTTACATACCCACTTGCGCGACCGCGGGAACTTTGTTCCCCAACAGTAGGTTGTCCGTGGGAACAAAGTTCCCAAGACAATCTTTTTTTACTTTTAACCTTGTTCCACCACTACTAAGTAGGAATATCCAGTTCCATGGATTTACTGTGATAGATTATCTGTGTCCAAACCTTTTGAGATACGACAACACTCACTGAAGTAGTCTATGACATTAAAAAAATATTATTTTCGCTGTCATAAAATGTAAAGTAAACAATAACAAGTTTTTGTCTCAACTTCGGAAGTTTGTAAATAATGAATATTGTACTGTGGTAAGTGGTTTTATTTATGTTTCACGTTAAGAGTTAACACAGCATGCATTTTAAACCATAAAAAATATAGGTCATCCCTTGTTTTTTCTTTGTAGACAATCTAGAAATCTAGAATCTAGAAATCTGAAACTAACTGTGTTTGCTCTTTACATACCTATTTTTGTGAATGTTATACGATCATTCATTCAAACGAAACATACATTACGATAGAATAGAGTCCAGTTCTCTGGCATCCATAAAAACATTCGAACGTTACAAGATTCCAAGAATCTTCGTCCCTCATTTAAATTATTTTGAAATTATCAAATTGTGAAACATTTCTTTTTCCAACAATTATTGTTTGAATATAATTAAGTAATTGAATCCTCAATATTAGGTAGAGGCTCTTCCCAAGCCCCATATACTAAGAAATAAGATTAAAATTTGCATAATTAGCTTGTAAATTGATTATCCGACACCATCTTTCTTTATTTTGTTCTACTGACATAAATAGGCCGAAAAATATCTCGACAAAGAATGACGTTTTGATGACATCCATTATTAAAATGTCATCCGATTTTTCGAATTAAAATAAATGTCACGTACGAGCCGAACTAAAGCCAATTTTTGAACATTTAAATTGAATTTTATAGTGCGTGTGAGTAAAATAAAAGTTGACCACAGATGATAAATAATTTCGTTATAAATACACAGGGAAATTGTGTCAACCATATTGTGAACCTTGTAACACTGAAATAGTGTTTAATTTCTATCATCAGTAAACCTATGCTAATAGAGATGACAAAAAGTTTTTCTCCGTCATACACATTTTTTACGTAATTAAAAGATTACGGCGATACATTGAGTTAAAAATGTGGCATGACGTCACTCCTTGCTAGATTTTATACGTAGTTTGTTATAATTTTGACGTAGCGAGCTCCCACTCCCCAACTTTAATGCGATTTATTTTTAAGTATTTCTGTCTTAATATGTTAAAGCATAAAATACGTGTTTTTTTTTTAATATCTGACGGACTTAAGGCGCGGTATTAGCTCAATATTCTCAAAAATTGATTTTTTGTATTGTCGAGTATGTCGCGCGCTGTTGGTCACAATTCTAACCTAAACTAACCTATTTGGTTGGGGGGCCATAGCTTAGTTACTGCGACCAATTCGGCTCGTGCGTGGTTGGTTACAGTTCTAACCTAATCTAACCCGTTTGATTGGGGTACACTAGCTATTGAGACCGTGAAATTTTGCCAGAAAGATAAAAAGATGTTCATTTATTTAAAAAAAGTGTGCATCATTAGAAGCCCAAAGTTTTTATAATTAGGTCAATAAGTTTTTTGAGGATAAGTTAAATATTTCTCCATAATTTTTATTAGCATTATCTTTGAAAGTATGGCGCTGTCAAAGTTACATATATTAATACCATAATCATATCGTCATTGACTGTGAGATACGTTTTGTAAGAAGTAGGCAAAACTGGTATTCGCGTTTAGAAATCTTATTTGATGGTCCGATTTTTTCGCCCACAACAACCACAGTAGACAGGCTGAAATTTTATTGATTGTTTCCTATAGGGTCATTGTACTCATCATCATGAACAACTTTTAATATGTGACCAAACCCGAAATCGCAAAAAAAAATTTGCTACTCCCTACATTTTGACGAGTTTGATGTTGAAAAATGTACTGAACAGCTGTTTTTTTTTCGCTATTTCACGGTTGGTCCTTTAAAAAAAGTTGTTCATAATGATGAGTACAGTGACCCCTTAAGAGGATATTGGTCAATAACCAATAAACCTGTATGAAGTAGGGATTTCAGCTAGATTACTTAAATGCATCTTTTAACTTTGACAGCACACTGACAACAAGACTATTATTATAAAATAAAAAACCGGTCAAGAGCGAGTTGGACTCGCGCATCGAGGGTTCCATACCATCATTTATTTGTAATTTTTGTTGATGAGTTCTGAAAAGCTGTTTTTTAAGACCCCCTTTCAGTCCCTGTTGCAAACAAAAATCTATAAATTTTTATTTCTTTTTTATTTGCAAAATAGTTGGGCAAACGTCATCTAAAACTGTTCCAAATTTCAAGTTGATAGCATTAGTAGTTCTTGAGATATTCAGCTGTGAGAGACAGACATACAGACGGAGTCACACTATAAGGGTTCCTTTTCACCATTTTGGTACGGAACCCTAAAAACTATCGGATCAAATCATAATATAACAGATTTTTATTAAAACAAATGCAAATCACTGAGAGCTTTTGAAAGCTCTGTAAAGTTCATGCATTCATAATGTTAAAAGCATAAAGTAGAAACACAATTTATTGGTTCATTTTATTTTATTAGTCTTTTACGTATAGCATAATATGTGACTTCAAATAAAAAAAATATTAGGTATCTTTACTGTAATATTGCAAGTAGAGAAATAAAAGATTACTTTATGTTCAAAGTTGTACCTAATATAAGTAAAAAAATCTCCGCATTTAAACCTAGTAATAAACAATAACAAAGTTAAATTGCATATCGCAGATGTGCTTGACATTTTGATTAGATATTTTATTTGTCAAAAGAGAGCTTGTATTTTATTTAAATAATTTAAAATCTGTCTTAAAATAATATGTAAAAGTATACAAAAAAGGAGGGGAAATAATCATAGGGCATTAAAAAATTAGTCCGCATCGCTTTCGACAGGAAAAGTGACCAAAAGGCTGGCAGCATTGCCACGTTGTATGGCAATGCTAATTCTTTGGCCACAAAATAGGCCAGCCCTTTGGTCACGTGTAGAGTTGACCAACCGCTTGGCGATGTCCCGAAAAACTAAAATGGCACTCGGACCCCATGGCCCTAGTATTTCAACCCCAAACGGCTCGAACAAATAAGTCCCAATAAGTTTGGAGTATTTGCCCGTTTGAGGTTTTCCGCACCCGCAGCAGCCGTCCCAGCACAGCCCACCGTGCTAGGAAGTTTGGGATAGCGCAAGGGTGTCAACACACGTTGCATCCCACACCAAAGGCCTACTTACCTTCCAAGGCATTATGGTCATTCCTTCTGGTCTCTTCCCATCGTCGCGTGCCAAGCCAATGGGTTCTAAAACAGCTGGCACCCCGGCGGTGACAAGACCACGACGGATGATGTCATTACAGCTGGCGTGCCGTGATATCCGGCCTGCGCTCTTACTGCAGGATAGGAAATAGATATTTTATTGATTCAGATGATATGTTTGACTAGAAGTTAGACTCTTAGTTTGTAAATTGTGTATCAAACTCAAACTCAAAGCCGATATACTGGCACTTTTGAATTGTCAAAGGAGTCAGTCATTCAGAAAGATGGTACTAGTTGCCCTTCCCAAAGCGTGTAGGTACCTATGTTGAAGAACGGGCATGAAACTCCATGGACATTCTTTTAAATCCTACTAATATTCTAAACACGAAAGTGTGTAAGGATGGATAGATGGATGGATGTTTGTTACTCTTTCAAGCAAAAACTACTGAAATAATGATGATGAAATTTGCCACACAGATAGTGTTTAACCTGGATTAACACATAGATTACTTTTTATTCCGATATTCTGTTGGGTGCGAGGATTACGTGATTGAAACCGCGGGGCGCTGCTTGTTCCTTCCTTGTACTGTTAAAAATATTACTTACATAATTAAAGTTGAATTTATAATTAAATGTGAGAACGATGTTAAAGAATAAGAACATAAATATATTTTTTTGTAAATACCTACTACATTAATAAAATAATTCGATGATAAAAGTAATTAAAATTAGCCAACTTCAAACTGAATAACATAAATTGCGAGTGTATTTATTACTTAGTTAAAAAAATCAACTCAATTTACACTATCATAGAATTGACATAATATCAAGGTCGGCCGCTGTAAAGACAGCTCCACAGGTGTGGTTTCTCGGATCGTTCCGATTTGTGTGTTTATGCGGCGTGTCCCGCAGACCATGGCCCACCTTTCGACTTGCGCCGCATGTCACCTGTACTAGTGAGGACCTAATGACTGCGTCACCGAATACTGTTAGCGTTGCTGAGTACTGGGCCAAAAAAACATCAAACAATTTTTGCCAAAGGATACGCTAACAATATCAAATTATTATTCGAAACAAGAATTGGTATAGACCTAAAGTATACATATAGCGAGACTGGTAATTAGTGACCGATAATTAAACCCATGATTACAAACTTTTACTACAGGACCAAACCAGAAATCAATCTGCCTAGCCGTTTCCCAACTATGTTGGGGTTGGCTTCCAGTCTAACCGGATGCAGCTGAATACCATTACTTTACATGGAGCGACTGTCTATCTGACCTCCACAACCCAGTAACTGGGTAATACGATACCCCTTGGTAAGACCGGTTGTCAGACTTTCGGGCTTCTGACGACCCGTAACGACTGTCAAAGATCCACGAATGACAGCCGGGACCAACGGCATAACGTATTATACTTTCCGAGGCACGGAGGAGTCTCGTTATATAAAGATGGTCACCCATCTACTGACCAACCCCGGCAAGCGTAGCTTAACCTGATGGATCGACCCGTGTGGCTGCTATTACTTAGCCACGAGCACCAAACCAGAAATCGCGAAAAAAAAACAGCTTTTCCCTATATTTTGACTCCGAGTTATGAGAACATAAATGTACGAAGCCGCTGATTTTTTTTTTGGATTTCAGGTTTTTCAGGTGTTATCGTGAGTAAAATCACGCGTGTACTAATTACCAGTCACCCTATATAATTGCCACTACGACCGGTCCTGAGGAGCTCGTGGCTAAGTAATAACAGCCACACGGGTCGATCCATCAGGTTAAGCTACGCTTGCCGGGGTTGGTCAGTGGGTGGGTGACCATTCTTTACATACCGAGACTCCTCCGTGCCTCGGAAAGCACGTTAAGCCGTTGGTCCCGGCTGTCGTTCGTGGATCTTTGACAGTCGTTACGGGTCGTCAGAAGCCCGAAAGTCTGACAACCAGTCTTACCAAGGGGTATCGTATTACCCAGTAACTGGGTTGTGGAGGTCCGATAGGCAGTCGCTCCATGTAAAATACTGGTATTCAGCTGCATCCGGTTGGACTGGAAGCCGACCCCAACATAGTTGGGAAAAGGCTATGCAGATGATGATGATGACCGGTCCTGCAACATCAAAAGAAAATAGTTTTACCAAAGATGGAGAAACCCCGTTTTAAGTCATAGAATAATGTGTAAAGTTTATGCACAAAATATTTAAATTAAGTTGAGCGACTAGAAGGTGCCTATCAGTAGACACTATTAATAGTGGCCCTTTATAGTTCAAATCTAATAGGATTATTAATTTAAACTGCGAAGCAAAGGTTGGTCTTTTTACTTATTTGACCTTTCATAAAGAGCTTTACTATTTAATAGAATTTATAAGCGTATTTCAAGAGTTTAGCAGTTTGACCTTGCGATCCTTTTACTCGTATTTGACACGATTCATACTCATTTCGTTCATTAAACGATTAGATTATTCGAGAATTTGGTTTAAAATTATTATTTGTTATTATTATATATTAGGTCTTTACCTATGAAATTGCCGTTCTGCAGTACTGGCCATTTCAAATCAAAATAATTTTTGTTTGGCTAAGAATTCTAATTTCAAATTAATTTTATTTTAAAAACATGGATTTTTTTTTCCAAAAGTAGTCATTTGTTTATTGATTAGTGTTACATTTTCATCGCATTTCAATCTTTTTCGTCATCATGGATACGTTAAAAATTCGAGTAATTATGGAATATGAGTACCGTCGTGGCAGCAACGCGGCACAAGCGGCACACAACATCAACGACGTTTACGGAGCTAACACTACAAACCAACGCACCACTTGTTATTGGTTTGCTCGCTTCCGTTCTGGAAATTTCGACCTGAAAAATGAACCTCGCGGTCGTCCGAAGACTTTGGCCGACAATGACGAATTAAAGGCGATTGTGGAAGCTGATGATACACAATCTACGGCTGAATTAGCAGCAGCTTTCGACGTTAGCGTCAAAACAATATTGGTCAATTTGCGTCAAATTGGCAAGGTAAAAAAGCTTGGCAAATGGGTGCCCCACGAACTCAATGATCGCCAGCGCGAAGTACGCGTCGAGACGTGCCTTGCACTGCTCAACAGACACACAAATGAAGGAATTTTGAACCGCATTGTTACCTGCGATGAAAAATGGATTCTGTTTGATAACCGCAAGCGCTCAGCAAGTTGGTTGGATCCTGGTTCAGCACCTAAACAATGCCCTAAACGAAAACTTACCCCTAGAAAAGTGATGGTCTCTGTTTGGTGGTCTAGCGCCGGTGTGATTCATCACAGCTTCTTACCAAACGGGGTGAGCATTACTTCAGATGTGTACTGTGAAGAACTGAACACAATGATGGAGAAGCTGGCACATCTCCAACCAGCATTGGTCAATCGCTCGTCTCCGCTGCTCCTGCACGACAACGCGCGACTTCATACTGCACAGCAGACGGTCTCCAAGTTGCAAGAACTGGGGTTGGAAGCTCTCCGTCATCCGCCCTACTCACCAGACCTTGCGCCTACAGACTACTACTTTTTCCAGAATTTGGATAACTTCTTGGCGGGAAAAAAATTCAATACCCGAGAGGCAGTACAAAATGCTTTTGAAGAATTTGTTGCCTCCCGTCCAGCTGATTTCTTTAAGAAGGGCATCAATAAACTGCCACTGCGTTAGCAAAGATGCATTGATTGCATGGGTGATTACTTCGATTAATACAAATAAAAAATGCATGAAAAAAATTCGTTTAAATTTTTTCATACAAAACGGCAATTTCATAGGTAAAGACCTATTATTAGTTAGCTACACTTAAAGGGGCTTGTGGCAAAATAAAGCTGAAGCTATGCCTGCCGAGGTCGGTTCGTAAATGGGTGACCATGCACTACATTATCGAGATCCCTCCGTGCCTCGGAAAGCATGTCAAGCCGTTGGTACCGGCTGTCATTCGTAGATCTTTGATAGTCGTTACGGGCAGTCAGAAACCCAAAAGTCTGATTACCAGTCTTACCAAGGGGTATCGTGTTACCCAGTAACTGGGTTGTGGAAGTCAGATAGGCAGCTGTCTAACTCGACACCGCGACATGGTATGCATAGTTTTACATTTTTTGTGACATTTTATCGTAACTGTGACCAATTTAGCACTGCAAAGACAGTAAAATAGTGACGTCGTTATTAACACCTATAGTAAAAATCAAAATACTTTATAATCACTTTCATTTATCATAACTTATCAATAAGATTCATAATGATCTATTACAGTATTAGCTCGTGACTAAGTAATAACAGCTGTACGGGTCGATCCATCAGGTTAAACTATGCTTGCCGGGGTTGTCCGTGGATGGGTGACCATCTTTACATAACGAGACTCCTCCGTGCCTCGAAAAGTACGTTAAGCCGTTGGTCCCGGCTGTCATTCGTGGATCTTTAACAGTCGTCACGGGTCGTCAGAAGCCCGAAAGTCCAGATAGGCAGTCGCTTCATGTAAAATACTGGTATTCAGCTGCATCCGGTTAGACTGGAAGCGGACCCCAACATCGTTGGGAAAAGGCTAGGCAGATGATTATCTAATATAGTTTTAGTTAGGAATAGTAATTAAATTCTCTTAAAATGAATCTTCCGAGTCACTATTATGTTCAATTTTTAATGTGATAGGTGTCCGATCCTCCGAGGAAGTCCTTCGTGCTCTCTTATTTTCTGGCGATGCTGATGATGAATCAGATTCATTTGTTCTTGGCTGTCGAGATGCAGTGCGACTGGTACTAGTTTTTAGTTGAGAAGAAGCATAAATCTGGTCATTATCAAAACGGCCACTGTCAGCTTGAAATAGAAGAGTGCCTATTTTATATTGCAGTACATTTTTTGTTCGCTGAGAATACAAGCGGAATTTAGTGGCAATAAAATTGGCATATATTTGGTCTGCATCTGTAGCTGATGAAGCAGTTGCAGATTTAGCTATGGCATCCTTCACTGAATTGGATGTTGATGCAAGTTGACTGTTCGCTGTATTCATCATTCGGCTGTCAGTGTCCATGTCAGATTTTGTCATTCGATTTTCAGTATGTTTATTTTTCTTTTTAAGTGTCAGCAGCTTCTCTGTTGTCTGTCTCAAATTTGATTCATTTGACAGATTGCTTGTTTGTGGAACTTGCAGGTCTTCTGTCTCAGAATTGTAATTTTTGTTCTCCTAAAAGTATTACAATTATTTTTGAATTAATGTACGCACTATAATATAATTTAAAAAAAATATGACTCTTATAATAACTTACGTGGTTAAGCCTCCTGCGGATTTTTCTGTTAAGAAGAAATTTCAAATGCTCATATGCGTACCAAGACGACGAAACGTGGACACCTGCTAATTAAATAAATAAAAGGTCAGTGTCTCTAACTGCAAACAGGAGTGTATTCCTCCTTAGCTCATCCACCAACGGCATTGAAACAAAATTTTGACAAGTGCGGTTCGGTAGAACAGTTTATTAATTTCAAAGACATTAAATATTGCTAATCAATAGACAGGACATAGTTGGGACATAGCGAACAAAATCGTAATCTGGTACATTCTAGTGTGCAAGTCACTCTGTCTTGTAGTATTGTGTGGTACGCCTGCATGTTCAGTCACATTCATGTCCACCCAAAGAAAATTATTTTCGAAGAAATTATCCACCCCCGCGCCCGGCTCCCCCGCGTGACGTCATTGAGAATTTATCGGCGCGCGACGGGTTGCCTAGCCACTTATACACGGCTTGTACACAACATATTTCTATGAACGGACATTCAACTAATAACTGTTTCCTAAAGTGGATAGACTAGGCTAGATTAAAAAATCAATTTGTTTATATTACCACCAATAAAAAACAATTAATAAATTATTTCAAAATCTAAAGCGATAAACCTATTTTTTTGTTGCCTAAAATATTGCCTATGTGCGGTTTATATTTGTTTGCTTTCATTACTATTTTATAATTTCCGAGTATTAAGAAAAATTAAATAATTTTCTTAGATACGTCAAACAATCTGACGGTTGATATATCAAAGGTTGGTGTTGGTAAATGTGTATCGGGTATTCACACAGAACAGATAAAGAGATCTTTATCTTTTCTGTGGGTATTCAGGTCAAACTTGGTTATTATGTAATTTTGCTATATTATGCTAGATGGCGTTACTGAGACATTTTTTGTAAGTATGACATTTCTTTTGATAGCCTCTTTATAGTATCTTAAATTTCTTTGATTAATTTTCAGTCCACGAACGGCACTTACAAATAGAAAATTATGTATTTACTTGTTTCAATTAATATTTTTGTATTCATGTTCAAAATATGAATGTTCTTACCTTGTTTAGACATTCTTGTCAATCTCCCTTTTTCACGACGTATTTGTCCAGAAAGAATTTCAACTTTCGACTTCACCGCCACTACAGGCATATCCAACTCTTGTGCTATTTCCTTCCAGGCGTGACCTTTGAGTATTTTATTGAAATGGTTTGGATCTTTTGGGTCCCACAATATTTCTTGTTTACGGTAAGCTTTTATCAATTTGATAACAGTGTCTTGTGTCCACGACATATTTATAAAACGGTGAAGCAATGCTACAACGTAGACACGTGCAATCACAGTCGTTTCAGTCAGCACACTGACGCGAGACTCGATAGTCGCTCCATAGCGGGTTAAAGGCGGGGCGGGGGGGACGCAGTGGTCTCGCGTGACAAAAACAGCAGTATGTACGGTTGCTAGTAGCCGAACAAGGACACAAACATCCGACGGATCGACTCGTGACATTTGTCGCGGTACGAAAACGGAGTACAACTTCAAACCGAACTTGGTATCTCAAGCTTCTCTGTGTCACGCGTTCTTGTAAGTGCGTGGCAAAATGTTTGTATTGTTCCAGGTCACTGAACAGAGTGTGTGTCAGCTACGCGTGACATAGCAAGTGTTCGGATTATAAAAAAAAAATAAAATAAGAACACACACACACGCATTTTGATGAATAAAAGTCGTACTACCGTCAGCTAAAAAAATATCTGTTTATTTTCTGTTATTTGATTTTATAGGTGTGAGAAATTGGTGAACATACATACAAAAAAATTAAAACATAAAGTCGAACATATAACTTCCTTCTTTTTGAAAGTCTAAAACAAAGTCCCCACGCCACGTCTGTCTGTTTGTCTGAATGCGAAAAACTCAAAAACTGTCGAACGGATTTTCATGGGATTTTCACCAATGGACGGTGCGATTCATGAGAAAAATTGAAGTGTGTAATTCAATAAGGTTTTGTGTAAATTGGCTGAAATATGTATGATTATTGAAGATGTCGGAAAAATCATGCCGACTGCGAGCGCCATTAGCGTGGACCTTACGGTAGTACGTTTCCGTGGGATTATTTCGGAACTCCACGTGAACGAGGCCACGGGCAAAAGCTAGTTATTACATACTAGCAACCCGCCCCGGGTTGCTTCGAAGGGTTTTTAAAAATCTTCAAAATTCATTGTGCAGTTTAGAAGAACTAAGCGGTCAAACAAAGAGAAACGAAAAGCGACTTTTTTAAACTGTGTTTAAATCGCAGTAAGATAGTTGTAGTCGTGATATAGTTTTATCTCTAGAGATATAGTAACCCACCGTAATATAGCTATATGAAAACTCTCGGAGTGCCCTAATTTTATCACTGGAGGAGATAGTGCGTTATGTGGGACTCTAACCCACTAAAACTCCATGGTGTCCTCCTCTCTGCCGCTTACGGCGGGAACACTATGCGTTAGCACTCATCGGTGAACCCGCCGCGGCTGTCCGTCGCCGGACCCTCCTCTGGGGAGTAGGTACTCCCCATCACCGGCGCACCAAAACACATTGCACGCCGTGACCACCCCAGGGACTAAACCAACACATGGGTGCCAAAGGAGCCCGTGTCTAGGCACTCTTGGTCCCCCTGCGATGGGTCAGGTCATTGGCCCCGCCGCCTGCCAATTTTCGGCTGCAGAGAATAGGGAGAGCGGCCACATGGAGAGCGGGAACATGGTTCTAACCTAACCTAACCTCGGTTGGTCGGTGCCCTAATACTTATATTACCAGATCGTATTATAAAGTTATATTCCTACTAAGATAGTTATGAACCCTTTTCATAATAACTATTATATGTTACGGTAAATAGCTATATCCCTAGGGGTTATAACTAACTATATCGCGGCTAGAACCATCTTACTGCGACATATGGATGTGGCGGAATCTACATCGCCACATACGAACTACTCGTCACACTGACGTCACGCAATCCTGCATCGCGCAATCAGAGTTTACCGCGCGACTAGCATATGTACAACGTCCCGACATCAACCGTCGGGCAGTTGCCCACCAGACACAACACCCGTCTGGTCGGAGGATCCTCCCTTTTCAATGGAGGATGAGTGAACTTTACACCCGGTTCCTCATGCCTCTATATGGATATAAAAGATTCTAAACACTGATTATTTGTGGGAGAACTTACCTAGTCATAAAATTACTTAGCACAAAAAGACGTGCTCATTTAGAATTAAATAAAAACAGAGAGGAAAGCGAACTGTTGTATAATAAATTCTTGTGACGTCATCATTAGAGCACTCAGTGCCTTATTTTGCAGAGTTTCTTATAAGAAGTGCTACAGTAATGAAATTATAGGTTGAAAAGCTGGTTGTATAAGTAAGTATGCATTCTAAACTTAATTTTGCAGCTACAATTACACAAATAGTGTAAGTGCCGCGGTAGAAACCACTTCTCAAGCACGAGGTTGCGGTTTCGAAGTACCAATGTGACTTTTTCAAATTCATTTGTACATTCTAAATTTATAATCGCGGACATCGTGGAAATACGGTGATTGTACCTATGCCTCGTGACTCGTGATGAAATCTGCACTTTATGTACGTAGGTAACGAACGCAAATACTAAATTATTTTTGTATTTTTATTTATTTATTTATTTCAATCAACTTTGGATCAATTAGAAAAGATATTTAAGTTTAATAAAATGAGTACAGTACAACTATTATTTTAATGTCCCTCGGCAATCAATCAATCAATCAATCACTTTATTTTCAGGCAACTGAAAGCCCACAGAAAAAATACACAAAATAATATAAACAACAATTATAAACTAATACATATTACTATATAACTATAATTTTACACAAAATTTCTCTTAATGCACCAATAAATTGTTATCATCATTATATAAATATTTTATGTATCATTGCAGTAATAAACATTTTTGTAAATTTAAATGAGCGGCTTGCCAGCACGCAGATAAGCCCTGAGAGGTTTTCGTTGTGTGCCTAAAACCAATTGTACATAATTAATACGTGTATTGGAAATAAATAAATAAATAAAATAAATAAATAATTAAACACGTAATGTTGTGTTGTGTTAATGTTGTCATGTTGTAATCATCGCGTGCCTGCGAGTTTAGCAGCTTTCTTCCCATTTTTTAAATAAATTAACAACATCTTTTAAATAGGTTAAAAGAGTATTAACAACTCTATATATACTTCCAAGTCGATTGAGAGCGTCCGGTCTGCACCAAGTGCAAAGGGCAACTGATTGAAATCCGACGATTGACGAAACACGAAGTTTGCCGAAGGACATTAAGAGAATAGTTGTACTGTACCTTCCTACAAGTGTATCCTTTATAACTTTGCAATCTACTCTTTTCACAATTTTAAATTTAAACATTTTATTTAGACTGCATCGCAGAGCCGTGAGTGAAGTTTATTCTGAATATTTATATTAGAAACATATTTTTTTTTTTCAGTAGCAAACCAATATGCAAACCATAAATTGTTAGCGTAACGCAAATATTAAGGTTATTGAACGTAGTTTTCTTATGAAAAATGAAAATGATAAGTGGTTTTTTATTTCAAGTAAATAACTACAGTCTGATTTTTAATTCGACGGAATTCTGATATTTCAGATGTGTTGCCAATAATAAAACAGTCCTATTAAAACCGGAATGCATTTAAGCGAAATTAAAAAAAATATTGCTTGAATTTCTTTGCTTCGAATAAAAAAAACTAAAACTTAAAAATTGACCGATAATTTTAAAATGGTAATCAGATTTTTTTATTATCAAATTAATGAAGATACGATCATTAGTAACGTAATTATTTTTCTTTCACAGGAATCCCTATCCACTAATCCATAGGTTGCAAGCCTTTTTTAGGAATACATTTTTGTTTGTAAAATCTTCGCTTCTTGTAACTACAGACAGACAACGATGATGATATTAGTGATAATGATATCTAAATAAATATTTAAATTTAAAAAATATGTTCTATTACTTACTATTTTTTTCCATTTAGACGTATAAATAAAAAATATTTTCTTGGTATAGAACTCATACCACGTACAATATTAGGTAAAATGACTCCACGGACCCGATTCACACCGCGCTCATGTGAGCGGATATAATTAATAGTTAGTGTGCATTGAATGCACAGAACAAACACTTTTTACGTTGTCATATAGTTTACTTGATCTCATTCTCTTTTATATTTTTGTTATTTTATATCCAAAAAATTCTAGTCATATAAGTAACTTATAAAATGGACAAGACAGAAAAGGTTTATGATACCTGAAGTGTCAAAAAATTACAACTGTCAGAATTTCGTCTCAAAATCCAGATACCTTAAAAACAAATGATTGGAGCCTCCTTTTATAAATAAGCGAAGAGCGGACTCTACTAACACAGGCTGTCTCATTTAGGAGTCAATGAGTAATTTCAGATGGAAAAACCAATAACACTTTGCCCGACCCGGGAATCGAACTCAGGACCTCATGCTCGGCAGTAGCACTAGCGACCACGAAACCATCGAGGCAGTCGATAATTAATGTCATCCAAATTGTGATCCATTTTTGAATGTAGATAAATACACAGAATATATTTTATTAGGTATCTGGTAAAAATTGACTATCCTGATACTGAGAGAGTTGAGTTTACGACAGTAACTTACACTCTTGATAGGTCAACCTTCAACCCTCTTGCCAACCGGTTATCGACCTATTTACCAAGAAAAAAGTGGAGTTCCATTCTTTTACAAGAATCACACAGCTACGTAACATACCGGCCTAGGTTATTCCGGCTATCACAAACCCATATTGTCAACCCAAGCCCGATATTTCACTGGTAATCTCAAAAGGCTATAAAATAGACTAACGACCCAGACAGGTAAGTAAATGCGTATAAGCAGAAAGTGGAAGATTGGTAACGACTACCTAAGCTTATTAACATTCGTATCACGATCGGCAACACTCGACACTTTTCGTACTCGCCCGCAATAAGGATACTATTCAGTACATTTTAGCTGTTACAAACCCTCCACCATTTACATTTTTCCATCCATCGACGACTTTGTTAGTAGCTTCAATAATTAGGCGAGTACTTACCCAGCAATGCTCACGGTATTAAGCGAAAGTTCGGTCAATAGGCAGGCTGGTAACGTTTAGGTAAACAGACCACGTTCCTCAGATCCGATGGTGGTACATAGTTACTCGTGTATCAGCTTTAGCGGCGAGTTTATTAAACAATCTTCAGTTTGTATAACGTTGCATTTATAACGTCTTATAGTTTTTAAAGTATAAAGAGTGAAGAGTTATCGAAACAGATTTAAAATGGATAAATTATCTGTTGCCTTGCTGTTTAAACTAAGAACGATTTTTAATATAATAAGATCACATTGTGACCAACCAATCAATCTGCCTTTTCCCTACTATGTTAGGGTCAGCTGAATACCAGTATATTACATGGAGCGACTGCCTATCTGATCTCCACAACCCAGTAACTGGGTAATACGATATCCCTTGGTAAGACTGGTTGTCAGACTTTCGGGCTTCTGACGATCCGTAACCACTGTCAAAGATCCACGAATGACAGCTGGGACCACCGGCTTAACGTGCTTTCCGAGGCTCGAAGGAGTCTCGATATGTAAAGATGGTTACCCATCCACTGACCAACCCCGGCAAGCGTAGCTTAACCTGATGGATAGACCCGTGGAGCTGTTATTACTTAGCTACGAGCTCCTCCACTGTAAGAAACTACAAGGAAACAAATTATCACAATATGTCTGTAAGATTCATAGCCCATCCTTTTGCGTTTGTTCAATCTGCCTAGCCTTTTCCCAACTATGTTGGGGCCGGCTTCCAGTCTAAGCGGATGCAGCTGAATACTAGTATTTTACATGGAGCGACTGCCTATCTGACCTCCACAACCCATTAACTGGGTGATACGATACCTCTTGGTAAGACTGGTTGTCAGACTTTCGGGCTTCTGTCGACCCGTAACGACTGTCAAAGATCCACGAATGACAGCCGGGACCAACAGCTTAACGTGCTTTCCGAGGCACGGAGGAGTCTCGATATGTAAAGATGGTCACCCATCCACGGACAACCCCTGCAAGCGTAGCTTAACCTGATGGATCGACCCGTGCGGCTGTTATTACTTAGCCACGAGCTCCTCCTCCTCCTCCTTTTGCGTTTGTTGTCATAAAATAAAAGTTCCTAACTACAACCCGTCTTTGAACAAATAAACGTTAATACAAAATGATAGAAAAATATCTTCTGACGAAAATGTTCAACTTAGAACTGAGAAAATGTTATTAACTTCAATATTAACTCTATCACGTCTAAGTTAACATCGGCTAACTTAATCTGAAGCTGGTTAGCTCCGGCTTGGTTACTTATTATTATTATTATAGCCTAGTTTTAACTACAAAGTTAGTTTCGCAAATTATTATGGAGCATAAATTTATATCGTGATGCCTCAGTGGTTAAGGCCTCGTCTCTCATGCACGAGGTTGTGGGTTCGCATCAGGCCAAGTGCCAATGTGACATTTTCAAATCATATGTATTTTCTGAGTGTAACTTGGACATTGCTGACATCGCTGAAGGAAAAACATTTTAAAAAATCTGGACTTATCACTTACATAAATAATGTCCCCCGCGGCTGTACCTATGTATGTTCGCAATGATCACACAAACTACTGAACGGATTTTCATACAATTTTTATCAATGGACGGAGTGATTTTTGAGGAAGGTTTAAGTGCTTTTGCCCGCGGCTTCGCCCGTGTGGATGTCGGAAATTATCCCACGGGAACGTATTACCGGAAAATCCCTCCTTATTCATTGTCTACTTTATAAAGAGAACCTTTGTGCAAAATTTCAGCTTTCTAGGTTCAAGGGTTTGGGCTGGGCGTTGATAAGTCAGTCAATACGCACGGAAGTTGAGGAGTGGCTCGCTACGTCACTTCTACGTACTCGTATAAAATGTAGCTATAGACGTGACGCCATGCCATATTTTGCCTCAATGTATCGCCGTAATCTTATAATTACGTAAAAAAATTAAAATACTTGTCCAATTTTTTTCAATAATATAGGGACTACACAAAACAAAAACAACACACAAACGAAAAAACGACGACAAAAACGACAAAATAATATTATATTTATATATTACGGATGGGCCGAAATTCGGTTCACATTCGGTTCAACCGAAATTCGGCAGCTTGAACCGAACTTCGGCATTCGGCCGAAATTTGATTCAGATGCCGAACATTCGGCACAAGAAAAATAATACCTACTTGCACTATTTTGACAGTAATTCAATAGAAATATAATAGCTTTACTGTAAAATTAAATTATGTCTTTTACTCAGTCATTGTCATTTATTTCAGATATGAAGATTGTAAATGTAAACCTTAAATTAAATTACAGTTTTTCTTATTAGTTTTAAAAATCTTTGCCAAATTAATTAGAGATACTATTACAAAAATGAAATAAACTTAGTATTCTTCTAACAAACATCTGGATTACAATTCGTAAATTGAATAAAGAAATCACGTTTTTGGTTCAAAAACTAAACATTCATTAACATCAAATATTTTTTTATTACAAAGGGTATAGGTCAAATTAAACAATCAAATTAAGGTGGATGCTCCAAGGTAGCCCACGAAATTCAAATTTTCTTGCGTTTTTTGCAATTAGCAAGTTAGTGTCAGGTTGTATATTGATTAAAATATGATTTGCGACCGCAAGAACTTACTCCACTTATAACAATTATTTTTGTTCAATGTAAATAATCGCACGCGACGCGCGATGACGTATTTGCTAATGACCGGCCGGCTCCGGGCCACGCGGTGGGAGCGCGGTGTGGGGGCGGGGTACATCTAGCAATAATATTGAAGTAAATGCGTAAACAAGTCACGACGTGTCGCTCTCGAAAAAGCGCTTGAAATTGAACCGAAGTTCGGCCGAACTTTTCATTTTAACCGAATGTTCGGCCGCAGTTCGTATTCGGTTCAAACCACATTCGGCCCATCTCTAATATATTAGGTTGGGGAAAAAGTCTTTTCGCATTATAGTATTTATGAACTTAAAATAAAATCTCTTTGGCTATACTATTTGTATCTGGCTGGTTTTGGTATCATTGGAAGTTTAAATTTTAAAGAACTTATTTCCAAATTCAAATTAGGAAAATGTGTGATTTTCATTTGTTTTTCGTACTGTCAAGATAAGGGAATCTATTGAAGAAATTAAATAAATTTTAGAATTTTACTACAAAAAAGGTAAAAATGTAACGCAAGCCGCGAAAAAAATTTGCGATGTTTATGGACCTAGTGCAGTGTCTGTGAGAGTAGCACAAATTTGGTTTAAGCGTTTTCAATCCGGAAATTTTGATGTCAAAGATGCACGTCGCTCTGGTCGCCCTATTACGGATAAAATGGATGCCATTTTTGAAAAAGTGGAGCAAGATCGGCATATCAGTAGTGACGACGTAGCTGAAGAACTAGGAATTGACCACAAAACAGATTTGGCTTATTTGAAAAAAACTGGGTACACAAAAAAGCTCGATATTTGGGTACCTCACGAGCTCACTGAAAGAAACCTAATAAACCGTGTACTCACTTGTGATTCTTTATTACGACGTAATGAAACCGAACCATTTTTGAAGAAGCTGATAACTGGTGATGAAAAGTGGATCACGTACGATAAGAACGTGCGAAAAAGGTCGTGGTCAAAGGCCGATCAGGCTTCACAGACTGTGGCGAAACCCGGGTTAGCTCGCAACAAGGTGATGCTGTGTGTGTGGTGGGATTAGAAGGGCATTATTCATTATGAGCTGTTACCACTAGGCAGGACCATCGATTCTGAACTCTACTGCGAACAACTGATGAGATTAAAGCAAGAAGTTGAGAGAAAGCGGCCGGAAGTAATCAACAGAAGGGGTGTGGTTTTTCATCATGATAACGCTAGACCTCGCACATCTTAAGCCACTCAGAAAAAATTAAGAGAGTTTGGCTGGGAGGTGTTAATGCATCCGCCGTATAGTCCTGACCTTGCACCTTCAGATTTCCACCTGATCGGTCTCTTCAGAATTCTTTAGGCAGTGTCAGGTTAACATCACGAGAGGACTGCCAAAACCACTTGTCGCGGTATTTTGATCAGAATTCTGAAAATTTCTATAGCAATGGGATCATGTCCCTACCTACAAGATGGCAAAAAGTTATCGAACATAATAGTACCTTCACACTTTAGATAAATGTAAATAATGTATAAAAAAAAATGTTTTGAATTTTCTTAAAAAATGCGAAGAAACTTTTTCCCCCACCTATTATATATATTTATATATTTATACATACCTCCGTGCCTTAGAAAACACGTTAAGCCGTTGGTCCCGGCTGTCATTCGTGGATCTTTGACAGTCGTTAGTGGTCGTCAGAAGCCCGAAAGTCTGACAACCAGTCTTACCAAGGGGTATCGTATTATACTGGGTTGTGGAGGTCATATAAGCAGTCGCTCCATGTAAAATACTGGTATTCAGCTGAATCCGGTTAGACTGGAAGCCGAACCCAACATAGTTGGAAAAAGGCTAGGCAGATTGGACTGGAGACTGCATTATTTGCAAAAACAAATCCACATCTATTCAGAAAACTATGTGCAGTAAAAAAAACACCGATGTGTGCTCAATATGTTAATGAATTATGCCTTATGAAATGTAAAACTTCTTTGGTGTTGCTCCACAAGTGTACAATAAAATACCCGATGAAATAAAATGTATGCCATTGCAGCAGTTTAAAAAAAGCACTTAACGGGTTACTACTGCTTGAAAGATGTTATTATAGTCTGGACGAGTTTCTTAATGACGAATCTCTATAATTATAAATATTTTTGTAATAGATACTAAGCGAACGTCGGCTAGGTGTAAAAACCTCGTAGTTGTAATTTGTAACTGTGTGTTTGTATGCCTACTAGGCAGGGCATACATAATCAGTCTATAACGTTCCCACTGCTGGGACACAGGCCTCCTCTCTGTGAGAGGGAGTGGGCCGTAATCCACCACGCGGGCCCAGTGCGGGTTGGCAGATGTCACAAGTCTTCGAATTTTTGATTCTAGGACATGCCGGTTTCCTCACGATGTTTTTCTTCACCGTTTTGAGAGCAGTGGTGATGAAATAATTTACACAAAGTAAAACACTGACATTAAAATCGAAAAACATTAAAAATACCAATAGAAAAAATGTTTAGACAGATAATTCAATTTCATAACCGCACCGACGCCGTCGACTCCGTTCGCAAGAGAGCAATTTATCAATAGAAAGGTGCAAACTTATCGACGGGTATCTATTTGAACGAACTGTTAAGCTTCTAAAACGCTTAAGTTATGTTTCTCGGTTTTTATCTTGCATCTATCTGTATTATCAACTGGGTAGAAAGGAAGATCAAAAAAATAAATAAAAATAAGTTTATTTCATATATTTTATTTGGCTTACATTGCATGTCGAGGAGTCTCCATTTAGACATATAAAATGCCTGTAGTTGAAGGCTCCGGTCTTCCCTTACATTAGAAACGTACGAGTACAAATAGGTGTAATTGTATAAAGAAACAAAGAAAGGATAAAATAAAAATACGATCAATATTTACAAGTGTATGTGTGAGGGTGTATGTGTGGGGGTGTGTTTGTGAGGGTGTGTGTGTGTATGCTATTAAAAAAAAAATTAAGCTTTTATAGAAACAAACATACATACATACCGGATGACTTTTTTTACCGTCTTAAAAAAAATAGGGTATATTAGGTGAACGGAGTAGAAGCGTATGGCATACCTATATCTAAGTATCAATAAATACTACAAATTCGTTGTAAACTTTTCATATTAGAACAATAAAAACATAAATTATGAAGAAAAATAATAACTCCTTTAAAAATATCGAAATTCAAATCATATGCAACTCTCATTATGATTTGAATTTTGATTTTTTTTAATTTAAAAAAAAAAAACTAGATATGCCATAGGCTTCTCCTCCGTTCACCGAATATACCCTATTTTTTTTCGAGACGGTAAAAAAAGTCATCCAGTATTACAAGTTAAATAAGAGCTTTTAAAATACCTGCCATGATTATTTTCATAAAAATATGGACCTTGATAAATAAATGAAGAAAACTGTATGGGTAGGGGGAGTTATGTTTTGAAACTTTAAATTGTACTGCAATACCTATTTTTCCGGAAAAACTGTCACAAAAGTTTTACATCAGAAGCAGTGGAGAAACAAATGAATACGTTTATAACTTTTATGAAGTAGGTACTAGATGATCCAACAGACGTTCTTATTGTCGTCGTTTTCAATAGTGTAGTGGTATGTTTACCCACACATGCACGCCACTTGCGAGCTTATAAGTACCTATGACGTTCACCGTCACGTTAAGTTCGAAGTCACGCGTTGTCACGACAACACATATTACACAGTCGTTTACTGACGGCTACTCGCGTCAATCATCATATATATCATTTCATACTAAGCATCATAAGTAATTGTACCGTGTTTAGTTGTAGTAAATACATTATTAAATTCATAGTGTAAATCTGAATGGACATTTAATTTATCACTATAGAACCTACATCACGTCCCAACAAAAGTTCTATAATAGTTTATACAAAAATCCCATAGAAAAAGAATGTTCAGTTTTTCCCAAATTTTCCGGGAAACTTTTCCTATTTTTCTTTCCCTAAAACGTAATTCGGACTATTAAGAACATTTTATAACAAAAAATCGCCATATCGGTCCAGACTCCAGCCGTTCTCAAGTGATGCGCTTACCTACAAACAGCATTTATTTTTTCTTTATTTATTTATAGAGGAAAGATTCGATGGGTGACCATCTTTACATACCGAAATTCCTCCGTGCCTCGGAAAGTACGTTAAGCTGTTGCTCCTGGCTGTCATTCATAGATCTTTGACAGTCGTAACGGGTCGTCAGAAACCCGAAAGTCTGACAACTAGTCTTACCACGGGGTATTGTATTACCCAGTTACTAGGTTGTGGAGGTCAGATAGGCAGTCGCTACAAGTTAAATACTGGTATTCAGCTGCATCCAGTTAGACTAGAAGCCGACCTCAACATAGTTGGGAAAAGGCTAGGAAGATTGATTGATTTATAGAAGAAAGATTCGCATTCACAGCGCATTTCAATTATTAGGCTATTTCAATTATAGGCCATAAAGGAAGAAAAGAAAGAAAAAAAAATACAAAAATTACAAAACCATTTATTGTCACAATTAGCATAATATATATTTAGACGTGTTTAGAGCCTCCCTTTAAGCAAACAATGCCTGTATTAGGAGACTTCACTCTTCCATAATATTGCAGTAAATTATACTAACTGTGAGCTACTATAAAATAATTTGATGAATTAAATATTAAATTACAAAAAAATACAACCGACTTCCAAAAACAACACTACAAAGTGAAAAATAACTTTAATTTCGGAAGTCAGTGTCTGATTAAATGTATTTTCGTTTTTGCCACCGACTTCCGAAATTAAAGTTATTTTTCACTTTGTAGTGTTGTTTTTGGAAGTCGGTTGTATTTTTTTGTAAAAAAGTTTTTATTTTTCACTTTTTAGTTGTGTACCTACCCCACACAAATTCTAATACCACTACCTGCAAAACTAACTAGAACATCATCCATATAAAAGTGTGGAGAAAATACGTATAATTGAAGCTAACTCAAAAACTAGCTAAGCAAAGTTAATCAATTTTATATGGGACCAACTGTGATGTATACGCTCTCGAATAAAACAAAAAAATCTAAATCGGTCCAGCCATCTTCGAGTAATCGGGGAACATACATAAAAAAAAAATAAAAAAAAAGGTTCCGACGAATTGAGAACCTCCTCCTTTTTGAAGTCGGTTTAAAAATAAAAACAAAACTAACAAGGAAGAAAAACAATGTGTTGGAGAGTGTAGGCATGTGAGTAAAGTTTTTGTAAGTGTAGGTGTGTGGATGCTTAGATGTGTGAATGAATGAATGAATGGATGTATGGGAGTTTGGAAGTGTAAGAGTGACTTAGATATATCAAAGTAAGTGACGAAGAGTAATACAGTATGCATACGTATGGTTTCGGTTACCCTAGTTATTTGGATACAGTTATAAGCTTTTCTGTGTCTACATAAGTTAAAGTTAAAAGGTACTCTTTTACCCTATTTTTACAGTTGGTCTTATTTAGGGGATAGATATTAAGTTTAGAGTTTATTTCATTATAAACAAAAGGACCTTGGTATATACTGAGATTTGGATGCACGTCGTTTCGGCCGTTTTCTATGAAGTTGTAATACTGCTTACTTTATTATACTGTGACCGAGCTGTGTTCCAGCAAGTAAATCTGTTAGACACACACTTTGAAAATATTATCTCTGCTTTATGTTGGATTTGGTGGTAGTGAGCGCGGATAGCGGGTTGTGGAATACGTTGTACTTATAGCGGAGGTAAAGAGTGGAACAGTGCTCAAAATCTTGGTTAAAAAAATTGTACGTGGTTCTTATACACTGGTTATTGTCATGTTTGGAAAGGGAAGCCTTCGCCCCTAATGCAGCTTATGTCCCAGCCATGGGAACATAGCAGAATGTGGTTACACGTCGCTATATGCTGTCACTACGACCTCTTCGTCAGTAGCTAGGTACCTACCCTTAGTCCAAATATTAATAAAGTTATAGCGATACGGTAAAGTTCTATAACCTCTCAGTTCATTCTCAGAAATAACGGCACCTTAAAACATTGAGTTTTTTATACAGATCAAGTCTGTATAAAAAACTCAATGTTTTAAGGTGCCGTTAACTTTAATTTCGGAAGTCGGTGGCAAAAAACGTAAATACATTTAACTAGACACCGACTTCCGAAATTAAATTTTTTTTCACTTTGTAGTGTTGTTTTTGGAAGTTGGAAGTTTTTTTTACAAAAAAATACAACCGACTTCCAAAAACAACACTACAAAGTGAAAAATAACTTTAATTTCGGAAGTCGGTGGCAAAAAACGTAAATACATTTAACTAGACACCGACTTCCGAAATTAAAGTTTTTTTCACTTTGTAGTGTTGTTTTTGGAAGTCGGTTGTATTTTTTTGTAAAAATGTTTTTATTGTATTAAATTAGTCCCTAAGACCATTAGGTTTGAAACAAAATTGTACTTGTTGGCTTAATTTTTATTTTTATAAATATCTGAGAGGATTGGCGCTGTATGCCGAGATACAGGTTCACACCTAGTTCGACTGCAGATGCTCATGATGTACTATTTTATAATAGCCTGCTAGTTATCTTTGAATTTTTATTTGTAACAAACTTATTAGTCTCAATAAATAATTTATTATTATTATTAATTTATTATTATACCAGTACGTAACGGTTCAAGCGCGCGGCAGTTACGCACGGATGGACACGTACCGAGCGGCCGTAGGTAAGCCCAGATAAACTACTGTAGCTTTATTATTCTGTGGCTCAGTACACTAGCATGTAAATTATAAAACACATCGTGGTTTTGTCACACTGTGCACTAAGCGACTGGAAACTTGTGTGGAAGAGCTTTTACATTAATTTTTAAGTTGCATGTTACTTTAAGCTGAGCTGTGTTTGCGAAATGTGGGTGTACTATTTGTGCACCTCTGCGCAATCCTCCGGGGTTCAAGTTAAGTTAAGTTCAAGTTTATTTCATAACAAAAATACATTTGTGTCGAAATATTTGCACAGTAGGTACAGTCAACAAAAGAGATATCTAGGCAGGGTATACTAACATATTTGTTCGGGTCAATCACCGTACAATAATTTAATCATTATGTGTTACTTAGAATAAGTAGTCAGTACGCTTTCGGCTATCATATCGGGCGCGACTCAATCTCATCTTATTCACCTCATTAGTTTTAATCGTTATCCCATTTGTACTGAAATATAGTCTTTTTATAATCTTTAATCTTAGTTTATATTTAAACTCACCCCAACTCCGAACAATATTTGTATGTGAATTGCTTCATGTTTAATTTCGTGACAATATACAATTTTGTGTTGGTGTGTTACAATCTAGGTGTATTGCAAAAACAAAGTAAAATAAAATTGAACATGAAGCAATTCACATACAAATATGTTAGTATACCCTGCCTAGATATCTCTTTTGTTGACTGTACACAAAGTGAAGCAACTTAAACAAACATTGAGTACAAAAAAGAAGCAACAACACAAGTCAAAGAACAATGGGTACATTTATTTAATTTAAGTAGGTACTATTTTAGAATTTGGAGGAGGAGCTCGTGGCTAAGTAATAACAGCCGCACGGGTCGATCCATCAGGTTAAGCTACGCTTGCCGGGGTCGGTCCGTGGATGGATGACCATATTTACATACTGAGACTCCTCCGTGCCTCGGAAAGCACGTTAAGCCGTTGGTCCCGGCTGTCATTCGTGGATCTTTGACAGTCGTTACGGGTCGTCAGTAGGCCGAAAGTCTGACAATCAGTCTTAACCAAGGGGTATCGTATTACCCAGTTAATGGGTTGTGGAGGTCAGATAGGCAGTCGCTCCATGTAAAATACTGGTATTCAGCTGCATCCGGTTAGACTGGAAGCCGACCCCAACATAGTTGGGAAAAGGCTAGGCAGATTGATTGACTATTTTAGAATTTTTGTCATTACAAAATTTGTCAATGCTGTAATAAGCTTTAAACAATACAACCTACTTCCAAAAACCGGCCAAGCGCGTGTCGGACCACGCACAATGAAGGGTTCCGTAGTTGGGATGAATTTATGTTAGGAACAAACTTAACATTGTAGTTGAAAAACATGTTCTCCCATACATTCCAACTGTAAATGTAAGTTTGTACTCACAATATTGATAGATTTACCATGTTATTTTAGGACCACAGACTTATTATAGGTTTTCCTGTAATCTTTGTAGATTACAGGAAAACAAAAAATACAGAAAATAGATCTTTACTTGTGTAAAGATCTATTTTCTGTATTTTTTTTCAAAATTTTAGGCCTAGTAGTTTCGGAGATAAGGGGGGTGGGGGAATGGTCAATTTTCATCTATTTTCTTAAATAAATAACTTTAAAACAATTTATTTTAAAATTATAAAAAAAAATATTTTTGAAACCCTCATAGTAAGCTCTTTCATTTGACATGCCACATGGTGTAGTTTGCAAAACTTTCTTTTTTAATTTTCTTATTTGCCCCCCAAAAGTGACCTCTATATTCAAAATTCATTTATTTAGTTTACCCGTCCGTGTTTGGGTCACAGAAATTCATATGTGTTCCAAATTTCAACTTAATCGGTCCATTAGATTCGGAGCAAATTGGCTGTGACAGACGGACAGACAGACACACGAGTGATCCTATAAGGGTTTCGTTTTTTCCTTTTGAGGTACGGAATCCTAAAAACAACACTATAAAGTGAAAAATAACTTTAATTTCGGAAGTCGGTGTCTATTCAAATGTATTTTCGTTTTTGCCACCGACTTCCAAAATTAAATTTATTTTTCATTTTATAGTGTTGTTTTTGGAAGTCAGTTGTATGTTTTTGTAAAAAGGTTTTTCTTAAATAACTTTAAAACAATTTACTTTAAAATTATAAAAAAAAATATTTTTGAGTCCCTCATAGTAAGCCCTTTCATTTGACATGCCACATGGTGTAGTTTGCAAAACTTTCTTTTTTAATTTTCTTATTTACCCCCCAAAAGTGACCTCTATATTCAAAATTCATTTATTTACTTTACCCGTCCGTGTTTGGGTCACAGAAATTCATATGTGTTCCAAATTTCAACTTAATCGGTCCATTAGATTCGGAGCAAATTAGCTGTGACAGACGGACAGACAGACAGACAGACACACGAGTGATCCTATAAGGGTTCCGTTTTTTCCTTTTGAGGTACGGAACCCTAAAAACAACACTATAAAGTGAAAAATAACTTTAATTTCGGAAGTCGGTGTCTAATCAAATGTATTTTCGTTTTTGCCACCGACTTCCGAAATTAAATTTATTTTTCATTTTATAGTGTTGTTTTTGGAAGTCGGTTGTATGTTTTTGTAAAAAAGTTTTTATTTTTCACTTTTTAGTGGTTCACATGTGCTTACCCCTTCACAGCGTACTGGCGTGATGTTATGTTATGAACTGGTGTAAACAATAAACAGACATGAGATTTCAGTAATCCCAGTCCATTTGCTATCATTTATTGAGGAGTTCCGTTGCCTATCTCAGAAGTTCTTCATCAGATTTTCACCAAATTGAAATAGGACCACTCCGAGAAAGTACTCTTCCAAAAACTATCCAAATCGCTTCAAGTGTGCCTATAAAATTGGAAGAGTTCTCTCTATTTCTCCAGGATCCCACCATCAGATCCTGACTTGATGATCATGGGACCACCTGGGAAGTATACCATTTCAAACAAAAAAAAAGGAACATACGAGCGTACGTACATAAAAAAAAGGTTCCGACGAATTGAGAACCTCCTCCTTTTTGAAGTCGGTTAAAAATATATGTAATAAATGGTAGTACGGCTGTAGACGGTATGATAAAATGTAAGGGATTTTGAAGTGTCATGTCAAGTGTCCCGGAACGTGTTAAGCTTTGAAGAGTTGATTTTTAAGATCTTGGCAAGCTAGAGTGGACCATTCAACTTGTAAATTAATAATTGTATCTTATTATATCTATCTCACTACAAAGGCCTCCCTTCCCTCTTTCCACTTTACCCAGTCTACTTACTGCGGTTGCGGGCCAATAAATTGTATCTTCAGATGTTAAATTTTATACATAATCAACATGTTCATGTAAGTAGTAGTCAAACTCCTTATTGAAATTGCTTGTCCAGAGACGTACATCTTTCCTTTTTTTTTGCCACCAAACGGCATTGAAGTGTTCCAACTTAGAAATGGTCGCCAAGTAGGTATTTGGTACTTTTGCACTTTATTATCTTCTTAAAGCGACGATAAGAGACTTTTAATGATTTTAATCTGAAGATCACGTATAAACGAGTAGATTTGGAAAAAATATTTGTTAAATTAGAGCATTTTGTTAATAACTTAATAGGTGAATATTTTATGTCTAACGCGGATAAAAAACTGAGAATCACGCAAAAACTATCAAACTTATTTTTACAAAACCTTCACCATTTTAAAGATAATTTAATTATTTATCTTTTGGTATACGTGTTTTAATATAAAACCAAAAATTTTATATTAAAACACGTATACCGAATTAGACGCATTATTAATAAATTAATAATGCGTCTAATTTGGGACAGCGCTCCTTGATGTGCGAGTCAAAAGGTATTGTGCGTTATTTAAATTACATCTTACACAGTGATACCCCATCAGCATGACAAACAATCCTTCAACCAAATAATCAAAACCCGTCCCACTAACCTCAAATCATTCGTCCACATCAATCCGATAAAAGGAAAAATGACACGAACCTAATAACAGTTTCCTGAAAGACCTTATCGAAGGCATCGCGTTTAATCTGGACAGCTATAAGTGGTCGGACCCATGTCAAAGTACATGAATAGGTACTCCTGGGATGACGATATTAGGAGGACTTGTCGAGATTGGCATGATGGCCACATCATGGTTAAGTCTCAAGTGTGCTATTTGTTTTTTTGTCAGAACGAGGTACCTACTTTTCATTTTAATAGGAAAAAAAAGTATTTTATAGTTAAGTTATTAAATTAATCTTTGCGCTCTACCATGGTGTGGGTGACAGTTGACGAACTGTTCCTTTTCACTCTTGAACGTTATCGCGATTTACAATCATGATTTAATATTTTTGCTGCAACCTAAATATCATAATCGTAAAATACGGATTCAATAATAACTGTAGTAAATTAAATAAATCATCCTGCCAAAATGTTATTATCTATAAATAAAATCAAATTTAAAGAAAAATGAAGCAAAGTGATAGGCGTGTAACGTGACACCATAGACATGTTTAGTGATGAGATGTAGGTATTGCTATTATGGGTTTTTATCGATAGACGATATTTTTTGTAGAAAAAAAGTTTACTGTGTATTTTTAAATTTTTGTTGGTAGACATTTTATAGAGTTAAATTAGCCAAAAAAATGATACCATGAATTTTTTTTTTTTTAAATAAATATCGGTAGTGCTTTGAACATGATGTTTTAATGTTTTGTATTAAATACATATTTTAAAATAAATATAATAATATTATGATATATCAAAGACATTTTTAAAATTATTAGGAGAACGTGATTTTTGCTTTAAAGAATCGTTATCGATAAAATTGAATTGTGCATATTGTCACTGACCTAGTCATGCCATACTGACATGTACCATGCACCGGCATGACATGGTGCGCAAACATTATAATAGATAGGTTTTAAGTTTTTTGAACACACAAACCTCACAAGACTGTGTTTATCAGTTATTTAAGCTAACAAACAGATTTGGCATTTGTGAATGGAGTTGGACAAGGCCCCTCTGCACAGCAGTCGACGGCTAAGCTACGCATTAGCTTCTTTTTGTATAAAAAATGTATGCGGGAACGTGCACTGCTACCCACGGCTGCGCTTCGCACGAATGCGTGGCTGGCAAACCATGAACCGTGCAGCTAACGTGACAAACATCTCCGTGCACATCTTTCGTAGCAGTGACGGTTGAGTGACATTAAGCCGGCCACACGTAGCTACACACACATTATACACGCCCACTATTCACATTTGAGCTACGTAGCAACAAGCCCACGCACTGATAGCTGACCTGCACTACGCCAACACGCGCTAACTCGTAAAGCGCTTGCGATGGTTTGGGAGAGAGAAGGGCGTACGAAAAATGGCTGCCGTGGCTTCAAAACGTGTCTTAATGGCCAGTAGGCGGCCCACTTATTAAAAATGGACCGCCAGTTTTAAGAGTGGACCGCTTGCCGGCGGACTGTGTAATGTATGGGGCTCTTACGCTTCGCTCCGGCAGCGCATCCGCGCCAACTCACGCGTTTACCTCTGACGTCATACTAACACGCAGCCATGCGTAATGTTCGTGTGTCCTGCTATGTGTTGTTATGTATGGCAGCTCGTATTAAACAAAGCTAAGAAAACGTGTAAAACATAGCCATTAGCCAATCATCTTTCCTAATAATCGTCATCAAAACAGACTTTCGGCCATGGCGACCATTCTCAGCAGAGACCAGCCCTCGGCGCGGTAGATATTATAGTGCACAAGTGTGTGCGCAATCACAGGTGCAAAAATATACCCATCTTCCCTCTCTCTCATAGTCCGATGGGACGGCAATCCGACACGACCGGAGAGAGATAAGGCGCAGGGCCAACGGTTTAACGTGATTTCCGAGGACGGGGGTATCACACCGGCAACTTCCAAACACCGGAAAACCCAATAGATAACACTTTGCCCCGAACCACAGATTAATACAGTTGGGATACTCCACAAAATCATTTAAATAAAAAGCGACTTTTGCTGCGACACAATAAAGTGCAATTCAGGTCGCACAACGAATGAAGCTCTTTCTATCGCGTAACTCTTATACCTTCTGACTCGTTAGAGTTGTCTTCTTTTACGACGCGGCGCGTGAGAGAGTATCGAATAACGTGCGAGCCAGCCTGTGCGCGGTAGCCCACACTGAATTGACCCAGTGAGATGAGCCCGCCGCGTGCTTGTAGCTTCATACCTAAACCGCAGATTGTCCTATCTGTATTAATCTGTGCCCGAACTGGGAATCGAACCCAAGATATCACGCTCAGCAGTCACACTTTGACTAGTCTCCACGACACAGGGAATCCTAGTGTGGAGGCTAGTGTTATGTGAATATTTAATGCTTAGTTCTTAAACAATAAAGTTTTATCATTATTATTATTTATTATTATTAAGTGTGACTCGTGGTTGCCCACGAGGGCTACTGGGCAGTCTACTATGAAAGCTATGATTGACTATATACATGTTCATAAAACATTTCATCTCGATCTCAACAGAAATCAAAACAACAACCTCTATAGTTCTTCGAAATTTCTCAACGAACAAGGTAAATGCATTTCTTTTTTTTTTTTTAAATCGATTCATTGCGTAATTCAATGTCAAGGCTAACAACACAATATCTACCCTTATCTCCTTCATTTCCTTTCTCCCTCTAATTATTCCAAACAGTACTATATAAACGTCTCACTTTTTCCAAATGAACAAAACTTCTAGAAAGCCTAGAAATGTACCTATACCTACAAAATAGTTTTTGTAACGTCCAAAATGTGCCAGTCTCTTTACACCCGATTTCCTTAAGGGTTCCCAGAAAAAGGGACTATTTAAATTTTCCCCCCAAAAACGGAGATGTCTGAAAGAATTCTTTAATTAAATACATTTTCACGCTTCAAGTTTTTCTCCTTTTACTCTAAATCCCTCTTAGACCACTGAGCCTTCAGTTAGATTGGTGGGCGCAATTCATCTTTTTAAGTAACTGTTTTGTTTTACGCCTCGAGAGTATTAGCGATTTAAGCCTTATGATTATCAGAATACATAATAGTACAAATACAGAAGATTCTCTCCGCAAAATCATTTAAGTAAATATCGACTCTTGCTACGACACAATAAAATGCAAATCAGGTCGCACAACGTTTAGCTTCTGACTCGTTAGGGTTGTCTTCTTTTACGACGCGGCACGTTAGCGAGTATCGAACTAACGTGCGAGCCGGCCGGTGCGCGGCAGCCCACACTGAATTAGCGCGACAAGTCGAGCCCGCCGCGTACCTTCATACATAAAATGCGGAGTGCGCCTGACCTGGCATTACACTAACTCTCTGCAATAGTAGGTAGATAACTGTAGATATTTTTTTTTATATAGATAAAAAAGAATTATTGATATTATTGACATTTTTATTTTATTTTTTTATTGATGTTTTTTTATTTTATTTTTTTATTGATTTTTGAGCAATGACTATTATTTTCATTCTAAAATCAATCAATCAATCTATCAATTTTATTTTCTCACCACAATTTGTATATACTATATATTACTGTACATTGATCAGATTCGACACTGATACACAATTCAAATAAGTAGGTATACAATATTGTGGGAGACTGGTGCCTAAGCTAGGCTCACGGCCTGTGTTTCAGGATACCAGGATCCCAACCCTTTACATTTTCATTTTGTAAATTATGCATTCCAAGCGCGCTGACAGAATGTGGTAAGGACTCAAACAATATTTACTTTGATTAATATTTAAAGGTTAAGAATGCGAGACGAATATTAGTAGATGTGTAGTATGGTGAATGCGTGGGTGTGTGAAAATGGAAGAATTAAACAATGTATGAATCTTTCAGTCTCAAAATGCACGTCCCTCCTCTGCTTGTTGTAACATCTACCTAGCCTTTTCCCAACTATGTTGGGGTCGGCTTCCAGTCAAACCGAATGCAGCTGAATACCAGTATTTTACATGCAGAGACTGCCTATCTGACCTCCACAACCCAGTAATTGGGTAATACAATACCCCTTGCTAAGACTGATTGTCAGACTTTCGGATTTCTGACGACCCGTAACGACTGTCAAAGATCCACGAATGACAGCCGTGACCAACGGCTTAATATACTTTCCGAGCTACGGAGAGGTCTTGGTATGTAAAAATGGTCATCTATCCACGGACCAACCGCGGCAAGCGTAGCTTAACATAATAGATCGACCCGTACTGCTGTTATTACTCCCTGGCTCCCTGTTTACACTGCACGCACGTCCGTTTCAGCTCGCAGCCATAAGCCTTCTTTATTTTAATTATAAACTTGTAAACTAAACTAAACTAAAAATTATAATCACTAGGTAGATCGACACAAACCACAAGTTGTATAAATCTTATTGCATTAACCCCATAGCTGAACACTGTCTCTTAAGATACAGGTAACCCTAGTTTAAGAGGCAGGGCTCACCAATTATTGTTTACAGATTTCTACAGCATAGCTTATTCCTCCGTACTTGCTTCCTACCACTACCTTTTTGTTAACCAAGGTTTATATATAAGTCTGTAACCTTCTCTTTTTTGGAAATAAATAAATTTTATTTTATTTATTTATTTTATAAGCAAAGTGGATGAGGGAGGAGCAGGAGGAAGATGTGCCCGCCCCCGCCCCACCACAGTGTGCGGCGTGCACGCATGAGACGATGAATCATCACTATTATTCACATACATAATTATTCGCCTGTATTCCCCAAACAGACCTTTCGTTTCAACCGACTTAAAAAAATGAAGAGATTTTCATATTTTTGACACGTTATTATTTTTTAGACCATTAAAAGTTTTAGTTGATAAACCACACGTGGCCTGAAAAGTAGTAAATATGGTACCACAAATTACCGTAGTCCTACACAACATAGCTTTCTCATTATATCATGGACTGCAGAGAATAGCACTCGTTCCATGCAAACTGAACGCGTGTCAGCATTCTTTAGAGAGCGGCCGTATTATGCTAAACGTTGACATTTTTATATTTATTTATGTTAAAACGATGTTCATGCATTTTTATAGGTCTCGCTTAACGTTTGAGAGGTATAATGTGGAACTACTTTTAAAAAATATTTACATGAAGATACTAAATTAAATTATGCAGAATAGTAACTTACCTTGGTCTGATTGTTATTTCTTCCCTTAAAACAAACAATAAGAACAAAAGATTTTTTTTTTTTTTTTGGTATCTACCTATAGTATGTGTCTGTCAGAATACACTACTGTCACCTGCTACCCTCTTATTTCGATTTTGAACACTTTTAGAACCAAAAATAGATGAATAACTACCTACTTCACATGTTAGATTTGAGGTATTCCACTTAGAGCACTGATTTGAATGGCACTTGAGCGCTTCCACTAACAGCACTGAAACAAAGTTTAGTAAAGTGCGATTCAGTGGAACAGTTTATTGATAAAATATAAATCAATCAGAGTCGCTATTCTCGTATTTTGAAGAACGTTCACATTCTAAATCTGCGTCTCAATATCTGTCAAAAAAACCTTTAATTTCCCTCCTTTTTTTACATTGACGGTCGCGTGTGATTGCGACTTGGATTTAATAGTTTTTTTAAGTACGGAAATTGGACTTTAGATTAACTTAAATGTATATAAAACCCAGAGACTGTACTTACATAGTGGAGCCTCTCTGATTGCAAGTCGGATCGCAAGTGGTTCCGTATTGTCGTGTATCATCAAAATATCGTGAACCGAGTCAGTTTCCGCTGAGCAGCGAGCTTTGCACAGGTAGGATAGATAAAGTGTATGTTGATAAGATAGTAAGCTATTCAAAACACTTGTCTGTAAGTACTTCTGTCAAAATTGCCAAATTAGACGCATTATTAATTTATTATACTTATAGAGGCATGAGGGACCGGGTGTAAAGTTCACTCATCCTCTATTGAAAAAGGAGGATCCTCCGACCAGACGGGTGTTGTGTCTGGTGGGCAACTGCCCGACGGTTGATGTCGGGATGTTGTATAATATGCTAGTCGCGCGGTAAACTGATTGCGCGACGTCAGCGTGTGACGCGTAGTTCGTATGTGGCGATGTAGATTCCGCCACATACTTAAAATAAAAGATATTTTAATAAAACACGTATATTAAAATATATAATATAAGGTTTCATAAAAATACGTGTGACAGTTTTTGCGTGATTCTCTGTGTTTTATCCGCGTTAGACATAACTTCATTACATTAAGTAATAAACGTAATCTAAAATATTCACAAATTAAGTTATTAAAAAAATGCTCTAATTTAACACATTATATCTTTTCCAAATCATAAACACTACTCGTTTAGACGTGATCTTCAGTATAACTTCATTAAAAGTCGGTTATCGTCGCCTTCAGAACTAAGACCAAGAGCCAGAGATTTCCTCGATGCTATCGACGGACGCACCAACTGCATCGTTGGTCTAGGCGTCACAAAGCGCTACTGCTGAGCATAAGGTCTAGAGTTCGATACACAAGTCGGGCAAAGTGAAGAAATAAAAGAAGTGCTAAAATGAAGTTTTACCTAGCCTTACATTATAATAATTTTTGTTATAGATATAAAATATATCCTGTAAGCCTAATGTAGCTTGTTCATAATAAGGTAGCGCAAAAGATTGTTCCTGCTTAGACATTAAAAATATAATAGGTTGGGGAAAAAGTTTCTTCGCATTTTTTAAGAAAATTCAAAACATTTTTTAATATACATTATTTACATTTATCTAAAGTATGTAGGTATCATTTTGTTCGATAATTTTTTGCCATCTTGTAGGTAGGGACATGATCCCATTGCTATAGAAATTTTGGGACTTCTGATCAAAATACCGCGACAGTGGTTTTGGCAGTCCTCCCGTGATGTTAACCTGACACTGCCTAAAGAATTCTGAAGAGACCGAAACAGGTGGAAATCTGAAGTTGCAAGGTCAGGACTATACGGCGGATGCATTAACACTTCCCAGCCAAACTCTTTTAATTTTTGCTGAGTGGCTAAAGATGTCGAAAGAAAGACCTCACATCTACAGTTATCATGATAAAAAATCACACCCCTTCTGTTGATTAATTCCGGCCGTTTTCTCTCAATTTCTTGCTTTAATCTCATCAGTTGTTCGCAGTAGAGTTCAAAATCGATAGTCCTGCCTGGTGGTAACAGCTCATAATGAATAATGCCCTTCCAATCCCATCACACACACCTTGTTGCGAGTTAACCCGGGTTTCGCCACAGTCTGTGAAGCCTGACCGGCCTTTCACCACGAGCTTTTTCGCACGTTCTTGTCGTACGTGATCCACTTTTCATCACCAGTTATCAACTTCTTCAAAAATGGTTCGGTTTCATTACGTCGTAATAAAGAATCATTAATGAGTACACGGTTCATTAGGTTTCTTTCAGTGAGCTTGTGAGGTACCCAAATATCGAGCTTTTTTGTGTACCCAGTTTTTTTCAAATACGCCAAAACTGTTTTGTGGTCAATTCTCAGTTCTTCAGCTACGTCGTAACTACTGATATGACGATCTTGCTCCACTTTTTCAAAAATGGCATCTATTTTATCCGTAATAGGGCAACCAGAGCGACGTGCATCTTTGACATCAAAATTTCCGGATTGAAAACGCTTAAACCAAATTTGTGCTACTCTCACAGACACTGCACTGGGTCCATAAACATCGCAATTTTTTTTCGCTGCTTGCGTTGTATTTTTACCTCTTTTGTAGTAAAATTTTAAAATGTATCGAATTTCTTCATTAGATTCACTCATCTTGACAGTACGAAAAATAAATGAAAATCACACATTTTCCTAATTTAAATATGGAATTATGTTCTTTAAAATTTAAACTTTCAATGATACCAAAACCAGCCAGATACAAATAGTATAGCCAAAGAGATTTTATTTTAAGTTCATACATACTATAATGCGAAAAGGCTTTCCCCAACCAATATGTTAATTTGATTAAATCCTATTTGATAAGTACTGTCGTAAATATACGGCCTGAAACACAGGTTTAAATAAACTTAGATCGGGCAATGCACTACATTACCTGAACAGAATTCAATTTTTTTGCAATATTATTTTATATTTGCCATACTATACTCGTAGTTTTTATCCAGATTATTATAAGCCTAGATTAATATTTACTACTGAACCATATAAATAAGTAAACTATTTACAAAAAAAGTGTACATAATTATATGGTTCAGTATATTATTTATTAACTTATTTTTTTTTTATTCTTTTTTTATAACTGTTACTGGATTTTTCCATCAGAAATTTCTCAGTAGCAGCCCGGAGGCTAGATTTATGCCCGGTTGATGGCAATAGGCTCGCCCCCTGTTACAAGGGACTTTTACACATAACTGGCGAAATGTGGATCTACTATACGTACACCTCTGCCTAACCCTTCGAGGATTACAGGCGTTATGTTATGTTATGGAGCCTTAAGTTTAATAAAGTTAGTAAGCAACCGGACTTTTAGATAAACGTTAAATGTAGGTATAGTCCGCGAGGCCTAAGCTGAGCTTTGCATTTGTGTGAGTGCACATAGATAGTGCAGGTGTGACGTCCGGCCTAGAGCGCGACGCGTTCTTTGCTTGGATTAAAACCGGTTTGTACTGCTTTTTGGCAATCGGCCTGAAGCGCGGTGCGCCCCTCACACGACACAACTCCGCTTCTTTGGTGATCACTCACACAAATGAAAGCTCAGCTTAGGCCTCGTGGACTGTAGCTTGTCCATTCTGAAATGACGCGCCCCACTACTGCATTTACCCTAGTTGTACGTATATAAATTTAAGAGCGGTGCGCATCATTTAAGAGTGAACAAGCTACACTTTAACAACTATAAACCTTCTAGTTTTACGTAGAAATATTGTGCGATGCTCAAAAGTGCCAGAGAGGACACTAAGCCGTCGGTTCCAGTTGTCATAACAATACCTGTGCAGCCCTAATCCCGGGTAGTCAGAAACCGGAAAGTTTTGACAACCGGTTTACACATAGGACATCCATTATAGTGTCCAGTAACTCGGTTGTGACATAAGGGAATCTGAATTGAAACCAGTCCCAAAATATTTGTGAAACTAAGGACAATGATAATACTGGGATGTTAGTTAGCTGTACGTAAATTAGCGTAATTTATTTATTTATATATTAATAAGGCACTTCAACGATTTACTCTCTAAAAGATACAAAAACAAGAAAACATACAGTTTTAGGTATTGTGAATTCGTCACTTACAGAAGTCTAATAAAATCTAAAAATAATAAAAAAAAATCTATATACTCGTATATAATACAAAGAGAAGTCCTGACTGACTGACTGATCAACGCCCAGCCCAAACCCTTGGACCTAGAAAGCTAAAATTTTGCACAGAGGTTCCCTTTATAATGTAGACAAGGAATAAAGAAGGGTTTCCTGGTACTTAGTACCTTCCCGTAGGATATTTTCCGACATCCACGCGGCTGAAGCCGCGGGCAAAAGCTAGTATAATAATAATTCTCGCTTGTATTCCCCGAAGAAAAAAAGCATAAAAGCATCATTAAGCATAATCAGCTAATAACGTTACCACTGCTGGGACACAGGCCTCCCCGAAGCGAAAAGCAGAGATTTAAATGTAAGTAATATACACCCACATTATGCCAATTACTTCCATGTTTGCCTCTTAATGAGAAATAAAAAATAAAAAAACCCAATTAAAAAAACAAAAATTACTCTGCCCGATCTGCGAGGTAAATGCGTAACACACTCACAAAAATCAGTCTGCCGATCTGCGAGGTTAATGCGTAACACACTCACAAAAATCAGTCTGCCGATCTGCGAGGTTAATGCGTAACACACTCACAAAAATCAGTCTGCCGATCTGCGAGGTTAATGCGTAACACACTCACAAAAATTAGTCTGCTGATCTGCGAGGTTATTGCGTAACACACTCACAAAAAATATTCTGCCCCACTTGCGAGGTAAATGCATAACACACTCACAAAAATCACTCTGCCCGACCTGCGAGGTAAATATGTAACACACTCACAAAAATCAGTCTGCCCGACCTGCGAGGTAAATATGTAACACACTCACAAAACAGTCTGCCGATCTGCGAGGTTAATGCGTAACACAATCACAAAAATCACTCTGCCCGACCTGCGAGGTAAATGCGTAACACACTCACAATCCCAATGCTGTTTATTTTTGGTAATCAACAATTCATTGCGTTATTTACGTTGTCGAGCAGATGGTTTTTGTTTAAGCAATGCAAGCAATAAATAAACGTATTTTCTTTCTTTCTGTCTTTCAATGGGTTATCAATTTCCTTCTTAATCCTCCGAATTGTGATGGAAGGTATGTTACGCAATTATGGTGCTGGGACTGGGAATCAAATCTAGGACCCTACGCTCAACATTCGTGCTTGCAACTACTAGGTTAATGCTTTATATGTTTCAGCAAAATCAGTGCAGGTACGGGTCATAAATCGAAATCCATTCGGTCCTCTGAAAATCTCAGAAAGCGTTCAGATCTCAAGACACCAATACTTTCACATCCTTTGATCGCAAATCCGATCGACTTCGTAAAGCAGATGCTATTGTGCACCAAAACGACTGACTTTCAACGTTTGATGTAGGTAGGTACTGCGACGGCGATGCATGTTCTTGTAAACGTAGTAGTTTGTAAAAGAGGACAGTTGCACCGTCTTAGTTTAAAAGGTGAACGCTAACCAGCCGTTGCGTCTAAAAATTTTGGCTACATAAAAATAAAAAAAATAAATCCTTCCGACCGAACTTCGGCCACGGTGGCCAATCTCAACGGAGATTAGCCAAGTAAGCAGGAGATTATTATAGTGAACAAGTGCGTGCGCAAACAAAGGGGCACTCTCTGCTCCTTTAGGGTGCGTACACCCAGACAGTCCGTATTTACAGGATTGTTTGATTGATTTTAACGGATCCGTCGCTACTGGAGGTAATTTTCACAACGCATTTACAGGACCGTTTTTAATCAATCATCAATAATCGAATCAGTATTTTAAGGTCAGGTTGTTCGGGCCTGTAGTGCTATTCTGTAAACATCTCACCGTGATAACTCGGGTGAAGTGAGCGTGAAGTGAGCCGTCATTCCACATAATGCTAGGGTTTGACACTATTGACAGCTCACTTTAAGATCACTTCACTTATGTTTTCACGGTGATGTATTTACAGAATAGCACTACTGTAGGCCTTTGAAACGCTACCTCCACCTCCCCTAAATGCAGCGCGACGTGTTTATTTACGACGCGCCGCCGACGATTTTGCAGAAAATCCATGCCACAATGTAAAATATTTGCTGTTGATCAACTTAATTAGTTTTTCTTAGGTCGATATTTATTCCTTAGATTTACATTTTATGGTGTCTACGGTGGAGTGAACTAAGATGATTACATAAAATGTCGTGAACTAAGATGATTACATAAAATGTCGTGAACTTGTTTTCACATTATCAGATAACGATACCAACACGATTCGATAGCGATAGGTTCAATTATTACCGGCCCCATGATACTGTTGAATATCGATGACCATCGCGACTCGACAAACAAGCACACTACTAAGTATCGACGTCTCGAAGCCGGCAGTGCGAAAAATTTTGCTCAAGTTAAAGAATGCCCACTACTCTCACCCCGCACTGTCTTCGCCGGTAGATATCGTGCCGATATCGGTGTCGGTGTATGTGGAAATCGGTTACAATGTTATGGGCATGTGATGCGGAGAATGAAGAAAATGTCGTCTGGAATGTTTTGATTATGAATCTGGATGGCTATACGAGTAAGGGAAGACCAAAGAAACGATGGATGATCTGTGTGAAAGATGATATGGCTAGAAAGGGAGTGACTACCGTGATGACAACTAAGTAATAGAGAAGTATGGAAGATAAAAACAAGTTGTATCGACCCGAAAAAAATGGGATAAGGGCAGGAGAATGTAGATGATCGGTGTCTGTCGTTGACTACGACGATATAGGTGACAATAAAACACAATGTAAAATCGAATTATTCCATTACTTCACTGGGCGGAGCAGGAAACGAATATAGCAGATAGTTTCAGATTTAACCTTTAAATGATTATCATCGCGCTAAATCTTTATGGAGTTAAGGCTTAACGGATGGAAGGATGTCAATCGTGATATAATAAGAATAAGAATAAGAATAGAATAAGAATAAGAATAATTTATTGTTTAATAAATTACATTCAATGTGTTGTTTCCTGGAACTCACACTAGGATTCCCTGTGTCGTGAGATCCAGGCTGCTTCGTTCCGTTAACATTTGTAGCTATACATGAAATAGGTTTAAATACGTTACAATAAATTTCTCAATTTAAAATAATTTACTCGTAATTAATATGAAAGGAAAATACAATAAAAACTAATTTACAAAAGAAAACTAATGATAAAACACAAAGAAAAACAGTAGATTTCCAAATATGTATGTATTATGTGTGTGTTGTGTGAGGGGGTGTGTTGGTGTGTATGTGTGATATATAAATAGTATGTTTGTGATATAGAATAGTAAATAAATATATGTATCAGTTAGGTTAAGAAGTTTTCAGTCATATCATAGTCCAAAGTAAGAAGCCATTTTGTAACCGCAATTTTGCATTTATTATGCGTAAGTTGCAGAATTTGGAGTCGGTTATTGAGTTTCGAGTAAATGTGCGGTCCCATAAAACCGTACGACCTTCTACCGATTGTTTTACGGCAGCGAACCTTTTCCCATTGAACCCTTCGACTTGACGGGATACAAGTGCACATGGAGGTTTTGTGAAATCTTAGAGTGACTGACAGGATGTAAAGCTGTCTGACTCTAAGAACTCCCACTTCGGTGTAGAGTGTGTTAGTGGAGTACCGGAATGGTCTTCCATAGGCAACCTTAAGCAGAGCTCGTTGAGCTCTTTCAACCTTTATTAAAGAGGTTTTACCAGCCGCACCCCATGCTATTATACAATAGTTAAGGACCGATTGACAGAGAGAGAAGTATATCATCTTTAGAACTGAGTCATCTGCAATTTTACCCAGCTGCTTAAAGATACGGAGCATCTTTCGAACCCTACCCCTTAAAGCACTCAGATGAGTGGACCATGACAAACGGTTATCTACAAAGACTCCCAAGTATTTAATCGAGTCGGTTTGTTCGATGTATGGGCAAGTACAATTTTCTGGGCTAGAACAGGAGTGCAGCTGTATACAAGTTACAGAGTTAGGGGCGGAACGTTTCGAGATGGCAAAGTTAATTGCCTTCGTTTTGTCAATATTTAGCGTCAAAAGGTTATGCTGCAGCCAATTCGCAATAGCTTTAACCCCGCTTTCAACGGATAACTTAACGTCGTCCCAAGTTTTTCCATAAAATACGATTGCGGTGTCGTCAGCATATGTAAAAATTTTAGCTTGAGGGATTTTCAAGGCGCATAGTCCATTTATATATATGAGGAATAGGGTAGGCCCCAGCACGCTTCCCTGTGGCACACCAAATTGCACTGTGTTTAGGTCACTAGAATATTCCCCTAGCACTACTTTTTGCGTTCTATCGTTGAGATATGAAATAAACCAGTCCAGTGCAGTGCCACGAACTCCCAGAAGCGACATTTTCTTAATCAAGATTTTCCTAGATATTGTATCAAATGCCTTGGCGAGGTCCAGGAAGATGCCAGTACATGCCTGTCCTTGACCTAGATTGAGGGTTATAAAATCTGCTAAGTTGGCTACTGCATCCTCCGTGCACCTACCAGCCCGAAAACCGTACTGATTGTCCGACAATAATCTATTTTGTTCTAGGTATGCGAGTAGTCGTTTATTCACAACTTTCTCAAGAATTTTTGAGAGAGCTGTCAGCAGGGAAATCGGGCGATAATTTGAAGGGATTTTAGGATCTCCACTTTTAAATATCGGGCATATATTGGCAATCTTCATGCAATCAGGTACTGTACCAGTACTTAGGCTAAAGTTGCACAGAAAGGCAATCGGTCTGGCCAAAGTATGTGAATATTGTTTTAAAAAGGTGTTATTAATGCCATCATAACCTGTCGCTGACGCTGTTTTTAAATGGGAGATAATAGAAAATATTTCTTTTTCATCAGTTGGATTAAGGAAAAAAGAGTTTGGGCTATTGTTTACGGTACTGTATTGTACGTTGTTACGGGTCAAGTCAGTCTCAGTTAATTCTAATAGACTGAGTGTTTTTGCTGCAAGGTTCTGGCCAACAGTTGAAAAATAGTCATTCACTTTATTTAATGTGGGAACAGGGTTGTCGGGTAATAATAACATAAGAACGGCTATTTTAGTCAACATTCATCCAAGCAAATAGCTTAGTGGTTCGACGACTTCTTTGCAAACCTGTGGTTAAAAGTTCGATTCTCAACTGTTGATATTTTTATCGATTCTTTTTTTACATTTTGTTATACTGTTATTTGATAGTTCGTAGAACGTACACAGAATCCATGAAGTTTATTCCTTTTATCCGCTCACACGAGCGCGGTGTGAATCGGGTCCGTGGAGTCAGTTTACCTAATATTGTACGTGGTGTGAGTTCTATACCAAGAAAATATTTTTTTATTATTAACGTTGTTCCATCACTAAAGTAATAATAAAAAAATATTTTCTTGGTATAGAACTCACATCACGTACAATAAATATCAATGGTTAGCTGACAGTATTAATGAGAAATCCCGTGTGTACAATCTACTGTTATATTTTTTAGCGATAGTCGGGTTCGTCAGGAATAATCTATAAGAATCACTCAGTGTATCAGTGTTGTGCCATTATGTATTAAATGCAGGAACGGCACGAACAGGCGTTTACGAGTATTTATTCACTAAAAACGAAAAACTTTGCAAGCAATGGGAAATTGCTACTGAAGGCTGCGGGTTTCGACCTTAGGACGAGCTGCTTCTCAAACGAACGACTCTGTGTATATTTTGGCTGCTGAGACCACAACTACAAACGTACTGTACAGAAAAGTTTTATAAAATATGGCTGTTGTTTTAGTATATTGTGAAGTCGCGGGCGGAAGCTAGTTAGAGATAAACATGATTTTGAGGTAGTAAGGTGAAAGTTTCAAATTGCAATGGTTCTACTGGGTATCAAAAAGTCACGCAAAAGTTAATGTTAATAGAAATTTAATGTTTTCGTTAAAAAAAGATCTCTTTTGCAAAATTTCATGCTTCTAGCCCAGCGATTTAGGCTGTGGATTGTCTGTCAGTGAATATAAGAATTTTATCAAGTAGACAAGCCGTGTGCCTGATGGTATTTCCCATCGACATAAATGGTGAATTTTCATCCCCTATTTAACCCCTTTAGTGACTGAATAAAAAAAACAATAAGATTTTTATTAAGTACGGGTTAAAAATGGTCGTACTGCTTTGCTTCTGCTGTAACCATATTCTTTTGTTTTTGATGTCGACCACTGCTCATAAAGATAAGTAAATATTGACAACTACAGAAGGAACAATTGCCGTACTTTATTGTCAAGGGACGTACCTACTGCTACAGCTATAATTTATCGAATCTACTATTCTAAGACATCAAAATTTATTTAGTGTATTTTTTAACCGGCCCCGCTCATGTCGGATTGCCATCCCTTAGGACTATTAGCCTAAAAAAAAATTGCAAGTCTTGTATCAATATGTTAAAAGTTACAAACCAACAAACATACGATAGGTACGTCATCGACTAACTTGCTTTGGAACATGGACACCGAGTGATAGGTACGGTTACCGCCTAACCAGGCAACATTCACACGGCGCTATTTTTCAAGTGTATAGAATACGATATTTTATCGTATACAGTGACTTTTTGTACTCAAAACTGAAAGTTTGTTCACACAGCTAAAACGATAAAAGAAAATAATCTCTTCGATCTACAATTTTTATCGTGTTCATGCATTAGGTCATGTTAGTATAGCACTTTTGTTTGAAACAGCTCGACGAAATTCTCTGGCAGAAAATCGTCACGATACGAAAAAACGTTTAAATGCCCCCTACATGCGACTATGTCTCTTTGTCTCTTTTTCTATTATATCTTGAAAGAGACAAAGAGAGAGAGGACAAAACGACGACAGACGAGGACGGAGAGGGGGAAAATTTTCGAATTTTACTTCATGGGTGTCGTTTTCATGGTTTTCGAGGGAGCCAAAGCCGGTAGTGAAGTTAAATTGAAAATTCAAGATGGCGGCTGTGAAAATTTTGTGTTTGTGTTTTAAATCATACGTTAGTAGGAACTTCATTCCTGACGGTGGTCCCCGACCGCACATTTTTATTTTTTTCTAATTTTCATTGTTGTTGCCAGAGTGAAAGTTGATTATATTAGTATCCAACCGACAACCGGATACATTGTATTTATACATATTATGTGTAATTAATGTAGGATATGGTAGTAGCGAAGACAGTTCGATGGAGAGTGAAATAGTAATATGGATGAATCTGATGAAAAAATCTTAGAAAAATGTGTTTTAAAACTTCTTCATAAAGGACCACGATAAAAAATTATAAACTACTCGCGCTTGACTATAATTTTATCGATAATAATTTGCAATGTGTCTTAACACTATCGTAAGATGACAATTAAACGTCATCATACCACATATAAATAATCACATTTTCGAAAACGATATTATGAATTATAACTATAATATAATTACGAGATATTTTTTTCTGAGCTGTCGCAATTTCATATCCAATGTGTTCTTCTTTTATTTGAATTTTTTTGAACAACAGCAGGGAGAGCGAATTTTTAAAAATTTTGACACAGGCCCAACCTCCATGACGTCCCGCAGGACTCTGATCGCGAGCGGATTTAGCCAAATTTACTAATTTTGAGTTTATTTAAAAAAAATCTATTAAACTCAAAAATCCAACCGTTAAATTCCCTCCGAAAACGATTACCTCATGATACATGCAACTTTCATATAATTTTATGCTGTAATTAGGAAATGAAACGGAAAATGGTTTTGAAATCGAGCATGTTTCGGATTTTTTTTTAATCGAGGAAAGTACAACGTATCGTGTTTTGAACCGTTAATTTCCCTCAAGCAAGGATGTATCTATGGCATATATTTTTTTCAGGACCTTAATACACTAATTTGACCATTTAAAATTGATTCTGAAAACAGGAAAATTCGGATAACCCCCCGTTAATACTGTTGTGTGTGGTAACTCGCTCATAAGCTACGTACGCCATCGTCGAATACAACCGCATGAGATAAAACGAACCTGTAAATCGGACCGTTGTATATTTTGTCGGATCGGTATTTTTTACTGGATCTGGAATAATGACATGTATGTGTACTCGCTCATACAACTACATTGCCATCGCCGAATAAAAACGTATACGATAAAACGGACCTGTAAAACGGACCGGCTGTCATTCCAATGCCTTAACTCTCATTACAATGAGATGGCAATCCGACACGACCGGAGAGAGTTCTGTCGCAGGACCTACGGGTGTACGTGCTATTCGAGGCACGGGGGCTTCACACCACCAACTTCAATCTCCGGGCTTGCTACTAAGAATTTGTTTGACTTTTTTTGTTTTTTTTTTTTATCAATTTTTTTTTATTATAACATAAACATAACATAACGCCTGCTTTTCCCGAAGGGTTAGGCAAGGCCTACCCTACCTCATAGTAGACCCGCATTTCGCCTGCTATGTTTAAATCTCATGAAATATGGAGTGACCCTATTGCCAGGGTTGTAACGAAAATCAAAAATATTTGAATTAACACACACAACATAATTAAAGTTTAATTCAGATTGGTGCTATTTTGACACTTGCTTGTATTTGAATTGTATCAATTTGACAAAACTTCTAAATAAATTCGATTTAATCCAGAGCTGCAAGATATAGGGATTTAGCTGTTTCTTTTGTCAGTGAAGACTCAGTTTACGGACGTGGAGAACCGACACTCGATGAACCGATGTACTGAATTGAAGCAACGTGATTGTGCATCCCTATTGGGCACATTTAGAATAGTATTCTTTAGTTGGACACGCTTTAAAGTCGAAAAGAGACGATACCAGTCGTGTGATTGTAAGACCTCATTCTAAACTTCAAACCTGAATCCGCTGTGAGATACTTGATTGGCATTCTAAATACTCGGTTGATAATTCGAATTTACACTAGCGCTACCCTTGCGAGCGTGTCAGCGAGTTGACCTAAATTGACCGTAAGATTTTGACAGATAAAGTATGAGATGACGTAAGAAGTGGCATTCAGTAAGGTATTCCCCCGTCACTTCGACGCTCACTTCGCACTCGAACCCGATTCAAAGTCAAAGAGTGAGAGTGAATAGCGATGTGAGATGCGAGTTGTTGTTTGAATTTTACAGAATCGACGTGCAGTCCAATATAATAATCAGCGATTGTTGTTCAAAGATATTTTCATATTAAATAATATAGCCATTTGAAAGTTTCTTTGATTGGCATTGAATTGAGATAAAGTTACAATTTTGGGAATTGGAGTTGAGTTTAGTTTAAATCGAATTGTTTAATATATTATGAATAAAATTGTTTAATTGTTGTTAGTTTAATGACTCGGGGCTCATGGCTAAGTAATAACAGCCGCACGGGTGGATCGATCTGGTTACGCTTCGCTTGCCGCGGTCGGTCCGTGGATGGGTGATCATATTTACATACGTGCCTCGGAAAGCACGTTAAGCCGCTGGTCCCGGCTGTCATTCTTGAATCTTTGGCAGTCGTTACGGGTTGTCAGAAGCCCGAAAGCCTGACAACCACGGGTCTTACCACGAGGGATCATATTACCTAATAACTTTGTTGTGGCGGTCAGACAGGCAGTCGCTCCATGTAAGATGCTGGTATTCGGCTAGATCCGGTTAGACTGGAAGCTGACCCCAACATAGTTGGGAAAAGGCTAGGCAGATGATGAGTTCGTACTAAGTCGTCTTATAAAATATAACAAGAACTAAAGCAACTTTACTTCCAACCAAATATACCTAATAAGAATCTACCCTGACGGTGGTCTGGGTTTCATCAAAGAAAGTCCTTTTATACAAAATGCAATCTTCTTATAGTTCAAAAATAGCCTCAAATTGGATTGCAGACAAATTGCAGTGACAAAATTAATTTGTCTCATCTGAAACGTTTATTTATATTCTTAGATGATGCTATAGGTAACAGTTGCTCCGTCTTTTAACTTGCAGAGATGAAGTAAATTAAATTTACGTCACCTCGAGCAGGGCTGACTCAATGCAAAACATTTCGCCATGTAACCGCGACCTGACAAATAGCTGCCTCCTACTTCTTCATGGTACCTCTTGAAGTCGTCTCGAACTCATTCTGCGACGAAGTCGAAAGGGGTATGAACTAGCAGGTTACGCTTGAGTAGTGTGTTCGTAGAGCATAAACTGCAGACCAGATTTTAAGAGCGTTGGCTCCGTACGGCATTTCATACAAACTTTCAAGTCCTTTTTTATCGAAATGAATGAACCGATTTTAATAAAACTCCATATGCATAAGCAGCATACATAGGTCTAAAAAGTTAGTTAAGAACATTTTCGCAAAATAGTGTTGCAGCTAAATTCGACCGGTTTTAAATATTCCATAGAAACAGAGATTTCCAATTATCTTTTTTTTTTAAAAGAAATTTTAAAATCGTACTAAACTAACTTTTTAGACCTATGTATCCTGCGTATGCGTATGAAGTTTCATTAAAATCGGTTCCATTTATTTCGATAAAAAAGGACTTGAAAGTTTGTATGAAATACCGTACGAAGCCAACGCTCTTAACATTATAACATCAGTTCATCACGCTTAACCAGTAGTAATTCTGCGTTCAGCTAAGGAGTGGAACTCTTTGCCGGAGTTTGTTTCCCTATCAGATAACCATGAGTAACTTTAGAGTATTCAAATCTCGAGGAATTAGGTGACTTCGAGGCAAGCGTGCACCATCATCGATCGTATCTCAATTTACCATCAGGTAATAAAAATGAGCCTCTATATAGGTAATGAAAATACTGGAACTCTTTTGTCTCCAAGATAGGCAAAGAGTCAGTTATGGCCTTGGCAGATGCTCATCAGCTACTTTTCATCATGTTGACCATAACAACAAACAACTATTATCAACAACAATTACAATAAGCAACTAATAAGGGATACTGTAGGTACTGGCTGATAGATGTACTAAGCGTACACCTCTGCGTAGCCCTTCGCTTGTACAAGCGGAAATTATGTGTATGTTATAAGATAAAAAAACCGACATAGTGTGTGTCGGACCACGCACAATGAAGGGTTCCGTAGTTCAAAAGAATTTATCCCAAGAACAAACTTAACATGAACATTGTAATCCCAAAAAAATATTCTTTTATGTCATACAAACAATTTGTTTTACAATTTTCGGACTTTTTCCTTTACTTGTGCTGCGAGACCTTGCTTCTAGCCAAATTTCATGATTCTAGGTCAACGGGAAGTACCTACCCTAAAGGTTTTGATTTACTTGCGAGTATAAAAATATATCGCATAAATGGCCGTATTTTTTTATTGCGTTGACTTAGAAGCTTGATTTTTTTAGAACTCCAAGGGACTATAAACCTACGTATTTCATATTAATTTCAATTAGATACCTCCACGCTGTCCTGAGAAAAATGGTCTTGACAGACTGACATATCGACGGAAAACGAAGTGATCCTATAAGGGTTCCGATTTTTTAACCGACTTCAAAAAGGAGGAGGTTCTCAATTCGTCGGAACCTTTTTTTTTTTTTTTTATGTATGTTCCCCGATTACTCGAAGATGGCTGGACCGATTTAGATTTTTTTTTTGTTTTATTCGAGAGGGTCACATCACAGTTGGTCCCATATAAAATTGATTAACTTTGCTTCGGTAGTTTTTGAGTTAGCTTCAATAATACGTATTTTTTCCTCACTTTTATATGGATGATGTTCTAGTTTGTTTTGCAGGTAGTGGTATTACAATTTGTGTGGGGTAGGTACACAACTAATAAGTGAAAAATAAAAACTTTTTTACAAAAAAATACAACCGACTTCCAAAAACAACACTACAAAGTAAAAAATAACTTTAATTTCGAAAGTCGGTGGCAAAAAACGAAAATACATTTAACTTCCCGACCCGCGGCGGTCGGGAAGTTTAATAAATTGAATAAATAATATAAATTTAATAAATTATTTTGACGTTTAATAACTTTAATTTCGAAAGTCGGCACTTTCGAAATTAAAGTTATTAAACGTCACAGTACGGGAACCCTAAAATGATAGATATTCTCATGTTCGTAGTTTTCTTGTAGTAGGGACTCCAGAGCTGTATAATTCGATGCAGTTTATTTCAATGAGACGCAGACTGAGCCACAGAGTAACTTGTGCACCCACTGGTTTATTAGCCTGTACATGTACACCGCTAGCTTTTATTGTGATATGCCTTTTTGTGCACTGCTTTACGCAATGCTGTACAGCTCGTATAATAGTAGTGTTATTAATGTTATATAGAAAAAATCGGTCAAGTGCGTAAAAACATAACATCGTAGTTGAAAAACATATTCTCCCATACATTCCAACTGCTAATGTAAATTTGTACGCACAATATTGAGAGACTTACCATGTAATATTGATAACATAGACTTCTTATAGGTTTTCCTGTAATCTATAGACAAAGAACTATTTTCTGTAATTAAACAAGATGATTCCTAGTGAAAACGATACAAAATGCTTCGTAGCCTGTTTGTTCAAGGTAATTTGAGTGGTAAGTACCTAACTTAGCTGGTAGCATTGCACTGATAGGTACAAAATAAGGTATAAAAAAAGTTGGGAGGTATTGTGAGACCGTACCTTTTAATTTCACCACTCATTACTGAAACACGCTGTAATCCAAAGCATATCAGAAACATAAGTAAAGTAATCAATTCAACCGCAGTTGATTGCACCAATCCAAGTATACTTATGTAGCAACTTGAACAGGATTCAATGAGCTCTTTCTCAGTAACTTACCCTGACAAAATTTATTAGTCTTTTGATACCAGCGCGAAGTTCTCTATTCAAACGTAGCTCTTGGAGTTTTGTCAAGATATTGTGAACCAACAGTTCTGTCCTAGTTTTTTCTTTTGTTTGTACTTTGTGTTTGTTATTGTTGTGTGTGGGGATTGGAGCCAAAATGGAATTAATAAATAAATAAAACAATTTATTGCATAAACAAAAATCACATTGCACTGCATGCATTCAGTTGACATAATTCAATATAACTTTAACATAGGAGTACAATAATTTCACACTTTATCTCTTAAACTAGGTCTGGCCTGTATCATAAGAGATAGGGTTCAGACATTGTGTAGGACTAAATTATATTTATTAATTAAAAGACAAGTGAAACCAGCGACGATGGCGAAAAAAAAAAGGTGTTAATTGCCGCCGGAGTCGCGGGTGCCGCCGGGGTCGCGGATTGTTCGAAAGAGATACCGTGGCCCTGGCACAGGCAACTGAAGGAACACGGGTGGGTTTTTAACCGACTTTAAAAAGGAGGAGGTTCTCAATTCGTCGGAACCTTTTTTTTTAGGTATGTAACTTTGCTCGGGTAGTTTTTGAGTTAGCTTCAATAATACGTATTTTTACCCCACTTTTATATGGATGATGTTCTAGTTTGTTTTGCAGATAGTGGTATTAGAATTTGTGTGGGGTAGGTATACAACTAAAAAGCGAAAAATTTTTGGAAGTCGGTTGTATTTTTTTTGTAAAAAAGTTTTTAGTCAAAAAAGTCTGACACGCCCTCCCGCTCCGCCCAGAGCGGGAAAAGTCATTTGATGATTTCCCATCCACAAAAAAAAGGGGAGATGTTAATTATGTTTGTGTTTAAGAGATGTATGTCAGTAGATTTTTTGTTGTGATGTATGTCAGTAGATTTGTTGTTGTGATGTAGTTCTGCTGAAGTAGCCACTGAGTGATTTTGTGTTTTAGCGCTTAACTGTTAGACTCAAGTAATTTAAGTTTCTGGTGTAGTTCTTTGTATAAATGTGTACCTACCTATAACGTAGTACTGGTGCCTTGCAAAAGATGTTTTATGTCCTAACCCAGAGGGGATATTGTTGTTCGAATTAGAGATGAACCATTCTTAAAATGAACGCCCCTTCAGGCCTCTGCCTCGAATTTTGCGGGCAGCGGCGGCGGAGCGGGAGCGGCAGGATTTTATGCGTAAAAACAAATGGACCGGACCTCCAAAACAGCGACGCGGTAGCGGGGCGGGACAATGCGAGACGCGCCGCCGCCCCCGCCGCTCCGCTGCCCGCGAAATTCGAGGCAGAGGCCTCACAAAACGAGATCATTTCAACGTGTGAGAGGAAATACTTATTGCAACACTTTATTTGTGTGCGTGCGGCGATTATACTGTCAACATAGACTCGTCACCGCACTTTGAGCTCAACTAATTGTGCGATCATTCCAGGTAATAACATAGTACGGCGCGGCGCGGCGGGGAGCATGCGCTTTGTATGGAACGACACGTTCGCTCTGTCGCGTGTTCCTGTCATTTGTAAGTGCATTATATAGTTGGCCGATAAATCCGGCTGTTTGAAGTTTGGGCAAGGGACCGTTTGCATAAAAAAAACTTTGTTATTGTATGTACTGTGTTTATGTATGTACGCGAAGGCTCATCTGTCATGGAGTTAGTCAATCAAATCAAAAATCAAAGTCAATGCTCAAAGTCGAATCTGTAATGTTACATTACACGCGAATGCTCCTGGTGAGGGAGCACCTTTAGGTACGTTTTCGTCGCGCGATCGTGCTGACACACGAAGTCAAATGTTCCCAAGAAAAATATTATCTTTAGTATTTTACTGGACGGTTGCCACAGAGTCTACCAAAGATGTAAAAAGTAATCTTCACAAGTCGGTTTTTGAATAAAGCCTTAACATAAAAGGAAAGATATTTACCCTTGAAGGTCATGCCTACTTAAGTTTCAAAGTTTATGACGACAAACTCAAGAAAAGGTTGTTCTTATGACATGAAACTTGTTTACAATAACCAACCTAGGGTTGCCACGAAGAAAACTCGTATACATGATTATTATTAGAAAGTTCAAACAACAGTCTTATATTGAATTTCAAAATGCTTTGTCGGCATCAAAGATATTTTACCGCGGCAGAGTGATAAGACAAGGTTCTCGAGTGGTCAGAGTGATAATACACCGAAATTTCAACCTTAATTTTATTAAGTTAGAATGCACTTTGCTGCGAAATTGGGAAGACATAAACGTTGATAATAAACCACGTTCATTTTACAGTTACGAAATCTAATTTTACGCAACTTTGAACTTTACTGTTTTGAGATAAGGTTTGATTGCGTTTTTAGCAGGTATAGCTTGACGTTTGTCGAGCTAGTAGTGTCTAGTTACACTAATGGAAGAGTTAGGTTAGGTGTCAGGATACCAACGTTTGATCAAATAATAATTCTAGAAACAAATTAATGTCAATAACATTTCGTTGTGTTAGTTGTATTTGATTTTAGGACAGAATCTATTCCTAGAAATAACATGTCTATATCATTACAACCAAAATAGTTTCAAATGAACTAATAATTAGCTAATTAATGGTGTTATTTTCGTGTTACTTAATCTACAAGTGTGAAGGATGCGAGTGCTGACTACCACAGCAGATCTCCTATTCTGTAAAATATGTCACCGTGAAAACTTAGGCGAAGAAAGCTGTCTCTGATCTAATAGCATCAGTTAAAATGACAGTACACTTTACCTTAAGTTTTCCCGGTGACGTTTTTACAGAATAGGAGATCTATTTTGTAAAAATCTCCCCATGTAAACTTAGGTGAAGTGAGCTGTCATTTCAACTAATGACACTATTGACAGCTCACTTCACCAAAGTTTTCACAGTGAAATGATGATGATGATCACTTTTTTACAGAATAGGGGATCTATTTTGTAAAAATCTCCTCGTGAAAATTTTGGTGAAGTGAGCTGTCATTTCAACTAATGACACTATTGACAGCTCACTTCACCAAAGTTTTCACGGTTAGTTTTTTACAGAATAGTACTACAGATCTAGGTTGTAAAAATCTCACCGTAAAAACTTAGGTAAAGTGAGCTGTCAATGGTCTAAATCCCTAGCATCAGTTGAAATAACAGCTCACTTAACATTAGTATTGACGGTGAGTTTTTTACAGAATAGTATTCATCAACTCGGCCTATCGCAGTCCACGGCTGGACATAAGCCTCTCCCAGGCTGCGCCACACAACACCTTGTCCTCAGCATAGAATAGCATTACAGATCTAAGTATTCTGTAAAAATCTCACCGTAAAACTTCAATAGTGTCAATCCCCAGCATCAGCTGGAATGACAGCTTTCTTTACGCTCACTTCACTTAAGTTTTACGGTGATATTTTTACAGAATAGACCGGCTGTAGGTCAGCCTGTGGATCTGTCATTACTTTTGACCTACAATATGAAGAGGGCTCACAGCTACTTTAATTATAGGTCCTTATAATTATAAAGATCGGACTAACTTACCAAGTGACGTCCGATCCTCAATTATGTGAAGTAATCTCGTCCTCATAATTTTATACAATGTAGTATGCACTTCCTGCATGCTGCGCTGCCACAATATTTAAAGATGAATATCTTCCTAAAAGAAAAAACAAACTAAACGCGTCCATCACTAGTTTCGCGGTAACATCCCTAGTGTCGCTTCCTCATCTGTCATTGTTTCAAAGCACACAACTTTCAATAAGGGTGAGAATCTGGAACATATTCTGGGTAGGGTTGGGAATAGGATGAGGACGAGATTACTTCACATAATTGAGGATCGGACGTCACTTGGTAAGTTAGTCCGATCTTTATAATTATGTTCCGTAATCTCGTCCTCATAATTTTATACAATGTAGATGTTTAAAGAAGAAAGTTGTGTAATTAGGATGAAAATTGTTTAATCAATCAGTCTTCTTCCTACTTGATTCAACTATTCAGTCTGGTATTGAAATCAACAAACTTAGTTTTCATAATTATGATAACATTCAAGGTATCTACTAAAATATTCAAGTGTTTTAATTACATCAGTTAACATCTTTTTCCACCAACTTAGTCAACTAATTCTAACTGAAAATAAACAACTTATTTTCTTCTAAAATACCAATTTAGATACTTCTTAGAATATTATGCTACAATCAGTTCGTTTTCTTCTCATAAATGATATAACATTTCAAGTAAGTACTAATTAAAATTGTTATTACACCAGTTGACATTCCCTTCTGTGTAACATTTTAAACTTTATAAATATTAATATTAACATACAGACTTATTTGTTTCCCTTAAATCCCAGTTAATGACGAAGAAGTGAGCAAGCTTACTCTGCTGTATATAAATCACAAGGTGTCACAATTATTATTATTATGAATGCCACAAACTGCCTGAGCAAAATAGTTGGGATCACGGATAATAGGCCTTTTATAAAACCGAGCAAAGGTTGTGGAGTTGTCGCTCCAACCTGCTGACTTTCTAATTATTTCTATGTTAACACCTGCCTCAGAGGCTTTTGAGGTGGCTGCATGCCTTGTGCTATGGGCAGTATATTTGGTGACATCTATACCACTAACAGATAGTATCTGTTTGATCCATCTACCAATGGATGCTGATGAAGCTGAGTGATAAGGTTTCTTAAATGTTAGTATTAATCTCTTATTATTATTATCCATTCTTAAGTTTTTAGTTACATCTAAATAAGATAACAGTGTTGTTGCAGGACAAATATTAATGTTTTCTTTAAAATAAGGTAAAATTAGGTTAGGTTGTAATTTATGAGGACCAGAGGTCTTGATAGAATCTGAAATCTTGACACTTATATTATCTCCATTTAGAGATATATTTTCTACTAATATAACTGATAATGTTTGTACTCGATGAGCAGTAACTAGTGCCAAAAGTGTAACTAGTTTTTTAGTAAGTACTTCTAGGCTAAGACTAGCATTTGGATACAAGGTAGACAGATAATTTAAGACTATACAAGGATCCCAGACCTCTTCATACTTAGGTTTCTTTGGCCTCAGCTTAAAAATACCTCTAAAGAAACGTTTCATCCTATCGTCCACTCCTACATGTGGTCCTATGATCAGGGATAAGGCTGATCTAATAGAGTTGAGAGAACTATAGGATAACCCTTCTTTAAATTTAGTAGTCAAATATGAAATAATCATGGGTATTGATGCTGATATGGGATTTATCTCCTGCTCCCTACAAAAGACACACCACTGCTTCAGGGCAGAGTCATATTGTTTCCTTGATTTATCTGAAAGGGAGGCCAGCATAACTTCCATTGATGATGGAGCAATTCCTCTTCTTAGGAAAGCTTCCTTGATAATACAGCTGCTATAAGTGTTAAGGTCTTGTGTAGGGGATGTGGTTCTCTGAAAGGAGATTGTAATAGATTGAGGTGAGGTCTAAATATTAATTTTTGAGATATGATCATGGATTCAAAAAGTGGATACCATGGTTGCGATGGCCAGTATGGTACCACCACAATACCTTTCCCCCCCTCTTTTTTTATTTTTTGTAGAGTCCTACTTAGTAGTGCGAATGGGGGGAATGCATAAAAGAAGTTTGTATTCCACTTAAGGGTGAAGGCGTCTATGGAAATTGCATCTGGGTCTGGGTACCATGAAACATAATTTAGGCACTTGGCATTGACTCGGCTGGCAAACAAATCAATCTCTGGACAGCCAAAGCTTTTGACAATTGATCTGTATGCTATGTCTGAAAGCTTCCATTCTATCTCAGAATGTGAGCGCCTAGATTCCTTATCCGCTATGGTATTTTCTTTAGAGCTTATATAAGATGCATACACCCATATGCCTTTGTCTTCACACCACTGCCATAAACTTCTAGCTAGATCATTGAGATGAGGGTATCGTGATCCCCCCATTTTATTGATATATGCTATGGCTGTTGTGTTATCGATTCTAAGTAAGATTTCACAATTAGTCAGGTTTGATGCAAATGTTTTCAAGCCTATAAAAGCTGCTAGCAATTCTAGATAATTAATGTGAAACAGTTTGTCTCTGTCTGTCCAATAACCATGACTTCTAATACCATTACAAACAAGACCCCAGCCCGTGAGTGAAGAGTCGGAAAAGATTTCTAACTTAAAATTAAAGTGTTTTATTTTGCAATGATGTTGTAGGTGAGACGTCCACCACTGTAAATCCATTACAACTTTTCTATTCAGTGATATGGTTGCATTATAATTATCAAAATGATCTAATAAAGCTATTGTTTTATGTCTTTCAAGAATTTTTGTATATAACCAACCATATTCCACTGCTGGGCAAGCTGCTACAAGTAAGCCTAATAATTTTGCTAACTCTATTATCTTACATTTATGACCTGTTTTTAAAATATTTTGAATAGCTTTAGAAATTGTTGTTATTTTAGTTTCAGGGAGTGATATAGAAAAATTAGTGGAATTCAGGAGAAACCCTAAAAACTTACATTTTTGTTTAGGTACTAAACAACTCTTTTCTTTGTTAATTATGAACCCTAAGCTTTCAAGTAATTGTATAGTAATATCTATATTCTTCTTGCATTCTTCATAATCATCACCGAAGCACAAAATGTCATCGAGGTATATCACTGACATAAGCTTTAGTGACCGGAGATGGGACATGATTGGTTTCATAATCTTAGTGAACACATAAGGTGCTGTGCTGAGACCAAAGGGGAGACAAGTGAATTCATATATTATGTTTAAAAATTGAAATCTCAAATATTGTCTATAAGATTTCTCTACTGACAATAAATAGTATGCATTTTTAAGGTCAATAGTTGCCATGTAACAATTTGGGCTCATTAGTTTAGTTGCCGTTCTAATGTCCTCTAGCTTGAAGTGGATAGTGTTAATAAATTTATTAAGTTTCTTAAGGTTTAAAATAAAGCGCCATGTGCCATCTGTCTTGGGATGAAGAAATATACTAGATAAGAATTGTTTCTCTACAGGATGACATGGTTCTATAGCACCTATCTGCAACAATTTGTCTATTTCTAAAGATATCAATGTTCTTTCCCTCTCTGAAAAATTATTGTTAGCTGGGTATAAACTCTGTGAAGGTTCACTAGTGAATGGGATTTTGTACCCTGATACCCAATCACGTATTGTAGGGTTAGTGTTGATGCTATCCCAGTTAGAAAGGAAATACTTTAATCTGCCCGTTTGTACCTGATTCAGCGGCGCGTCTGGCGACGATATTGCTGCCTCTGTGGGGACCGTCTGGCACGGTTCGACGGCATAGTCGGCTGATATGCTGGGCGCCTCATCTTCGGTTTCGGCCCACTCGGACGAGGCATTGGTGGTCGTTGAGGGCCCCGGTAGTTTAAATTATTGTTAAACTTGCGTTTTGTAGGTAGCTTGGGTTTTGAAGGCACAGTATTTTTTAGTTCCTGGGCAGACTTCTTTACTGCTTTGCAGGCGGTCACTCTATCTTGCAGTTTGTCCCCAAACAGATATTCTGTTATTGTAGTATTTTCCATTAGTTCTCTTAGGTCTTTGTTCAGACCTGGGAGAATTAGAGACCGTCTTGTGACAGTGTCGCTGTGAAATATGTCACATAATAACCGTGAAGCATCACTAAGTGTCTCAATTTCTTTTATATTCTGCTGAGTCAACATTACGTTTAGCACCTGTCCAATTGCAGAGATGGCAGCGGCCAGTGTGGCTTGTTTGTCACTGATCCTTTTATCCCGCTTGGTTCCACTGTCGTTCATGGCTGCTGCCACTTCCTCGTTGAGCTTGGGTGGTATCAATAACTGACAGTTATTAGGAGTATCATATTTCTTTCTTATTATCTCTCTTGTCTCTGCATTTAGACCGTCTTGAAGAATTGCTATCCATCTCGTATTTAAGCTGCTATGTAGGTCCTCAGCTTTCTTATGAAGGACAATGCCTTCATTACCTAAAATTCTGATTATTTCTTCAGGTACTTCAGGTGCCCCCTGGACCGTTTGTTCTTTGGGATGTTCACTATCGTGAGTGACGACGTGTTCGTCTATGTGTTCACCCATTGAATGACTGCGCGAACGTGAACTGCTGATAGGACTGGGGTGGCTATGCGACCCCATGACGACTGGGCGACTGTGCGAACGCTTCCGACTGAGTAAACGCCTCCGACTATACGAACGGCTTCGACTGTGTGACCGGCTCCGACTGTGTGACCGGCTCCGACTGTATGACTGGCTGCCATGTTCGTCATACTCGTCTGAAGAAAAAAAAGAGACGCTAACATTATGGTCTGACCATGGCTGACCTCTCGTGAAAGCTCTAGGTATACCAAGTAATATAATATTGTCTGCCGGCTAACCTCTCGTGAAAGCTCAAATGGCAGTTAAATTATCACGCTGGCTAACCTCTCGTGAAAGCTCAATAGCGTGTGTATTCTACAGTAAACTGCTGGATGTATAGATCCTCATGGCCAACCTCCCGTGAAAGCTCTTGAGGACTAGGATATTACCACGCCGGCTAACCTCTCGTGAAAGCTCAAATGGCAGTTAAATTATCACGCTGGCTAACCTCTCGTGAAAGCTCAATAGCGTGTGTATTCTACAGTAAACTGCTGTATGTATAGATCCTCATGGCCAACCTCCCGTGAAAGCTCTTGAGGACTAGGATATAACCACGCCGGCTAACCTCTCGTGAAAACTCAATATGGCGGTTGTTGAATACAAATTCAAACATGGTGGGCGTGGGTACGGGGGTTTTTAATGGTTTTAATCTTCCGTAGAAGGTATAAGACCCAATTGTATGTGATGTATACCCATGTGTATACATTTTATCTAAATGAAGATAATTTGCATTTAGTAATAATTCACGAACTTACCCGAACGGCGGCGGCGGCGGCTTTGTTTAACTTTCCTTTTTAACTTTTTTAACTCTTTATGAAGAGTCTCGATGGACAATTGTGATTTTCTTTTCCCCATAATACTTATAGTGAGTCTACTAAGCTAAAACAAATAATTACGTGAACAACGCAGCGCACAAAAAAGAACAATGACAGATGAGGAAGCGACACTAGGGATGTTACCGCGAAACTAGTGATGGACGCGTTTAGTTTGTTTTTTCTTTTAGGAAGATATTCATCTTTAAATATTGTGGCAGCGCAGCATGCAGGAAGTGCATACTACATTGTATAAAATTATGAGGACGAGATTACGGAACATAATTTACACTATCCATCACACGGTTGTTATTTTCTATTAAAAGTTCTCAAAACAAAAATAAAATTCAATATATCCAACATATAAATACATATTAAATTCCCATTTACAAAAAAATATCATGTGAAACATTTGGATAGCCATATTTTTTTAATGAAAAAGCAATCTATCTGAAATTTAAATATTTTTATCGGATTTTTCCCTGCGGGGTAGCGTCCATCAACGAATTTAAAATAAATGGCGATTTATTTTAGAAAATTACATCATGATTAAGTTTGGTTCAATTAATTCCAGGCTAATATTTGAATTGATTTTGATTTATCTTTTTGAAAATGAAAATTCCAGTGAACCTTTAATATTGCAAAAATTAAGAAAATATAAAATATTTGTTACCTTTAGGTACGGTTAACAATTGGCTGTGAAAGTAAACTAAGAAAACTTATGAATAAAATCCACCCGTGTGTTGAAATTAATTGAAATATTATTTTTTATTACTTTGCCTACACTTTAAAACAAATGACAAATAAATGTCCGTATCCATTTTTTTTTTAAGTAAATATACTTAGTAGGTAGAGACGAACCATTCTAAAAATGAACGCCCCTCCACAAAACGAGATCATTTCAATGTGTGAGAGGAAATACTGATTGCAACACTTTAGTTGTGTGCGTGCGGCGACTTTACTGTCAACATGGACTCGTTGCCGCACTTAGATATCAACTAATCGTGCGATCGGTCCAGGTAATAACATTCAACACATCATCATACATCATCATCTTTAACAGTCTATACATCATACAGTCGTCCGACGAGAGCCCGAGCTGCTTACGTAGTTCGCCGAAATTCGTATGCAGCTCGGGCTTCGTTGGACGACTTTATGATGACTGTAGGACTGTGATTGTACGGCGGGCAGCGCGCGCTTTGTATGGAATGACATGTTCTGTTTTTTTTTTTTTTTTTTTTTTTTTGGTATGGCATCTCGTAGTGTTACCATGAGAGGTCTCGACTACTTAACCGGACTTTCCTGTGGGTGCCTTTAAGCGAGCTCAAAAGCCTCCAGCCAGGGGCATAAATACTAACTAAATTATAAACTAAACGACTGCGCACTAAGGGCACCCCCTGTGGGGTACGGACCTCGGCTTAGGGAGTCGTTGTCATTGACCAATGATATACAAGGCAAAGCAATAGGCTGGATCAAGTTAGGGGAATTATTATTATCAGGGGAGTTTAAAGCTACAGGCTCAGCTACGCCACCAGCTGGCTCGATTAAACCGATCAAGGGACATGAATTTACATTTACGTTAGATGGTCTTAAACGCGGTGGGCCGGAATGTAGATCTGTGTTTGTGTTGGACTGTGCTAGTGTCCCTACTACTTTCCTGGAGGAGGGTGATAGGGTCATCGGGTTCAGTGAGGGCATGTCGCGGACGGCGGATATTACTGATTCTACTGGGGACATAGCTAGCGGCTTCGACAACCAAGGGGTTGCGATGTTTCACGGCGGAATCAAAGAAACGCTTGGAAAGGCGTTTCAAGTACTGACGGATGGTCGGGACTTTAAGGTCAAGGTGGAGGTCCACGTTCCGAACGAACCAGGGGGCTCCCGTTACCTTTCGGAGGAGACGGTTCTGAAGGGTCTGCATCCTATGGATGAGGTGGGGCTTTGCATGCGCAAAGACTGGGCCCGCATAGGTCATGATAGGTCGAATGCACGCTGTGTAAATACGCAACTTGCACTTAAGGGACAACTTGCTGCGTGCATTCAGAACGGAGTGTAAACGGCCGAGAGCAAAGTAGGCCCGCGAACGAACCTGCTTTATGTGCTCTGAAAATGATAAATGACTATCGAGCGTCACACCTAAATATTTGGCTCGCTTTTCCCAAGGGATCTGCTTGCCAAACATGGTGATCGGCCGAGGAGGGGCGGTGAGCCGATTACGCCGTCTCGTAAAGAGAATGGCTTGGCTTTTATCGGGATTGACTTCGATTCTCCACTTTCGAAACCACTTGCCGAGGGCATCGACTGCGGTTTGGAGGGTGCGAGCGATCGAGTCAGGGCGAATTCCCTTGGAGAAAATGGCCGTATCGTCTGCGAACAGCGCCAACTGTGCCTTTTTACTCTTCGGGATATCGCTGGCGAAGAGGATGAATATGAGGGGGGAAAGCACAGAGCCCTGAGGGACTCCTGCGCGAATAGGGTGGGGGGAGGAAAGTGCTCCTTCAATGCGATAGCGAAAGGTGCGGTTTGACAAAAAGTCTCGTAGGATGAGCACGAGGCGATCCGGCACACCGAGTTGGTACAGCTTATATAATAAGCCGTTGTGCCAGACTTTGTCAAAGGCCTTCGCTATATCAAAGAAGACAGCACCAGTCATCGCACCGCGTTGGAACCCAACGCTGATGTGCTCGACAATACGGTGGACCTGCTGCACGCAATAGTGCTGGGTTCGAAAACCGAATTGCTCGTCGGGAATGAGACCCTTTGTCTCGGCATAATCTCTGAGACGCTTATAAATAAGCCTCTCATAGATTTTGCCGAAGACGTTGAGCAGACTGATAGGCCGGTAGCTAGAGGGCTCGCTCTTAGGCTTGCCGGGCTTAGGGATACCGATAACGGTAGCCTGTTTCCAGGCGTGAGGAAAGATATTATTACCCATGGCACCATTGAAGATGATGGTCATGAGCATAATCAAACGGGCAGGGAAAAGTTGGAACACCCTATTGGTGATTCCATCTGAGCCGGGGGCTTTACGGTGTTTTAGACCCTTGATTATCTCGTGCACCTCGTCAGGAGTGACGGGAGGCAGGGGACAATCAGGGTCCTCAACGGGGGGAAGGGAGGCTCTACGTTCGACTTCAGCGTCAACCTCAGAGAGGTGGGCTTCGTCTACTGGTTGAGAGCTGGGTGAGCACTGGGCCTCAAGACTATCGGCAAGGCATTCGGCCTTGTCGATATCATCGAAAGCGATGGTATTGTCTGGGCGTACTAAGGGGGGCATAGAAGCTGTCTCTGAGGACCTGAGTTTCCTCTGTAGGTGCCAGAAGGCCTGATGAGTTGGCTCGAGCTCACTCAACATCTTGTCCCAACGCGTGGAACGCAGTTCCTCTATGCGTTTCTTTACAGATTTCTGCAAATAGCGCATATGGACTTTGTTCAAGCGGCAGGGAAAGCTGCTGTAGGCACGGACAGCCGCGTTCTTCTCATTCATCAGGGCACGTACATCGTCCGGCAGCTTCCAGCGATGGTCATCCACCGCTGGAACCTCCCTTGAACAATCGTTCAGGACTGATTGTACGTGCTCCGTGAATGAGTCGATCGCAGCTGTCGTGTCAGCGAGAGAGTCAAACTGATCAGGAATAGAGTCTAAGTGGGGAGATGAGGAGGATTTCAGACATTCGCTAACTTTCCTCCAGTCCGTCACCAACCGGGTGGGGAGAGGTTGAGAGGGATCGCGGAGACCTATGCGGGGGGCCAGATTTAAGATCACGGGACGATGATCAGACGTTAGTTCATGTATTGCTTCTATAGAGTCCAACCGAAGGTTGACATTCTTTAGAAGCGCTACATCAAGTACGTCGGGGGAATGAGCGGGGTCATGGGGATAGTGATAATAATAATAATAATAATATCATTTATTTGCATGAAATATGGTGCTTACAGATCTCATAATACAATACATAGTACTTCATATTCCGCTTACTAAATTCAGCATGCAAATTTAGATTGTGCCATAATTTTAATGACTTAAATAATAATAATTGTAATAATTCAATTATGTTACGATGGGAAAATGTCAAGAAATTAAAATACAAATGTCAAACTATGAATATTACAAATGTCAAACTATGAAAATTACAAATGTCAAACTCTAAAAATACTAATGTTAGAACTATAAAAATTACAATGTCCAAAATAAGCAACAGGAATGTCAAAGTTAATTTAATTACAATAATCATGTCTGTAATCAATTCCTCTTCGTATTATAATTCATAAATTCATTAATAGAATAGAAACAGTTTTCAATAAGCCATGTTCGGAGTCTTTTTTGAAATAGATTCGTTGGCAGTTGGCAGTTGGCAGCGTGAGTGGGAGTCATTGGGGCAATGACATCGAAACCCAAAATGGGACAGAGGTCGAACAAGTGTCTTCCTCTAGAAGTGGTGGTGGAACTATTCCAGGAGGTATGTTTGGCGTTGAGATCGCCCGCTATGATAACGGAGTCACTCAAGCCGAACAGAATGGTCAGATCGTCAGAGAGGGATTGGAAATCCTCTGAAGTGCGGGGGCCGCGGGGGGGGAGGTAGACCGATACAAGAGTGATCGGCTGTTGACCTGTCATGCCTAAGCGGCAGACAGACACTTCTAATCGCGAGAGAGGGGGAGGGTCCATAGGGATGCAGTATAGGGACGATTTATAATAAATCATAGTACCGCCCTTGTGACACCGAGACCTGTCATTGCGAACTATGCGATAGTTGGCAATCGACGGACTTCGGTGATGGGGCTTCAAGAACGTTTCCTGTAAGAGGAACACGTCGATATGGTGGTCGCGGAGAAAAGTGGCGATCTCATCGCGTTGGCCTGCAAAGCCATTCGCGTTGAAAAAGCCTAAGTTTAATGATCGGGGTTTGATCCTAGCTATGATTCCTTTATCCATTATTTATTTGAGTTGTTGGAAAAGGAATTCAGAGCTTGCGTAATCTCGGGATACGCATTGAATATATTGATGATCCTGGGCAAATCGCCGACATTTCTGGCGGCGGTTAGCTCAAGAGCCATCTGTCTAGCGCGGGGGGTATAAAAAGCCATAAAAGTGCCAGCAATAATGCTGAACGAGTCAACATTTTGGCTGAGCACTGGCATGGTTGGGGGTATGGTAGGGGGGGGGGGAGCCAAAGCGGCGGGAGGGGAGGCTTTAGGAGCGGGCGCGGACGCGGGTTTAGGGGGCTGAGAGAGAACGGCTGGAGGAGCGCGGGTTCTCGGATCCCTAGGAGCGAGCGGGGGAGGAGGAGGGGGTTGGGAGTACGCCAATGCAGGGAAAGCCTGCTGGTGGTGTAGGGGAAACCACGGGTTAGGTCGCTGCGGACTTAGCCGGGTCGGCATCTGGGAAGATGGGATGGGGAGTAGCGGAGGGCGTTCTCTCTGCTGACGAGCGTCTGCACGCTTGTTCAGCTTTGAGGAGGAGAAGGACTTTGGGGCTTTGGGACAGCCACGGTAATTGGCTGGGTGCCCAGATTCGCCGCATAGCACACAGCTAGGCGGGTCGGTGCACAAAGTACGATCCTTCGAACGCAAACAGTCCGAAGTGCCGTGGTCCCCCAGGCACTTGACGCACCTGGGTTTCGCGTGGCAGTTCCTCTGCGAGTGGCCATACAATTGGCAGCGGTGACACTGACCAATGATGCCACTCTTCCAGGGTTTCTCGATTTCGAAACCCGTGAGGTTACAGATCGATCTGACCTGGAAAATAGGGTGGTACCCCTCGAAATGGGGACAGATAACGAGGACCATGTCGTATGCTTCTCCTGCCCTGGAGCGGTGCATACGATGGACCTCATCCACCGGGATAGATTGCGACAGAAGGTCGTCTTTGATTTCCTTGACGGAGAGCTCCTTCGGGATCCTGCGGATCACCACTCTAGTCTGGCGCTCCTCAGGGAGAGTATACGTGTGGAAAGACACGTTCCTCGACCTAAGGAGTTTCGTGAGCTCCCTAAAGTCATGAGACGTAGGGATGCTCACTTTGATACCCTGCTGGGTAGATCGTGCGGCGGTGTAATTGATCCTAAGATCGGTACACCAACGCGAGACGTCTGTCCACTTCCCCTTGTCCTGGATGTACACAGGAGGGGGGGAAGGTGCCTTCTTGGGGACAGAAGACGAAACGGGGGGGGTGGCGGTGGGGGCAACTGAGGCCGTGGGATCCGCGGTCGGAGGGGGGGGAGGGATAGCGGTGGAAGCCGCAGAGGGAGGAGTGGGGGAATCACCCACTTTCCTTCCCTTCCTAGTCTGGGCAGAAGAATCAACGCGATTCTTCTTCCTCTTCCTCTTACCTTGGACGGTGGCGAAACCATCGTCCTCAGCGGAGGAAGGGGAAGAAGGAGGGCACGAGGAGGCTGACTGATCCTGAGCAGGTTCAGAGTCGGATACCTCAGAAATGTAAGAGTAGGGAGAGGTGGGTCTCCCGGACACCGGGGAGGTGTCCATAGAGTCACCTGAATCCTCACAAGGAGGGACGGGAGTGGGCTCTAGGGCATCGCTGAAATCAGCGATGCCTGAGACAGAAGGGGAGGGGGAGGGGGGGGGTGGGGCCGGACCGCTGAAAAGCGGCTAGACGCGCCTTGAGGTTCTCGTTCCTCAGGACTGCGTCCAGGAACACGTCGGGCTCCTTTAGGAGGAGCTCCTTAATGAAATCGAAGAGGTGCTCTCTATCGAGCGACATGGTCACGACGCGACAACCCTATATCTAACTCCCCGGGTGGGTTGGCCCGGGGATGTGTAAGTCTCCCTGCCGGGTGCAGGCAGGGAGGTGTGTACCTAACATGTTCTGTCGCGCGTTTGTGTTATTTATATGTCGGAACGTCAGGATTTACTCAGTTAGATTTAGACAGACACGTGGGCAGAAGATGGGTTTCGTGCAATGAAAACACACTGAGTGCGATACACGGTGTTTAAAATCACAATCTAACACAATCACTAAGCACAACGAATCGAATACAGTTCCGTGGCGTAGTAACCCCGATGTTGCTCCGATGCGATCCGACACTAGACTGTTCTGGTCACCATGAGGTTAGAACATCACGACTCTGTAGAAGCGCGCTGTAGGCGTGGGCACCTCACGTGATGTCGTCAGTGGCGCGCTTGCGATTCGTTACGCGTCCGTACTATTGACCGGATCCGACATATAATACACTAGTTGGCCGACAAATCCGGCTGTTTGACGTTTAGGCAAGTCGGGTAGGTACCGTTTGCATAAAAAAATCTGTGTTATTGTGTATATTTTTATGTATGTTAGTCTTTAAGGTATGTATTATACAACATCAGTTTTAGTATTATGTGAAACCTGAAACACGTGTCTAGTATTTTTATGTAAAGAATCTATGTACTAAATTTCAAAACTGTATCATGAAAAATCACAAATTTATAAGCTTGTTATGTTACCTGGTTGTCCGTACAAAAAAATTATCACCACGCGGCGCCCGCCGTGCGCCCGGGCCGCTATGACCTGCAGTGACTTGTGTTCGTCGCGCGGTGTCCATATTGTAACCTTTTTTAAAGATTTTTGGGGCAAAATATTATATTATAACACGGTATAAACATTATTGGAATCGATTTAGTTATTTATTCTGAACAAACTATATTCAGGTTTCGCATATACGAGTACTAAAAATAATGTTATATAGTTTAGTTGTTGACCGTACTCGCCGGTGACTGAGCAACCAATGACAAAGACTAAATATGTATTGCGTCTATACACTTCGAGCAACCGCTGCTGTGGAGGAGTCTTAATTTTTAGAAAGGTTTATCTCTACTTTCTAATGTTAAAGCCAATTTATACAACTGTAAAAGAATGACAGCTGTAAATTGAATACACAGACAATTTAAGTTGGTAGACAATTTTCTTGAGGGGCTCGTAGCTAAGTAATAACATCCACACGGGTCGATCGATCAGGTTAAGCTACGCGTGCCATGGTTGATCCGTGGATGGGTGACCATCTTTACATACCGAGACCCCTCCGTAAGTCGGAAAGCATGTTAAGCCGTTGGTCCCGGCTGTCATTCGTGCGTCATTGACAGTCGTTACGGGTCCTCAGAAGCCCGAAAGTCTGACAACCAGTCTTACCAAGAAGTATCGTATTGGCCAGTAACTGGGTAGTGGAGTTCAGATAGGCAGTCACTCCATGTAAAATAGACTTAACTTAAGGTTAGACTGGAAGCTGACCCGAACATACCTAGTTGTGAAAATACTATTGGCAGAGTAGAGCCGTCAATTAGCTTTACATTTATTTTCATGGTTCAAATCATCCAAAGTTACAATACATCCATCCACAAGGATGAAGTCATGGGCAATATTTAGCTGTGACACACCAAAACAATTTCATGATCTTTTAATTCTATTTACCTACCTAACTGTGAAATATTAAAAATAAACCGGCCAAGTGCGTGTCGGACCACGTACAATGAAGCGTTCCGTAGTTGAAAAGAGTTTAAACCAAAAACGAACTTAACATTGTAGTAGAAAAACATGTTTTCCCATACATTGTTATACGTCATGGTCAATTCTCCAACTGCAAAAAGTTTGAACCCAATTTTTTTTTTTAGTGATAAAATATCAAATGAACTATTTTTGGACATTTTCCTTTACTTGTGCTGTGAGACCTTGCTTCTTGCCAAATTTCATGATTCTAGGTCAACGTTAAGTAGGCACCCTATAGTTTTTGATTTACTGGTGAGTACCAATTATGTCACATAGATGGCCGTTTTTTGTTGCGTTGTCTTAGAAGCTTGATTTTTTTAGAGCTCCAAGGGACCGTAGAGCTACGTATTTGATGTATTAATTTCAGCTTGACACCTCCTAGCGTTCCTGAGAAAAGGTTTTGACAGACGGATAGACAGATGGACAACGAAATTATCTTATAAGGGTTCCGTTTATTCCTTTTGAGGTACGGAATAATAAAAACAGCTTGTATTAAAGGCCAGCGATAAATTCTAAATTGTAGAAAATATTGCGTCACGCTAGAAGTACTTGGGTACATGACTGAAGCGTCTAGACACTTCAAACATTTTTGTTGATCTCGGGCTATGTACATTTCTGTCTAGGCCAAGGTTATACAAATTCTGTGGCTCATAACTTTAATTGAAAGTAATTTCTTAGAAGAACATTGCGCTAAATGTTCACAGAGTAAGTCGACGTTCGCACGGACGTAAAAATATCGCGGCGATTTTTTTTCGCGCAGTGGAATTTCAACGCTCTGCTTGGCGCCGAGAAGTGTTTTTTCGACGCGCTAGAATGCGTTCTGTTATTGTTAAATTGGATTCTCAACGCATAGCTCAACAACGAGAGTTGAAAATCCAGTGCCCGATAAAATCCCGCCGCGATATTTTTACGTCCATGCGGTCGTCGGCTTAGGTAGGTACTTATGTTTTTGGTACCTACGAGTACATTTTTAACCAACGAAAAAAAGAAGGAGGTTCTCAAGACGACACGTACATATATTTTGTTTTTGTTTTATGTATGACCAGGCATAACTTTTTACAGAACAGACCGATTTGAAAAAAAAATGTTTTATTCGAGAGTACCTCAAAGTTGGTCTCATATAAAATAGTTTCTTCAAATACCTAATTTCAAAAGTCTCGCCACCCGCATTTTCTCTTAACATACATAAATGAGTACAATATAACAATTATTTACTACACCGTGTCAGGTAAATAACAATCGCAGTCGAAAACAAAATCCAAACAACAGCCAGAAATAACACTACCCCGAAAACAACACGAGAAAAGTAATCCCACCACAAAATCTCATACTGTAATTATTTGGAGAGAACAAAGCCTCAAATACGCTTAAATTTAAAATGACATAACAGCCGCCGCGCGACTGTTACTCATCAACATTTTGTGACATACGAGTACACTGAGGTATGGCATAGATCGAGTAATGAACGGAGATACGACAAAGTCTGCCTAGCCTTTTTCCAACTATGTCGGGGTCGGCTTCTAGTCTAACCGGATGCAGCTGAATACCAGTATTGTACATGATACGACTGCTCTGACCTCCACAACCCAGTAACTGGGTAATACCATACCCCTTGGTTAAGGCTGGACAGTCAGACTTTCAGGCTTCTGACGACCCGTAAAGACTGTCAAATATCCACGAATGACAGCAGGTATCAACGGCTTAACGTGCTTTCCGAGGCACGGAAAAGTCTCTTTATGTAAAGATGGTCATCCATTTACTGACCAACCCCGGCAAGCGTAGCTGTACCTGATGAATCGACCCGTGCGGCTGTTATTACTTAACCAAGAGCTCCTCCAGGAGATACGCCAAAGTATAGTGATATTTCTTATAGTGGGGATCCCACTTAAAATCTGTAAAACTTTGACAGTCGTTACAGATTGTTAGAAACCCGAGAGTCTGACAACCAATCTTACCGAGGCGTATCATGCTATTATGTTACTGAGTAATAGAGGTCAGATAGGTAGTCGCTCTATGTAAAATATTGGTATTCAGCTGCATCCAGTTAGATTGGAAGGCGACCCCAAAATATTTGGCTGATAACGATGATTTAATTTTCTATTCTGCCTAAGTTCGTATTACACCTTAATAATTTACTCTCCAGGTAAATTATAATAATGTCTTGATTCTAAGATAAGGCTGTAAGTTTCAGACACAATTTCCACAACATTCTGATGTATATAACGCAGTAACAAACAGTTTGCTCTATGTTTTCATACGTCGCTGAGTGATGCTGGTGTTGAAAATACCCGTAGCTTACGTTACATAGTGAGAAGTACCTGGTCGGCCGAGTTCTGCTTGGGTGAAAATAGAGAAAACTAATTTTCCTAGCCTTAACTACTCGTATAAATAACCATACGAGACCTAGCTAGATCGATTTTTCCACTCGTAAACCCCTCTATTGCAACTTTCAGCGAAATCGTTAGAGCCATTTTAACCGACTTCAAAAAGGAGGAGGTTCTCAATTCGTCGGAACCTTTTTTTTTTTTTTTTTATGTATGTTCCCCGATTACTCGAAGATGGCTGGAACGATTTGGATTGTTTTTGTTTTATTCGAGAGGGTATACATCACAGTTGGTCCCATATAAAATTGATTAACTTTGCTTGGGTAGTTCTTGAGTTAGCTTCAATAATACGTATTTTTTCCTCACTTTTATATGGATGATGTTCTAGTTTGTTTTGCAGGTAGTGGTATTACAATTTGTGTGGGGTAGGTACACAACTAAAAATTGAAAAATAAAAACTTTTTTACAAAAAAATACAACCGACTTCCAAAAACAACACTACAAAGTGAAAAATAACTTTAATTTCGGAAGTCGGTGGCAAAAAACGAAAATACATTTAACTAGACACCGACTTCCGAAATTAAAGTTATTTTTCACTTTGTAGTGTTGTTTTTGGAAGTCGGTTGTATTTTTTTGTAAAAAAGTTTTCAAGAAAGTGATTTCATAAATATATACAAGGTTATTGGTAAAATACCAGCAACCTCTTAAGAGGACTTTGTACTCATTATTATGAATAATTTTTACTTTGGGACTAAACCTGAAATTGCGAAAAAAAATCAGCTGCTCCCTACAATTTGACGAGTTTGATGTCGGTAAATGTACTGAATAGCAGATTTTTTTTGCGATTTCACGTTTGGACCATAGTAAAAAGTTGTTCATAATGATGAGTTTAATGACCCGTGAAGAGGTTTCTGGTGTTTTATCAATAACCCTGTATATATACAACGTGTTCCTTTTGATATCCCATAACTCTAGGGTATTGAGATCATCATTTCGAACAACTTTTACTAGGGGACCAAACTTGAAATCGCGAAAAAAAAATTTGCTGTTCCCTACAATTATGTTCGCATAACTCGTCAAATTGTAGGAAACTACCGACTTTTTTCGCGGTTTCAAGTCTGGTCCCTTAGAAAAAGTTGTTCAAAATGATGGTCTCGTTAATACGCTATAGAGTTATGGGATATCACAAGGAACACGTTGTATAATTATGTATACTGGGTGTAAGTTAAATAGTAGCAATCTTTTAAGGGGTCATTGTACTCTTAATTATGAACAACTTTTACTATTGGATCAAACCTGAAATCGCGAAAAAAGTCAGCTGTTCAGCACAGTTTATGTTCGCATAATTCGTCAAAATGTAGGGAAGAGGAGATTTTATTCGCGATTTCAGGTTTGGTCCCAAATCATGTTAAAAGTTGTTCATAATGATGAGTACAATGACCCCTTAAAAGATAGCCCCTCTTTACATTTACACCCTGTATGTTCTATACCAATATTGCTCATCTAATAGTATATTAATTAATACGAAATTTAATTCTAGTTAACTGAGTAACTACCTTATTTTTTCATACTAACACGAAACATAATTTATGAAATAACTTTCGTCCTGTTTAAATATTTACCGGTTCGCTGTGTGGATTGCTGAGGGAGTTCGCGGCCATTTTAATATAGCCCATACCTACACATAAATAGAACATCAAACGATCATAGAACATCTTTATCAAATTATCATTTGCCTTTGACGAATGGAGCTTTCCATACTACCTACTTTAAGTCCGGCCGTTGAGGAGAATGCGTTCTTGACACCTGTCAGTTTCATACTAACGAATATGTGTTTTGCCAATTTGATCCTTATTACTACTAGAAATTGTCCAACTGACAGGTGTCAGGAACTTCTCTTGAAGGCCAGACTGTACTCACTTTCAAAAAGTTTGTCAATAAATTCAAGTTACCAAAAATTATTTTAAGTTCGATTTTGCTCTGTATCAGAATAGTTTTGTCATTTTTGACTTGGCTACCAGTCATTCATGATAAAATTATAAAATACAAAAAACTTCTAACATTTTTCCTCACACATTGTGACGTCACACCTGTCACGTAACGCAACCTAAACATACCCTGCTTTAATAATTTACAGTCGGTCCGCAGTTACCTTTATAATGTTGGTTTGTTTAGTAACAACATATTTTATTGTTGTTTTTCAAATGAATTTCGACGTGAACTGTGTTCACCGCTTGTGGGTTTGACTAAACACTGTGCTTCTGTATTCAGACTCATTAATTTCGTGTTCCATGTTTGAAAGGCTGTTTGTTTTATTTTTTGGGGTTGACACTGTTTATTTTTGTTTGTAGAGTGATTAGAGGTTTTGCGATGATTGTAAAGACTTTTAAGGTCGAAACACCCTCTTGGTCACTGTTTTGACTTTTTCAATTCATATTTACTTTCTGAATTTTTCTTGTTCTTTACTGACATCGGCAAGGCATCGTAAGAAAACCTGGATTTATAATTAATACTAGCCGTTGCCCGCGGCGTCGCCCGCGTGGAAGTCGGAAATTATCTCATAGGAACGTACTGCCAGGATCAAAAGTATCCTATGTATTGATCCAGGTTATAGACTATGTGCCAAAGTCCGTTCAGCCCTTTTTTCGTTATTGAGTAACAAACATCCAAACATTTTCACAAACTTTCACATTTATAATATCGAGTAGGATAGAACTGAGATTGCCAACTCGTCTTGAGCAAGCATGGTGATCAATGCTCATGTCTTCTCTGCTTGAGAAGAGGCCTTTGCCCTGCAGTGGGACAGTAGGTAATAGGCTGGTATTTAGTATTTGTCGGATCCTCTACAAACTGCCTAGGCTTTTCCCAACTATGTTGGGACCAGCTTCCAGTCTAACCGGATGCAGCTGAATACCAGTATTTTATATGGAGCGACTGCCTATCTGACCTCCACAACCCAGTGACTGGGTAGTACGATATCCCTTGGTAAGACTGGTTGTCAGACTTTCGGGCTTCTGACGACCCGTAACGACTGTCAAAGACCCACGAATGACAGCTGGGACCAACAGCTTAACGAACTTTCCGAGGCACGGAAGAATCTAGGTATATAAAGATGGTCACTTATCCACGCACCAACCCCGGAAAGCGTAGCTTAACCTGATTGATCGACTCGTACGGCTGTTATTACTTAGCCACGAACTCCTCCTTGTCGGATCCTCTACATAGGATCGTAATAACGCATAGTGTCTGATATAGCTACTATGGGCGCAGAATTATATGGACATATGATATATTAGTATACGGGTAAACGAGAGAGAAATAGCTCCATTATCTTCCACACAATTGACTGCTATTGACTGAAAGTCAATTACTATTAAAACTATACTAATTAATACTCTGAACTTAATAAAAGGAGCTCGTGGCTACGTAATAACAGCCGCACGGGTCGATCCATCAGGTTAAGCTACGCTTTCCGGGGTTGGTCCGTGGATGGGTGACCATCTTTACATACCGAGACTCCTCCGTGCCTCGGAAAGCACGTTAAGCCGTTGTTGATCCCGGCTGTCATTCGTAGATCCGGAAGCCCGGAAGTCTGACAACCAATCTTACCAAGGGGTATATCGTATTACCCAGATACTGGGTTGTGGAGTGAGATAGGCAGTCGCTCCATGTAAAATACTGGTATTCAGCTGCATCCGGTTAGACTAGAATCCAACCCCAACATAGTTGGGAAAAGGCTAGGCAGATTGACTTAATAAAAGGCAACACAAGTAGTTCTTAAGTTAGCAGCTGGCATCGCGATACTGCCTCATCTCAACCAAGACTAGTCCGACACCATACTGATCATAGACTTCACTCAACACCAAACAAGGCGTTTGTGTCTCGCTTTCAATTGCCTACTCATCATAACAGATTTCAACATATTTATTATAAGTTAAAAACAAAAAATTTGTTTCAAAATTCAAAAACCAAATCCAATCTCAACATATTACATTGCTTATTCATAAAAACTTTAAAATGAACATAACGAAATGAAACAAAAATATAAAGAAATTATTCCAAAATTATAATTCGTGGAACTCTCTTGTGATCATGCCAAGAAATATCAAAGTCGAGTTTTTTCAATGAAAAAGTGAATTCTGAAGAAAGTTAAGAATTGAAGCTAATAATTGTAATAGCTTTTGCCGCGGGTTCGCCCGCGTGGATGTCAGAAGTTATTCCACGGGAAAGTACTACCGGGATAAAAACTATCCTATGTCCTAATCCAGATCATGGTCTACCCATGTGCCAAATTTCATCTAAATTGGTTCAGCCATTTTAGCGTGAAAGCTTATAAAACAAACAAACTCACTTTCGTTTTTTTATTAGGATAAAGTTCTATTTTATTATTACAAACTTTTATTAGCTTGGCTTGTTAGTTAGTTAGTATATATGGGTCAAATCTTGCAAGCTGAATTAAAATCACTTCCTCTCATCCTACGGAGTTGAAATTTTATCTGTTGATTCTGTTTCAAAGACAGTGCATTTTTATGATAAGCATGACCTGGTTCTGCACCCAGGATAGGCTACAGACAACGGAACTCCTCAACGGTCAACAGTACAGACACGAAATTTTATATACGCTTTAATTATGATATTTCGTTCTAAACCTATATACTAGCTACTGGACCCATGATTGGCTCCAGATGAGCGTAATCCTCAACGAATAACAGCACAGAAACAATTTTTTAATTTTATTTGTGGCTTGTCTTCTTCCATACTTCTCTACCAGCTGCCATCTCAGTATTTAAAGACCATTTCAGACACCAATCTACATGGTCTTCACATGATCTGACCAAGATTATGTCTGGACTTTAAAACAGCTTGTGACCGCTGAGTTTGTTTCGACGTTTCTTGCCAGAGTAGTCGGATAGGAAACGCCGATCTGCACCCTAATTACGTAACCACTATCAAGAGGAATTTGAATAATTTTGAAACAAATTGCTAATCCATTGCTTCACATAGTGCTACGCAATTAGGGTCCTGATCTAGTTTAAAAAATATGATTGACGTGTTTGTAAGTTTTTCTACAAACCTACTTACAGAAATAAAACCATTTCAATTATATCATTCACCCCTTTTCTACTAAAATAATTTTTCACACAATCTTATTAGTCATTTCTTTGATGTTCCTCTATTTTTTAACCATTAACATTAATAAAAACATTTCTTGTGTTTTCATTCCTGCGCATCACATGTTCATACCTCAGCTATAAATTAAATTAAATTAAGTTCCATTTATTTCGAACAACAGTGATCCATATTGTGTTAGTATTACAAAGACTTATATTCTAGTGTTAGTAGCACAGAAAATAAAATAAAAATAATGCACACTCCATGCAGAGGATGACCAGACAAGAAAACATGTTTCCTACCTGATCAACCTCCGCATAAAATGCCTAATATTAGGAGTATAACTCTCCGGCACAGCTCTCAGGATATAGTTGCGACTACCTCGAACTCTGCTCAGCAGCGACGCGGTTGATTTGCGAATTATGGCTTGAAAGCCATCGGTGTGGGTCTCAGCCAAATTTTCCGAGGCGCTGCAGAAACGAGGCAGTCGCAACAACATCCTGAAAGCATTATTATACTGTACGCGCAGGGCATCCAGCGATCTCTTGGTGTAGCTGACCCATAGATTGCTCGTGTAAAAGCTCTGACAGTAGGCTTTGAAAAGAATAATTTTCACCTGGTCAGAGCACCGAGCAAATCTACGGGCCAACATGTTAAATTTGACTGCTAGCGCTCTATGATCTCTCTCAATATCTATATCATCCCTAAGGCCTTCGGTGATGAAATGTCCAAGATACTTAAATTTTGGCACACTGTTTAATGGGAGCCCATTCAGCCTTAGCTATGCTAGCTATGCTCTAGCTTTTTTTCTACTTTCAATATTCCTATTATTTCCTTCTAACTTATCCATTTTCTTTACACCACACAAAGTTATCCAAAATTCATACTCAAACCTCTTTTATCACGCTCGCCATAATTATTTTAATTCACGTCCATAAATCTAACATGTTGAGACTGAATCGTGGAGTTTGAAATGCAGCACGTTTATGACACTGCACTTTATAACGTTTATGTTTCTAAACAATTACGCTAAAATTGTACCGTTTTGTTGCTAGGGCTGCTGCAGTTGGAAATGAGGAAAGAAAACAAAATAAACTCATTGATTTTGTCGACATTATTATACTAAACGGAGGAATACTCGTACAGTTCAGAACAGAGGAGCTCGTGGCTAAGTGATAACAGCCGCACGGGTCGATCCATCAGGTTAAGCTAAGCTTGCCCGGGTCGGTCCGTGGATGGGTGACCATCTTTACATAATGAGATTCCTCCGTGCCTCGGAAAGCACGTTAAGCCGTTGGTCCCGGTTGTCATTCGTGGATCTTTGACAGTCGTTACGGGTCGTCAGAAGCCCGAAAGTCTGACAGCCAGTCTTACCAAGGGGTATCGTATTACCTAGTTACTGGGTTGTGAAGTTCAGATAGGCAGTCGCTCCATTTAAAATACTGGTATTCAGCTGTATCCGGTTAGACTGGAAGCCAACCCCAACATAGTTGGGAAAAGGCTAGGCAGATTGATTGGAGGAATACAGTTCTAACGGAATATTTTATCTAGCAAAGACAAATTAGTACTAGTTCTAATTAGGTAGATTTTGTAGCTTGCTCAGCTAGCCTTAATTCAAAGTTTAAGGTTATTACAATAAGAAGCTACTACGAAGAATAAATGGCAAGAAAAACCATGGGGCTTTCCTTAAATAAAATGTAGATGTTAAGTGCAAAGGAGTTTCTTCTATTCAAGTTCAATGTGCGTCTTACCGTGCGGTTATCACTTTCGGTTTTCACCATATTAATCACAGAGACATCATTGAATACCTGCATCTTCGTCGACATAATGAACTCAATCCATTTTTAGTTGCACCATCAGGGCTCCGCCAGGTCCACTTTCTGTGCTCACGTTTTCTGAAGAAGCAGTTCATCATAAAGAGGCCTTCCTTCTCCATAAAACTGGCCAGTAGGTGACCCCGGTGGTTCCGACATTCAATTCCTAATTCCCACTCTCAGCTCATCACCGTCTGGTTTTTCCAGTTTCGCGTTGAAGTCCCCCATGACAACGGTGAAGTGAGTTTTAAAGCCATCTCTGGAAATATCCTAATACATGGTCTTTACCTCATCGTCAGGGTGAGAGGAGGTCAAAGCGTAACCTGTACGATCTTTAGCGAATATCTTGTGGACATTCTGAGTATATGCCACCCTGGTCGGCACACATGTTGTGATTGTTCTAAATTTCCAGCTAATTCTGCTCTGTTTCAAAAACCCACCGTTTGACTACTCATACTGACACTTTTCTTAAATTGGGTTTTCAGTGACAGCCCTGAAATTTAATTTGTGCACAAAACAGTGTTCGTATTTAATAATAATAATAATAATAAATATGTTTGGACATATCACACAACGCCATCTAGCCCCAAGCTAAGCAACCTAATGCTTGTGTTATGGTAACGAGATGGCTGATAAACTACTTATATACATTTTTTTTTTGTAAATACATACATATTATAGATAGAAAAAACACCCAGACTCGGAACAAATACTTGTAGGTCGTACAAATATTTGTTCCGTGCGGGAATCGAACCCGCGACATGCTGCGCAGCAGTCAATCGCTCAACCACTGCGCCAACCGTGTCGTCAAAAAATTTAGTGTGGGACAAAATACCTAATGCACTTTTGGGACACGACGCGGCGCCGGGTAACGAATGGCGTACCGTGTATATTGAGGATTAAATCTCAGGGGAGAAGCAGAGATTAAATTGCTGCCATATTTTGCTTTTCCTTGTCAAATTGTTGGGAGCGGCTTCAAGTATTTCAAAAAAAAAAAAAAAAAAATCAATTTGTCAACGACAAAGATTAGATATTAATTTTACTATCGACTAAAGTCCCACTAAAGGCTGCCCAACTTAAATGGGACAGCTAAAAGATGTACATAACCGTTTCTTACCGAAGATAAAAAAAAATAAAAACTCAACAAAAAAAAAACTAAAACACACAAAAAACAAAAAAAAAAAAACAAATATGACGGCGCCTCTAAAGGTTTTACGACGCAGTTGATTTTAGAACGATCATGACAGCTGTCAACTTGACGTAATCCCAAGTACTAAGTTGGCGGCCTCTCGTTGACAGTTTTTGGGCTCAAGACAGATTGAGGTAGATTTAAAGAAAAGCCGGTTGGATTGTTTATTGAGATTGTGATGTTACTAATGGTGGTGATTACCCTGGCAGTGCAGTGAAGTAAAGGATTTGCGCACGCGCTTACGTACTTGGGAGAACGTCGTTTACATTCAGAATATCATTGATTTTCATTTACTTACCATCTCTTCGCCCGCAAACCCACGCAATACACTTCTGGACACATCTTTTGGCCCACCTTGTATTTTCAGTTTCGTTTGGTCCTAGCTAAAATTTTATATTAGGTCGAGCAAAAAGTTTTTATGCAGTTTTGAACCTGGCACATTCACAATTTCATTCAATAGTCTTTTTTTGAATTTCGAACACAGAATTTAAAGAAACAAAAGACAATTTGGAGCCTGTTTGTTGATATCAAACAATCGAATACTAAGAAAACTTGGTTTTATTGGTTTACTTGGATTTAATTCTAGAAAAAGTGATTGATATCTTTGGTTTTGCAACAAACATTACTTATTCTTAACATTAAGGTGAGGTTCTATCAATAATCTATGGATACTTCACCTGAAGTCGCCGCCCAAGCTGTGGCACTTATTCAGGCCGGACACAGCCAAAGAAACGTGAGTGCTCAACTTAATTTAAGTCGATCTGCGGTCCGAAATGTTTATCGGAGGTACCTAGAGACTGGCGGCTTTGTTCGTCGCCAAGGAAGGCCACGATCTCGGGTCACAACTGAAAGGCAGGATCGATTCATCGTGACGACCAGCTTGAGAAATCGTCACCTTACCTCCATTGAGATACAAAACCAACTTCGCGACTTCCACGGAGTATCTGTGAGCGCTCGAACTGTTCGGAGAAGGTTAAAAGAACGCGATATGGTACCACACAAGCCAGCTAATGGCCCCAAACTAACGCGAGCCCACCGAACAGCGCGCCTTCATTTCGCACGCAGTCATTTAAATTGGACACAGCAAGATTGGAGCCGTGTACTCTTTTCTGATGAGTCTAAAATTGTTTTACATGGCAATGATGGAAGGAAGAAGGTCTACCGACGTAAGGGAGAGCGTTTCGCACAATGCTGCTTTGAAGAGAGGGTTGCTTATGGCGGTGGCTCATGGACTGTCTGGGGCGGTATATCCGCGAGCGGCAAAACTCAACTTGAGGTTGTTACAGGACCACGGCTGCCAACATTAAATGCTGAAAGGTACATTCGTGAGTGCTTAGAACCTCACGTGATACCATACGCGGACTATGTGGGCCCAAATTTCCTTTTTATGCATGATAATGCAAGAGCCCATGCGGCCGGCATCGTCAGGGAATATCTTCGGGATGTGAACATCACAGTTATGGACTGGCCAGCCAGAAGCCCAGACATGAACCCCATTGAGCACATGTGGGACGAGCTAAAAAGACGCGTTAGGGCTCGTCAGCCAGTTGCCCAGACGATGCAGGAGTTGAAAACTGCCATAGAAGAGGAATGGGAGATGATCCCTCAAAATTTCATAGAGCGGTTGATAAACTCTATGCCTAATCGTATGAGAGCTGTGGTAGATGCCCATGGAGGCAACACGCGTTATTAAATTAAACCTTTATTTGATAAAACATGTTTTTTATTCAAAAATCAATTGCCTTTAACAAGGCGCATATCCGACTTGTTAGGCGTAGCTCCATGTCGTATGGTATTCTGAATTCAAATTTAAAACAATACGATCGAAAAAGATGGTAAAATGTATGAGGTTTAAAACTGCATCAACAGTTTTTGTTCAATCTAGCAATCATATTTCGGTAGGGGCCATCGAAACCTAAACTCTAAGGTGGGCCAATAGATGTGTCCAGAAGTGTATTATGACCTCTTCTGATAAAGACTACGTAATGCCTTTAAATATATCTCGACACAAATGTATTTTTGTTATATAATAAATAACTTGAACTTGATGCAGCAATTTGTATTGAGAGTCTGACCTGAAAATCCTGTTCTTTATGCAAGCATATTTTTGACACCACGTAAATTCAATATGGCGCTAGACATCATGATATAATTTTCATTTAGGTACTTTTCAGTTCGTTTTATCTCTTGTTTAATAAACTGCTGTCTTAATTGCAGTGACAATTTATACCTTACCAAATGTAATAACTATTGGGCGCCATACAATAAATTGTGTGCACCTCTATTAGTGAGCTGCCCACAGCCTCCCCCGGGCACCGTTACGGCAGATTACGGGATTATATCAAAGAGATGCACAGCTTACATGGTGATTAAGATATTCCCAGGGATAGTTTCCAAGTGGCTATCATTCTGTTTGGAAGGACTGTTACATTAGTTTGTAGGATAAGTACGTAATCATTATGTAAATTAAGGCAGCGTACACACCAAGCGCATTGTCAGCCGCCGACTGAGAGCATGAGCTGCACAGTTTACTGCTTTTACATTCACGTTCAAAATTTCCTTCACACCGAACCGACAATACGCTTGGGGCTGAATCTACGTCGCCACATACGAACTACGCGTCACACTGACGTCACGCAATCCTGCATCGCGCAATCAGAGTTTACCGCGCGACTAGCATATATAAAACGTCCCGACATCAACCGTCGAGCAGTATAGCCCACCAGACACAATACCCGTCAGGTCGGAGGATCCTCCCTTTTCTATTGAGGATGAGTGAACTTTACACCCTGTTCCTCATGCCTCCATACGCGTGAGCCTGCTCACAATCGATGGCTGATTATACGTTTGGTGTAAATGCGCTTATGAAAATATTTCTGAAGCGTCGAATGAGACACACAGATTTCTTAATTTCAACATAAATAAATAAAGATATACATGTCATATTGTAGAATATATTCAAGCCTTTGTCCCTTTGGGGTAAGCAGAAAGTACAGGAATAGACGTATCTTGGCTTGGTAAACAAGAGCGCTGGTTGGGATGTGACAGACCTACTACGCTTCTGACATATTACGTTTTAAATAAATAATTAGGTGTATAAGTTTGCTTACTCGTAAGTTTGTGTTGGACACTGGTTTACTGACGTAAAATACAGGGTTATTTTAAATTAGCGAGCTAAACTCCGCAGACGCGATGAGTATCAATATTTAAACAAATCAATCTGCCTAGCCTTTCCCAACTATGTTGGGGTCGGCTTCCAGTCTAACCGGATGCAGCTGAATACCAGTATTTTATATGGAGCGATTGCCTATCTGACCTCCACAACCCAGTAACTGGGTAATACGATACTTCTTGGTAAGCCTGGTTGTCAGACTTTCGGGCTTCTGACGACCCGTAACGACCAAAGATCCACGGATGACAGCCAGGACCAACGGCTTAACGTGCGTTCCGAGGCACGGAGAAGTCTCGGTATGTAAAGATGGTCACCCATCCACGGACCAACCCCGGCAAGCGTAGCTTAACCTGATGGATCGACCCGTGCGGCTGTTATTACTTAGCCACGAGCTCCTCGATATCTAAACACGATAAAATAAATAGATTTGGTTATTTTTAGGATTCCGTACCTCAAAAGAAAAAAACGGAACTCTTATAGGATCACTCATGTGTCTGTATGTCCGTCTGTCACAGCCAATTTGCTCCGAATCTAATGGACCAATCAAGTTGAAAGGTACACATAAGAATTTCTGTGACCTAAACACGGACGGGTAAAGTAAATAAATGAATTGTGAATATGGGGGTCACTTTTGAGGGGCAAATAAGAAAATAAAAAAATAAACGTTTTGCTAACTATACCGTGTGTCATATCAAATGCTTACTATGAGGGTCTCCAAAGTATTTTTTTTATAATGTTAAAATAAATAGTTTCAAACTTATTTAAGAAAATAGACGAACATTTACCATTCCCCCCCCCGAATCTCCGAAACGACTGAGCCTAAAATAAAAAAAAAACTAACACCCGCCGGTTTTTTTGGGAGGTCAACGACCGTTGTTAGTGTTGTTACTTGAAGTATGAGTTGAGAAAAACTGTTTTAAGATAACCGATATCTTAACACGATAAAAAACTTTTTTACAAAAAAATAAAACCCACTTCCAAAAACAACACCACAAAGTAAAAATAACTTCAATTTCGGAAGCCAGTGTCTGGTTAAATGTATTTTCGTTTTTTGCCACCGACTTCCGAAATTAAAGTTATTTTTACTTTGTAGTGTTGTTTTTGGAAGTGGGTTTTATTTTTTTATAAAAAAGTTTTTATTTTTCACTTTTTAGTTGTGGTACCTACCCCACAAAAATTCTAATACCACTACCTGCAAAACAGACTAGAACATCATCCATATAAAAGTGGGGAAAAATACGTATTATTGAAGCTAACTCAAAAACTACCAAAGCAAAGTTAATCAATTTTATATGGGACCAACTGTGATGTATAAACCCTCTCGAATAAAACAAAAAAAAATCCAAATCGGTCCAGCCATCTTCGAGTAATCGGGGAATATACATAAAAAAAAAAAAAAATAAAAAAAAAAAGGTTCCGACGAATTGAGAACCTCCTCCTTTTTGAAGTCGGTTAAAAACATAAAAACCCATCACTTCTGAGAAGTTAACACCAGAAAAAAAACATTTTGTAAACTGATAAAATGTATTTGAAGTGACAATAATTGCTGCCAATAGTCCCAAAAAAAAATACATCAAATTAACGGGGTCATCCGAATTTTCCTGTTTTAGAATCAGTTTTAAACGGTCAAATTAGTGTATTATGGTCCTGAAAAAAATATATGCGTGCGGGTAATAATTGTACCTATCGCTATTGAATCGTGTTGGTATTGTTAGCTGATAATATGTAAACAAATTTTCGGCATTTTATGTAATAATCTTAGTTTACTCCACCGTAGACACCATAAAATGTAAACCTAAGGAAAAAAAATCGACCTAAGAAAAAATAATGAAGTTGATCAACTGTAAATATTTTACACTGTGGCATGGATTTTCTGCGAAATCGTCGGCAGCGCGTCGTAAATAGACACATCGCGCTGCATTTGGGAGAGGCGGAGGTAGCGTTTCAAAGGCCTACAGGCCCGAATAACCTCGTCTTAATAACTTTTTGTTTTATCATATTTAGACATCGATAGATACCCGTCGCGTTTGCGGAGTTTAGCTAGTTAATTTAAAATAACCTTGTAGGTATAGTCAAGAAACCTGGACTTAATAACCTGAAGTCCTCAAAACATAGGTGATTAAAACTCTTGAGTTGCATATGAGGAGATGCCTTGACCCTGCCGTACCTAAGAGTCACAGACTGCTTTATACCAGTAATCCCTTTTATTCCAACTTAACCTTTGTTACCAAGGTCATCCGTTTGTAAAGTAGTTTTACCTGTAAATATTAACGGCAACAGCGACACATCCGACCATTACTCGAGGTCTGTGGCTCCCGAGGGCGTGTTTGTGAAAAAATTGCGCGCCATTCTCGAGAGCGGCCATTTAATAATGACTGACATACGTAGTTCCGTAATTGAGACGACATAGTGATACTTTTGTGGGTTTAAGTGTCCTTTATTCTCTGATGCCTGGTTTCTGAGGACCTTTGATACAGTATCAACGGTTGTTCATTCGACATTATCATTTTAATATATTAATGGTTTCTGAAGAATTCTTAAACGGAGTTTAAACTCTCAATAGCTATTCATTCGACAAGATTATCTTCCTATTTAAGCGAATTCCTCGGTTTTTGAGGTCCTTCGATAGTAATTCACTCGACTTTTAAGCTAAATTCTTCTTTAGCGTTCAGAAACTCGACATTGAACCAATAATCACTATCGAATGGATAAATCAGAAACCGCATATGTATCATTTATTCGAGTTAACTTATTTTTGAAATGAGAACTTCTTTAGGCGCGTTGAGCGATGTTTGGTAGAGGAAAATCTTATAAGTTAACGTCACGCATCACACTTTCAGTTTTCACTTTACTGACTATGTTTTTTTTTTATATGCACGGTTTCTGGGACTATAAACCAATATTATTTGCTGTCTTTCTATTGTGCAGTGATTTTAGTACTTACCCACTTTTCGATCACCAGTACCGTGCAAACTATATTATATTATGGGAAATTATTAATCGCACACCAGAAAAATAATCTTACATCAAATACTTTACATCTAATAATCTACATGTACACCAATAGTAGTAATAAATTAATTAGTAGTGCAATCAATCAATGATGGCACTACTAATTAACTAAAGTAAGATTATTAATTCCAGTCAGTAAAATGACATTTCCAGTGTTGCAGGTTTTTAGTCCCAAATAAATAGTGATGTGGTAGCATCGAGTTTTATAATTAAAAGTTAGTCGAGATTACATTCTTTTTATTCCATATCAAATTGCCTTTATATAAATAAAAATATGTAATTTACGGTAATTAAACAGAAGACATACACGGTAGGTAATTAAATATTACATAAAATACTGTTATATTATTTGTTTTTGGTTATTGGAAGCACTATGGTCATCACTTGTCACGCTATGGACGCCATTTTGTTTTTCATTCTGCTCCCGAATTCCAACGGTGTCAGAAGTGTTTAGTGTCCTCTGCAATTTCTTGTTTATTTCTTACTTGTTAACTTGTTATTTTTTTGTTGAGTTTTGTTACGTTGGTATTTGAGATGGATCCCCAACCGTCCACCTCTAAAGAGGGATGTCTCCCTCCAAAAAGAAAGCTTTGATCATTTGTTGTGAGTGAGAAAAATGGTTCTCAATGCATATAATTATGTATGGAATCAAAATGCAGCAAAACCTTTTAATGTTCCAAAGAAAGATGAGTGTGTGAAGACAGTATCTGAAATTTTGGGAATTTCGACTAGATCTGTGTATCGGATACTGAAAGAACAAAAGGAGAACGTTCAATTATCAAATCAGAAAAAATCCGGACCCAAACTGACATTCAAAGATAAAATTGATGATTTTGACTTTTCGGCGATACGTCGTAAAGTTCACCAATTCTTTTATGCGAAGGACCCTCCAACTATTACCAAGGTATGTAAATTTATAAAATTATAATACAATACAAAATACATAATTGCACATCATACATAATAATAATTAACACACATTGTCATTGTCTCACTGTAGTTTACAAAATTAAATACTTGTAATATTTTACAGGTTCATCAGGTTGTAAATGATGACCCTGACCTACCAAATATGTCAAAGAGTACCATGCGAGCAGTTTTAAAACATTTAAAATTTAAATATGCCAGTCGCAAACGACGCAGCTGCTTGACAGACCGTCAAGACTTAATTCTGTAGCGTTGACGGTACTTGACGACAATCAAAGAATATCGGAGACAAGGAAAAGTAATTTATTATCAAGATGAGACCTGGATTAATTAAGGTAATTGAATATTTTTATTTACAACTGTATTTAGTGAATAGTTTTTCAGTTTCAAAATGTATTTGTGTCATTATATTATTTATATGAATTTTGTATATTAACAGTTCATACAACTGGTAAAGTTTGGGTGGATACAACAATAGAATCTTCCAAACAAGCGTTTTCTAAAGGTTTGACTACAGGCCTAAAGGGCCCAACTGGCAAAGGTCGACGCCTAATAATTTCACATATAGGCAGTGATGAAGGTTTTGTAGAAGCCGGTTTACTTATTTTTGAATCGAAGAAAAATAGTATGGACTATCATGAAGAAATGAACTCGGGAGTGTTTTGAGGAATGGCTTAAAAGCATTTTGCCAAATTTAAAGCCAAATGCGGTGCTGGTATTAGATAACGCACCGTACCATTCAAGAAAAGTCGAGCGTATCTTCAAACTGGCGGAAGGCTGATATTATTCAGTGGTTGGATGAAAAACAAATTCAGTATCAACCTACAATGATAAAGGCTCAATTAATAGAAATAGTAAAATTACAAAAATCTAATTACGAACGCTATGCTGTGGAAGAGTTGGCCACTGAATACGGTGTCACAATCCTGCGTCTGCCCCCTTATCACTGTGAGCTTAACCCAATAGAGTTAGTTTGCGCTCAAGCAAAGGGGTACGTCGCCAGGAACAATAAAGCTTTTAAAATAAAAGACGTAAAAAAATTATTTGAAGAAGGCCTGAAGGAAGTGACGCCTGAAAATTGGAGACACTGCATCAACCATGCCATAAAAGTCGAAGACGAAATGTGTCAACTCGACTACATCATAGATGAATATGTGGATTCATTCATTATAAATGTAATTGATTCCGATTCCGATTCTGAATATATCGATTCAGAATCGGAGTCGGAATCAATAGCAACCGTAATGAATAAAAACGTATAAAATTACTTGTATTTTCCCGACTTTCTAGTGTTAATTCCTCTGAATCTCTTTATACATTTTTTTCCCAGCTTTTGTAATAATGTTGTAGTGAGAAATTTTAATATGCTGGTAAGGTCCATATTTCTAAAATCGTATTATTTAATACGGTATGTATTAAATATTTACAATAATAAAAAAAAAACGCTTTGATACCTAATAAAATAAAGCATGACTAAATGTCTAAGTCTATTGATTGCCGAACATCACTATTGTAGCGGGTCACCCTTTTTTGTATCAGTGACAGTTGCACTTGTCATTTTACTGACTGGAATTAATAATCGTACTTTAATTGAATATCAAAACTTGTACAAATAATAATCATTATTTATACATCAAGTTTTGTCCAAAGTCACATCATAAATATTGCAAATGCGCATTTAGTAAGGTTATTATTGCACTACTAGTTAACTAATAGAATAGAATATTTTTATTTCAGACCGGAGTCCATAGGGTTAGTAACAATTTTAACTTAAATTCTAGTGTTAGTAGGTTACAGACATAAAAAACTTAAATATAATTGAATATCAAAATTTGTACAAACTACTCGTATATTGGGCACCCCGAGATTCGTTTTGGTTAGATTAGGTTCCATTAAACTCTGCAGACAGAAATAGGAGCCCCGCGCAGCGGGACTTCGTCGACCTGACGTTCAGTTTAATTTATTTGGACATGCAAATTTTGATGTGCAAACAGTGTTTTTGAGTTTTCAGTTTTTTTGTTTTTTTTTTAGGCTGCATCAATTGGGTACCCTAGTTGTATTAGAACTTTAATACAACTAGGGTACCCAATTGATACAGCCCACTGTACGTATTCTACTGCGAAAAGTTGGTAATTTTTGAAGTGCGTTTAAATATTACCCTTATAATAACAACGGCATTTGGCTTTTTTCTTTATCCTTCTGTCCGTCTCTGTGTAATCTTGGTAGGAAAAAGACTAAAAGCTCCCGCAGACAGGCGCGACGCGACGCGACGGTGCGACGCGATCCTGGTAGAACAATTTTCATGAAGTTTTCATAGGATTTTTTATTTTTATTAGAATCATTTAAGCTTTAAGTATCTAATAAGTTTTACAAGACATCTGTGTCTGAACTAGATAATTTAATATCTGTATCTCAGACAACAGCGATCCTCCCTATAAATATGAACTTTTAAAAGCTAACAAGTAGGTACTAATGCGGCTTTAACGTTATAAAAATTAATGCAAAAAAATAATTGATCTACTAGTGTCGAATCACGCTATCGCATCGCGCGTGTCTGCGGGAACCTTAAACCTTTCTGCAAATAAATTGTGTACAACCCAAATGGGGACGAAACCAAAAAAAAATTGAATTATAGCTCTCACAAGTCTTACATGATATTTTGATACTACACAATATTTTTACAGCAAACCTACAAAAAATATTCTAACCGGTAACCGATACAAAAGTATATGCTGTCATAAACCATTTTACGACTACCTCTATCAAACACGGCCTAGCCAGCGATCCTTTAGAAATCATTCAGAAATCTCTTCATCACCAAACATGGCGGGTCTTCATTCTGAGCCACTTTTTATGCGATAAACTGGTTACGACTGACGCGCACTGAATGCTTAATATTTGTTCCTGGGATTGAGAGAAAAGATTCCTTTCAAACTCAAACTTAAAGCTTTGGTTGTGGTGTTGTATTGTTTAAGAAATTATTGTAAATTGGACCGATGTCCTTTAAACGTACTTAGCGGTTATGGTGGGTTATTTTTACGTGACAACCCTAATTACAAAGTTAACAAGCAGAATTCTAACAAAAACTTAATTCAAAAATTTTTCAAATTTAAAATTATTTATTTCAGACACGAGTCCATAGAGTTAGTAATTAAAGTTAATATTCGTCGGCAAAAGATTTTATTTTGTAGTTGACTTTCCATTCATCGAAAGCTCAAGAGCCCTTATTGATGTACGGTCAACAACAGAAGTCGGTTAACACTGCTACTTTCTGACATCATCTAAATTAACACAAAATGATTCGATAAACTGCTTTTTATCGTTTAATTGTTAAGAGTTAATGTTCTTAAAATTTTAAGTACTTCTTTTCCGATTTGAATCAAATATTTCGCTTAATAATTAAGATTAAAAAACTGCAAGTGTTAATCGACTCTTGTTGCTGACTGTACCTACAAGACCTTTTAGCATTATAAAGGAATTAGAATTAAATACAGTGACATTAACTTTTTTTATGCATCAAATAAAAATAAATTTGGACAAAATAACTTCCGTCTGTTTACTATAGTTTAACCGCTACCGCTGTACCGCGGGAGAGGGACGCCGACGTGAGCATTGACGAATGAGCAGCGGGACGCCATGAGCGTTGATGAATGAGGGGCCTGCACTGCTCCCCGTCTCGCCGTTCACATGCCTAAGGCGCGGTACAGCGGTAGCGGTCAAACTATAACAAACAAATAAAAAGTTTTCTTTTCATTCTGTCGTTTTCTTATTCGACGAAAACCAAATAAAAACTACACTAACATTTCTAACAAAAACAGGAGAAAGAAACAGTAATCTCCAGAATTTCACAGAGAATTTTCGCGACTATACAAAGTATGATTGTGTCCATGGAAACACCATTATGGTGATTAAATCAAAAATCGATAGACACATAAAATTGTACGAGGTGTGCGCCGAGACGGGTATCGGATGTCGGATGACGTCACTGCTGTGAGCTTGGGGGATTTATAGTCAATGCCCGTTCACGAACGTTAATATACGTTTAATTTCGGAACGAAGTACCTACCTTATCAGTCTTATCACACACAAAAAATTGTAAAATTTTAACCGTAACTCTTTATGCATTTACAAGCTTATATTTATCTAGGTATGTCATTGAAGCATAGCATTGTAGCATAGACGTGAGGGAAGCGCGTCAGCCCTAAAAAAAAAAGTAAATACACAGTGAAAGGCACTTCGTGCTCGACACATTTTCGTCTTTCGTTTTTAGGTTAGTAGTTCTTTTTTTTGGTATGAAATATGCTTTGGAAAGACTTGAGCGCTCTAGATGGAAAAAATGGGAATTTATAATTATTTAAAACTGCCTTTTTGGTCCAGTGGTTGTAAGCGCAACCGCATAGCGGGTTTTGAGTTTGGCTCCCAAAACGGCCAGTGTTATTAAGATTTTTCGTCGGGGTTTTTGTAGGAGCTTGAGTCTGAATGAGAGCCTTATTAATAACAACAGGCTTGCGTTGTTGCTTGCTTTAGTATGCGACTTAAATCTTACTACCGAAGTACATACAGTAAAACCATAATTACGTCTTGGGTAATCTTATGTTGGCAATAATGGACGATCTAAAAATGTTTAGCAGGTACTTTAAATGTGACTTGCACAATTCCAGCAACTAATTTAGAATACAGGGTTTAAGTGTAAACAGTGGCAATCTTTTAAGGGGTCATTGTACTCATCATTATGAACAACTTTTACTATGATTTGGGACCAAACCTGAAATCGCGAAAAAAAGTCAGCTGTTCAGTACATTTATGTTCGCATAATTCGTCAAAATGTAGGGAACAGTTGATTTTTATTCGCAATTTTAGGTTTGGTTCCATAGTAAAAGTTGTTCATAATGATGAGTACAATGACCCCTTAAAATATTGCCACTGTTTACACTTACAACCTGTATAGCATTATTCAACTCGGTGTTTGTTTTATTTTTCTTTGTGAGTTAAATCAGCACCCCGTTTATCCGTACCAGTCTGTGTTTTTAGGGGACGTTAACGAGCCTCTACTGTAATTATAACTTAATCCTGAACTTCATTGGCTTCCGTTACGAAAATAGCATGATAACCTACATTATTTAAACATGAACAGACAGGAAAACAATTTAGTGTAAAGGCAAAATACATAACGTAGTAAACGTCTTTTCCCTTGACAGATACAAGTACCTCATATTAAATTGTGAGTAAAAAAAGGGTGCACCATCGTCGACTGAGCCTAACATGTTGTGATGATAGCTAGTTTTTAGCCGACTCCAAAAAAACAAAAATGAGGTTATCAATTCGATATGTATGTATGTAATATTATTGGAACTGAAATATATTCACATATGATTATGTATTAGGGCTTCGAAATAAATATACAAAATTTTATAGGTGTAAAATGTGTGTATGTTTGTCCACGCATTCCTCCGATACTATTAATTGGAACGTGACCATTATTTTTTATTGGCTTACATTTACTTCAACTTAGGAAACAGTGCAAGTTCTATCAGAATCGGTTCAGTAGTTTTCAAATATGGACTAATAATTAATGTAAGATTCGATCTTACGCTAATTGATACGAGCTACAGGTGTGTGTCAAAGGAAAAAAAATATCTGAAAACCTGGGTGAAATTCTAGTGCAACATTTACAACAAAACTGTTAACTACTTATTACAAACAAATATTCCAGTTTATACTTAAAACTAAAAATTACGAAATAAAAAAGTAGTTTAAAAAATTAAATCGACTTCAAAAGGAAATGAACTAAAAACATTAATTTCGGAAGTCGGTGGCAAAAAACTAAAATACAGATCCCAAAACCGAAATTAAAGTTATTTCATAATTTTGAGTTAATTTCTTTTTGAAGTCGATATAATTTTTTTTATTCCCTTATATCTGCACAGACTATATTCATTGCAAAATTGTGTCAAGTGCAAAAGCTACACAGCAATACTTTATTGCATTCCACTTTATATAATGCTCAGGTGGTATACATTTGCTCGAGAACAAACATGGACCCTGTCAGGCACAGCAACACTCAGATCTAGGTGTTTATGAGCGAATCTGTATATTTCAAGTATATACTCGTACAATCAAGGCAGTGTTAAAATATTCAGGTTTATAAGATGAGCTTTGGGGTTTAGCAACTTTGAGATAGGCTAATAGACGAATTCAGCTGGGCTGGGCAGCGTTTCGCGACGAGGAAACTGAACAAAACTTCTTTTTCGAGCCTTCACGTCGCATCTTTCATAGAGCCTTCAAACAAAGGTCTTCAATCAGTACGTCCTGCCTGTTATGACTTACAGGACCGAAACATGAACACTCACGGAACAGCTGTTCTATAAATTCAAGGTATTGAACGAGCTATGGAATGGGCTATGCTTGAGTCTCTGATGAATCGAGTCCGGAACGAGATGATCCTGCAGAGACCCAAAAAGGCCGACATAACTTACAGAATAAGTTTGAAGTGGCAATAGACCGGCCATATTAGCCATAGAACCGATGATCGTTGAGGTAAACGTGTTCTTGATTGCAGACCGAGAATCAGCAAACGACGTACCCAGGGTGGACGCCCTCAGGCTAGGACTGAGGTGCTCTACCGTCCCGCAGCAGGCGCACTGAGTGGCGGCGGAGGGCAGATAATGCCCTCTTCCAGCCAAAAAAGCCAGTAAATGGGTCCAGAGGCGACGGACATCCATCGCCCCCCATTCTACAGAACCCGAGATGGTGGCGCGTAGTGTTCCACGCGCGCCTCTCTAAGACGTAACGAGGGAGTTCAACACCTCACTCCCCCCTATGGGACGTGGCCCGCATGGCACGGGCCATCACCAGTCCGGGGCAGCGGAAGTAACACTCGCACCCGCAGCCCTCGACGCAGGTGTACGAGAGAACACCGAGGTGGTTTTAGTCAGTAAGAGTCTGACAGACCCCTCCGTCCGCCCCAGGGTGGAGGACATCCATGAGGATTTCCACCCCGACAAAAAAAAGAAAAAGTTGGAATGACGATCTTCGCAGGATGACTGGAATAGCGTGCAATTGGAGAGGCCTATGTCCAGCAGTGGACTGCTGTAGACTGATGATCATGATGATGATGATGAACAACTATATGTACCCATATTATCGATACAGGCTCATAACGTGGCAAAAATAGAAGCAGAACAGCTAGGTGCTAGTGCGGGCACTATTGCGACAATTGGTAAGGAATTGACTATTCAACACAGCACGTTTGTAGTTAGCTACATGCATACTTATCGGTTCTGTCGACTGTACTTCGCTTGAACATAGTAAATAGGTAAGTACCGTTTGCTGTACACAGTCAAATTACTCAAGGACGTGATCGTGTAACGTAAACACATTTCTGTAACTTTGTTACTCACGACCGACACCAACGTCAAACAAAAAAATAATTAAGCAGTCGGAAAAAGGCTCATTTTTATACAATTTGTAATTTAAATAAAAACACACTACCTCTGGGGTAAATGTATCATCATTATAATTTTTTTAAAACAACTGTTTCCTAAATTTTAACGAGTTATGCGAACATAAATGTCGGGAACAGCAGATTTTTTTTTCATGATTTCATGTTTGGTCCCCTAGTAAAAGTTATTCGAAATGATGGTCTCAATACCCTAGAGTTATGGGATATCAAAAGAAACACGTTCTTTATATACAATTTGATAATAAAAGTTGTTCATAATGATGAGTACAATGACCCCTTAAGAGGTTGTGCGTTATTTAAGTTACACCTTATATACCTAGGACTAAAAATTTATCACGATGGTTATTGCTCATCATACGTTGGGATTTCAGGCCATTAAAAAACAATAGTTTGTTACTAGTCCACTTACTGAATTTTGTCCAGTGTCCTTCAACATTCATAGATCTCTTCCAGAAGAACAATTAATATCGTCCACCACTATTGCTTTACATCAGCTAAGAGTGACACAGGGGTCAAATGCAAGCCTAATACGATATTTGATAACAATGTTTTCGACGTCCAAAAACATGGCATCTGTAGTTGCCGGCAATACCCAAAACATATATATATTTGCTAAACACTCCACAAAACAGATAAATATTATGATTACGTTTAATTGACCAAATAATTTTATTTATTCTGCTGCTGTTTACAACTTCGCCACAGTGACAGCGATGAGGAGAACAAGAAGGAGCTCCTAGTCGCAGGGAAGCAGCGAGGCGGAAAGTAGTGTCGTCGAACAAAGTGCCTATGTTCGACGACGGTAGTGCATGAAGCCACAGACCCGACTCCCACTTACCCACAGCCAGCAGACGCGCACGCTCCGCAGTAGTAGCAGACGTGTCAAGTAAATTGTTCTGTACTACTCTGCAGAGCGGCTCATCCCACCGTCTCTGGGAAAATGGATTGTCGGGTGGGTCTGAATTCGGGCAAGCGAGTCTCCAGGCATCTATAGCCTCGGTGAAACAAGGCACATCAAAATTAACCAGTGTGGAGGCTAGGATTTTCCTGATTAATTTATCTGTGCCGTGGACCGAGGATATGAATGCCGGTAAACTAATACTAGAAATTTTGCGGACGCCGAGGCCTCCCATACGAATGGGGAGAGTAGCTTGTGCCCAAGCGCGGTCGTCCAAGGCCACATTTAAGATCGAAGTTAAAGTTTGTCGGATAATTTTGTCAATTTTATCTAAAAGGTGAGTGTGCTTCCATAAATGGGAAGCACGAAGGAAATATGTTAATTTAGGGCCGAAACAGCAGTAACGGATTAATGTTATGGCCGAGTGCATGTTAATTTGGAACAATCTTTCCGAAACGTCATTGAAATTTTGAATTTTTTCTTCAATAAAAACAGGAAAAGAATTTTCATAGATAGGAGACCCAAGGAGACGAAGAGAGTTTTTTTCAATAATTTTGATTTCCGGGGCTATTGCGTTAAATTTGGGAAGTGTTAGATGTCTGTCGGTACCGTCCGCTAAGTTCACATTTCGAAAGGTTGAGATCAAGGCCAATGGAATAAAGTTCATTTTTTAAGAATTGAAGGTCATTTAAAACAGTTTCTACATCGCCTCCCAAGGTTCCGTCGTCAAGATACCAAACGTTAAATTTGGAATTTAGCTGTCGAATAATTGGGTGAATGGCTAAACTAAAAATCACTGGCCCGAGGGGGTCACCTTGTTGACAGCCAACAGCAGATTCCAGAAGGTTGTCCCGATACAGTAATTTAGAAGGGTGTCTGTAACATTGCCAAAGGAAACTATAAATTTGGGGTATTTCTTTTCTAGTTTCTGCCAGCAAGGTGTCCCTATTAACAGAATTGAAGGCATTATTTATGTCAACCTTCAGGATGACCTCACCTTTGCCAGAATTTAGGTAGGTCGATAAGACGTGTACGGCAGCCTCACAGCCCCCTTTGCAGCCGTAACCTAGCTGCAGGGGCTGCAATTTTTCCGAAACAACCTCACCATAAAATTTACAGCAAATCTTGGCTGCCATACGACGGTAAGTAGTTCCCACGGCAATGGGACGAATGCCGCCATCCCTTTTACGCAGGGCGCATAGATTGGCCCCGTATAGAACGTCAATGACGGCCTCGTTCACCTTGCCGGAGAGCATGAGGTTAATCAGAGCCGTAAGCTCCTTCAAGAGCAACTCACCAGCTGCCCCGGCGCCTGAACAAATAAGGTCCTTAAGGTGCTGAGGACTCAGGCCGTCGAGGCCACCAGCGGAGCCGCTCCGGAAGGAGCAAACGGCTGTGACCAACTCTCGACCTGTAATGGTGAGGGAGTGATTATCCAGATCAGGGGGGTCGGGAAAAGAAAGGCCATCCGCTGGGGCAGGGTGTTTGCTCTCCAGAGCTGCGAGTGTTTCTGGAGAACACGGTGCCACCACATCACTACTAAAAAGAATCCTGGCTGCTCCACTAATGTCACCTTCCCCTAACTTGGATTCTACCAGATGGGATATACCTCTTAAAGAGGTATATCTCTGTGTCGGTAATTTTGAATCTAAATTATGAGCCGAAACATTACAGTTTTCTTTAATTTGTGCAGTTAAAGTCTTTTTGGTTGCCAAATTCTTTTGTACATGTAGAATTCTGTAAGGGAAGGTGAGCAGCTGTTCCCAAGCACTTTGTGAGTTCTCCCGGACGGCGAGACGAACGCAACCTGCTAAGTGTTGTGCCACTAAAGGTCTAGCGCCGCGGGGAACTCGCTTCAAAACATGAATAGAGTTTTTGAATTTTGAAAGAGTTTTCCAAAACGGGTCAAAAGTGGAAGTACCTGGTGTTGTAGGTGTAGCTGTTGAGACGGGGTCTGATGTGATTGCATTATGTGGTCTGTGCACCTTGCCGATATGCACATTCAGACCCCGCTTACCTTTAAAAAACCGTGCCTGGGTACATAGCGGACATCTCTCCAGGATGCTCAGTGATGTCGAAGGTTGACTAGCACTAACACTATTATCCACCACATCACTGCTGCCACTGAACATGTATTTATATAGTTTAAACTTACAAAATTAAATTAAATAACAACAAAAACTAAATTATTAAAACACACTAAAACGTCGAAAAAGTCTATGTGACACCGATGACAAGTGACGGGAGTGACGCAGTCGCTTTGGCGGCCTAGGGCGCCGCACCGCCAATACATGTCACCGCAGCCCTGGCAACCGTGGCCGGGTGACAGACGGACTGGCGTGGCGTCTTCAGCGCCGTGATGATTTTGATTTAATCCTCTTCTACACTTTTGATCCCTCTCTTCTCCTTCCTTCTTGGGGGTGTTTGATTAGGGTTATTTTAGGATTAATAATTCAGCATTTTTTGTTCTTTTTCGGAAAATATATATTTTTTAAATTCAGAATAGAGTCCAACTTGATGAAGAGCTTAGTTATTATCAGTTTCAATAAAAGCCCTGTTTCTGTTTTCCTGCCACTGCTATCATGACATTGTCATGGTTTCACCATTAAATTAACATAAATCCAAAATACCTAGTAATTTATCAAAACTATAAATAAATTAAATAATAAAATTGTCGTTCTGTTTTACTAATCTATAACTAATTATAAATAATGCATTCCTTGTGAATTCACTCAGAGAGCAACAGAATAAATCCGTCTCACTCGCTATGAGGTTGAGCGTGCGGAGTGCACGCGACAGGGGCGCCTCCCTTAAAAGTTTGGTCCGAGCGCGCGGTTCCACCAGCAGAGGCGGATTTATTAACAGATATGTATATACCGACTGATCTTGATAAAATAAATATTATTAATTTACTTGAATAATGTTAATAACATATTTATAAATTGATTTTTGTTTCTTATTTTAATTTAATTTTTATTTTAATTTTTATATTCTTTGCTGTGTCCTACAGGGTCCGTAATTGTACCGTAGCTTTAAGCCTTTGTAACACCTTTTGAAACATTATGGAATGCAAATAAAGATATGAATATAAATAATATGAATAAAACCCGTGTGTCCCATAACTGTCTGGATTATTAGAGTAACCTTGTTGCCTTAAAGGGGAGGTAGTTTGCATCAAACTGTCAGTAGTAGGCAATCGCTCCATGAAAAATACTGCTGCATCCGGTTAGACTGGAAGGCGACCCCAACATAGTTGGGAAAAGGCTAGGCAGATTGTTGTTTTTTTTTCTATTAAACGAATTCGAGGCTTTTGTTTGCTTCTTATCAGTGTGTGTATTTTGCACATTATAAAATATTTTTTTTTTTTTATTATTTTCATATTATTTTCTTTGGCAGATGGATGACCATTTAGGTTTATAGTCGCAATCGTAAAAACCAGCGTATAGCACTGCTGGACACAGGTCTCCACAATATTGCACGCCATTAAGTTTTATCTTCGTTCACTTTCATCCATCCATTACGTACCAATCTCCCCGTGAATATCATCGTTCTAATAGACCACAAGATACGAAAATAGCATAAACACAAGCATAATCAGACCTTGAGAGCCATGGCTCCGTACGGCATTTCGTTCAAACTTTCAAGTCCTTTTTTATCGAATTGAATGAACCGATTTGAATGAAACTTCATACGCATAAGATGATACATAGGTCTGAAAAGTTAGTTAAGAACATTTTAGAAATGTCTTATTTAAAAAAGATAATTAGAAATCTCTGTTTCTATGGAATATTTAAAATCGGTCGAATTTAGCTGCAACACTATTTTTCGAAAATGTTCCTAACTAACTTTTTAGACTTATGTATGCTGCTTATGCGTATAAAGTTTCATTAAAATCGGTTCATTCATTTCAATGAAATAGGACTTGAAAGTTTGTATTAAATGCCGTACTGAGTTCCCACTGCTGGAACACAGGCCTCCTCTCTCTGTGACATGGAGTGGGCCATAATCCACCACGCGGACCCAGTGCGAGTTGGTAGATGTCACATGTCTTCGAATTTTTGGTTCTAGGACATGCCGGTTTCCTCGCGATGTTTTCCTTCACCGTTTAGAAAGCAGTGGTGATTAAATTGATTTCGCGTCAACGCCGGCTATCGCTGAAAACCAGCGCTGGGGCTCCGATTCGCATGGGGTCGCGGCATTATGCTGAGCGGTAGCCGTTTTGCGTAGATGTGACGCATATTTTCCCCAAAACTTGCTTTTTACTTTGTTTATTTTTATTTTGTTGTCCTTTGCGTCATGTTTACCGCAAATAAACGTATTTTCTTTCTTCTTTCTTTTCTTTCTAAATTATTTACACAAAGTAAAGTACCTTTGGGATCGAACTCACGACCTACAACTCTTAAGTCTCGGGCGTTACCACTGAGCTAACACTGCTCACGAGAAAATAGAAACATCACCAATTTTATCGAAGTTTGGTCGAAATTAATCACACATAATTAACCACGGAAATTAGCACAATGACTACTTATCAAACAGTTTCAGCCAAACGCCAATATAGCATGAATTTCCCCCAAAGTCTACAAATCAATTGGAACGAGAATTTCTGACAATTCACTATCAATCACTATTCTAATGATTGGTCATGATTCCTGCAACTCTTCAAATGATTATAGTCTATATTAATGATCGCTTTAAATGTTCAGTTTGCTGTTCAAATACCTACTTTCTCTACACGTGAAAGGGTTGGTTTTTGTGTAAGAATTTCCACCCTCTGAAGGCATTTGTTTGTAACTATTTGCTCACCGCAATGAGAACATTAATACGCTGTAATAGTTTTGTGCTGACGAAATGAAATGAAATTTATTTATTTTTCAGAATATAAGTACTTACTCTACCAGTCGACAATGATGCGGAGGAATTTTTCGATGCCATATTTTAGTTTTTTAATAGTTTTAGTTATGTTAGGATATAATTTTGTTATCTTTAGGTTATATTTTTACCTTAGATACCAATAACATTTGTGTCAAATAAAAGGACTTACATAATAACATGGTAAAATAATTTTAGTTTCACTATATTCGACTTATCGGTCGTGCAAATATTTTTAGTACAGTCAGCAACATAAGTCGATTAACACTTGCAGTTTTTTAACTTTATTTATTAAGCGAAATAATAGGTCTTTACCTATGAAATTGCCGTTTTGTATGAAAAAATTTAAACGATTTTTTTTCATGCATTTTTTATTTGTATTAATCGAAGTAATCACTCATGCAATCAATTCATCTTTGCCAACGCAGTGGCAGTTTATTGATGCCCTTCTTAAAGAAATCAGCTGGACGGGAGGCAACAAATTCTTCAAAGGCATTTTGTACTGCCTCTCGGGTATTGAATTTTTTTCCCGCCAAAAAGTTATCCAAATTCTGGAAAAAGTAGTAGTCTGTAGGCGCAAGGTCTGGTGAGTAGGGCGGATGACGGAGAGCTTCCAACCCCAGTTCTTGCAACTTGGAGACCGTCTGCTGTGCAGTATGAGGTCGCGCGTTGTCGTGCAGGAGCAGCGGAGACGAGCGATTGACCAATGCTGGTTGGAGATGTGCCAGCTTCTCCATCATTGTGTTCAGTTCTTCACAGTACACATCTGAAGTAATGCTCACCCCGTTTGGTAAGAAGCTGTGATGAATCACACCGGCGCTAGACCACCAAACAGTGACCATCACTTTTCTAGGGGTAAGTTTTCGTTTAGGGCATTGTTTAGGTGCTGAACTAGGATCCAACCAACTTGCTGAGCGCTTGCGGTTATCAAACAGAATCCATTTTTCATTGCAGGTAACAATGCGGTTCAAAATTCCTTCATTTGTGTGTCTGTTGAGCAGTGCAAGGCACGTCTCGACTCGTACTTCGCGCTGGCGATCATTGAGTTCGTGGGGCAACCATTTGTCAAGCTTTTTTACCTTGCCAATTTGACGCAAATGGACCAATATTGTTTTGACGCTAACGTCGAAAGCTGCTGCTAATTCAGCCGTAGATTGTGTATCATCAGCTTCCACAATCGCCTTTAATTCGTCATTGTCGAACAAAGTCTTCGGACGACCGCGAGGTTCATTTTTCAGGTCGAAATTTCCAGAACGGAAGCGAGCAAACCAATAACAAGTGGTGCGTTGGTTTGTAGTGTTAGCTCCGTAAACGTCGTTGATGTTGCGTGCCGCTTGTGCCGCGTTGCTGCCACGACGGTACTCATATTCCATAATTACTCGAATTTTTAACGTATCCATGATGACGAAAAAGATTGAAATGCGATGAAAATGTAACACTAATCAATAAACAAATGACTACTTTTGGAAAAAAAAATCCATGTTTTTAAAAAAAAATTAATTTGAAATTAGAATTCTTAGCCAAACAAAAATTATTTTGATTTGAAATGGCCAGTGCTGCAGAACGGCAATTTCATAGGTAATGACCTAATATTTAATTCAAATCGGAACAAAGTACTTAAAATTTTAAGAACATTGACTCTTAACAGATAAACGAAAGAAAATCAGTTTATCGAATCATTATGTGTTCTAAATGATGTCAAAAAATAGCAGTGCTAACCGACTTCTGTTGCTGACCGTACATGCATAATACTCGTAATAGCATAATGACATTACGTCAATATCATTAGACATACACATCATAATCATAGTAAAATTTACAGTCTTGCTACGTCAATAAGGCACATTACAAATTCTAAAAAGAGGCTTTGCACTAGGCTTTGAAAACGGTTACGCTTACATTAATGGTTGAAAGGTTTCTTCTTCGACATGACTTGTGTAATGGATCCGCTACTAAAGCGCCAGGTTTCGGGTTTCAAACCGGGCAAAATTTTACCAGCAGTGTGACTTTATCGCAACCGAATTTTGTTGGTTTATGTAAAAAAAATCTAGCAATTTATTCCAGTTAAGTTAGATCACTCAAACTATTTCCAGTTCCTGGCTACGGCGTAGCCTTTACCGAGCTACGTCGTAGCGCTACATGTGTGAGCGTAGGCGTCCCCGTTGCTGCTACAAAAATGCAAAATATTAGTTAATTTTTCTCTCTTAGGTGTTTCACGCCTAAACTACTGAACCGATATTGATAAAATATTGTACAGAATCCTGAAAATGGATGATACACAGCTAGATCTATTCGTCACGGGAATTATTAAAATACGCGTACAGAGCCGCGTCACCTACATTCTACATTTATAAAAGAAAATGCAAGATGGTCATTATTCCTGTAATTAAATTGAAACATCTTCTCCAGTTAAACCTGCAGTTATTTTAACTGGTAAACAGTCACGTGGTAAGTACAGTCTGTTACAGATATGTATGCAGCGTTTAGGCCGGTCAAATTGCTGGCCATAACTCAGCCGAACAGTGCGGTCGGCTGATATTGCCCGGTGTTGCTAGCGCGGTACGAATATTATTGACTGAATAAATGGAGTTTTTGAAAACAATGCAGGTTTATTTGCAGTGGTCCCTTTGTTTATCTTTTTAGGTAAGTTACTTTTTACTGGGGTTTTAAAAGTATTTTACTTATTTTATTTTAAACTCTACTTATGTGCCAAGTTTTATTCAGACACGTTTAACCATTTCAGTTTGTTTGAGGAACAATCCAAACTACTCGCGAAGTAGCTTCGACGAAGCTGCCTATCTGACCTCCACAACCCAGTAACTGGGTAATAATACGATACCCTTTGGTAAGACTGGTTGTCAGACTTTCGGGCTTCTGACGACTCGTAACGACTGTCAAAGATACACGAATGATAACTGGGACCAACGGCTTAACGTGCTTTCCAAGGCACGGAGGAGTTTCGTTATGTAAAGATGGTCACCTATCCACATACCAACCCCGGCAAGCGTAGCTTAACCTGATGGATCGACCTGTTCGGCTGTTATTAGCTTCGACGAAGTACTGGTCGAAATTGACCGGAATCTAAAGTACCTGGCCATAACTCGTGCAAAGAACTACAGGACGCTTCGCGTCCTTTGACTCGGGCGCAAAAACCGATAATGATCGGAAGTCGCCCAAGGCGAGCCGAGGTAGCACGAAGTGAAGTGGCCTTCTAACTCTCGTATTCGATTAGCTTCGATAAACTTCACGAGTAGTGTAGTGCAGATTGTACAAAGAAAAAACTGTATAATCATATTTTCAGTATCAGTTTATGACGTTTTTTTTGTCATTAGAACTACTCGTACAACAGACGTCTAAAATTTTACTTTAGGTTAATTGAAATTAATGAAAAATTTATTCACAAGACTTTATTGGAGTCAAACTAATTTTCAGTCAAAAAATTTAATAAATCCACCAATAAAAACAAAAGGCAATTTATATCTTTAATTGCGTGAAATTTCTGACAACCAGTCTTCCCAAGGGGTATCGTATTACCCAGTAACTGCTTTGTGAAGGTCAGATAGGCAGTCGCTCCATGTAAAATACTGGTATGCAGCTGCATCTGGTTAGGCTGGAAGCCGAACTCAACATAGTTGGGAAAAGGCTAGGCAGATAAAGATGATGATAATCAGTACAAATGTTTGCCTAAAGTTATATATGAAATTGATAGGGATTTTAGATTTATGCGACAACATAGACGAGACAGCGCGGGAAAAAGAGTACCAGAGGCCATATGAAGTATTAATGCCGTCATGATTCCTGTCTGAAAAAGGGATGGTACTATCGGTCATGTATAGCTTCGTCTCTTTCAAGGACTGGAATCATGATGACAATAAAACGTCATAATAGGAACTCTGAAAGAATTTATGGAAGGCCTTTGTCCAGCAAAAGGACAGCTTTTTAAAATAAATGAATAAGTCCAAATAATTTAATTAATTCTCACCTAGCAACACTGGTAGTCATAACTCCTGGCTGTTTCGCGTAATGTCCGTATTATCGCCCGATAAACGTGGTTTAGTGAATGCTGATCGTGTGCTGCAGTATTATGTGTTGTGGGTGTAAGGTCCAGGATAATCAGGTGTTTGTGGATGAAGTGGATTAAATGGACGAAATTTATCACTTTCATGATTCAGGTTTCATTTCTATGGCTTCATCTCTCGGTCAACTAAATTGATTGTAGTTTTTTGCAGATGCATTGTTCGAGGCAGAAGTAGATGACTATTTGGAGGTCACCTCTGTACTCAAAACCGAGGTAATTCGCGGATATTCGAGCACTTCTACTTCACGATGTTCATTATTGTTTCCACTCATTTCCACTGCATAGCCGGCATGTTTTGAATATAGTTATTTAGTCTTGCTGTTGTTGTTGTGCGCTTGCGTCCCTTTGCTTGTCACAGTAATGCCCACAGACTATAAGTAGTACTGTAATGCCACATATACTTTAAGCGTTGAGTAATGTGGTAACGTTGGGCACTCACACGCGGTTTGAATTAAGTTATTTATTTTATTTGTAACCTTTTATATTTATCTATTTTATTATTGATAATGATTTATGTATTTTTGTATATCTGCCCGTGACATCACAGCGGACCCTATCGGAATACCAGCGCTGCGACACTTATTTTAAATGTCGCAGTATCATGCTGAGATAGGGGCCTTTTGGCCTCGTACAGGACTTTCTGTTTTTTTTTTATTTATGTTTGTTTTTTGGTTTCAAACTTTTATTATAGTGTTTTTAGTTTAGTTAGTGATCTTCCTGTGCGAATCACAATAAATACTTTTTCTTTCTTTTCTTTCTCTTTTTAAATCTCACTGAATAAGTAACTGTATGAATATTGACTTTAAGTATAAAATTCGACGCAGATATCACGCCTGATGTCTGCTTAGAATTTGATACTTAGGAGAGCAATCATCTGCTCTAGAGTGAGGCGTCCAAGAAGGCTTTATTACTTAACGCGTAGTGAATCTACATGGTGAATTTATTTTTTAAGACGGCCATCGGCCAATCGCATTAGTAAAACGCAGTCTAATTCTGCATGCATGAATTACCTACTACTACCTAAAACATAGCAATATGAAACGTTGACCCCGAACCAAAATGTCATCGGATATGAATCGACCACAGAAATCTAAATAATAAGGCACTTGCCTTATTATTTAGATGACCAATTACGAGAGGCGTATATGGCACGTTTTGCTTTCACGCATATTATGATTTAATAAATAATAACACTAAATAACTACTGCCTAAGTTAATTTATTATTATTTCCGCTGTTGGTCTCTAATAATATAAATTTCACATAACAATTTATTCATTATTAAACGCTGTTGTATATTTCGGCTGCTAAAAATAGTAATAAATTGATTGAACTGTTTCAATTGACTTGATTTCATATTGAACGTTTGCCAATTAATAACTAACATCGAATTTCAGATGGTATTTCCAGAATTAACCTCCAATTAAGGATGTCGGTTTGTGGACGAAACTGAATTCGTGATTTATTAATGATGTGTAACTCCATTAAATTTTAATGATATAATTATGTTTTCAGGAAATTCTGATTCAAATAGAAAAAGTCAATTAAAAGACTCACTTTTCAATGTTTTATAACCTTTTTTTTTCAATCATCATCATTTAGCTACAGCTTTGCTGCGGGAGATACTACGCTGAACTACTAGAACTGATACTACTTGAACGCTTGTGATACCTATGTATACGCGATATATACGCTTGTGATAACCGAAAAACGGAATCTGATAAATTATTATGTTAGTCTGTTTGGAAACTATTCACTTTTTTACCTTTTAATTGTAATTTTAAACTATTTTATTTTATTTTTATTTTATTTTATTTTTATTTTATTTTAATAGGAAAACATACAGTGTATTAATACAGAGTAGTAACAGATATGAAAAACTGAGCACCATTTACATGTTTCCGCATATAAACATCTAGAATGCTTGTTATAAATTTTTAGTTGTATAACAGGTAATGTGATTAACCTAATATTAAGCAAAATTTGAAAAAGAAAATTTTGAGTATATTAAATAACTAAATTACGTTGAAGTCAGAGAACCAAACCATGATTTTGTTAATGTTCTGTTGAAAATGCGTGGCTTTGAATCAAACATATCCAGTTCAGGAAAGTCAACAAGTTTATTAAATTCTCTAGCGGACCTCACAAAAAATGAATTCTGCCTGTAGTTTGAAGAACTCTGAGGAACGTCCACAAGTGCTTTATGTCTCGTCATTCTATTTGGGACTTTCAGTTTAACTTGAGATAGTAAATCCGGTGAATCAATGTGATTCTGCGCGATTTTAACAAGGCACGTGATATCAGAAAACTTTCTTCTTTGATACAATGGTAAGATATGGTGTCTTCGACATCTCGCCTCATAATTGGGGTCATATGTTTTAGATTTATATTGCAAGTGCTTCAGGAACCTACGCTGGATGGATTCAATTCTATCTTTATAAACATTGTAAAGAGGATTCCACACTTGGGAACAATACTCGAGAACGCTGCGCACCAAAGAGCAATAAAGAACTTTAAGTACTTTCAAGTTTGAAAACTGAGAGCTGGCTCTTAAGACGAAGCCCATGCTCCTATAAGCTTTTTTGACAATATGATCTACATGTTTTTCATAAGTTAGCTTGGAGTCGTGAATGACGCCAAGGTCCCGTACCGTGTCTACCTGTTCTAACTCATGTCTTTTGATAAAATATTGAAATTTAATAATTTTGACTTTACGAGTAAAGGTTAAAAAGTATATATTAAAAAGCTATACTTTCCATTATGATCTCATCTCTATGTCAATTTATAATTATAGGTATTCTTTAAGTCTTAATTAAGTATGTAAGTGCGCCAAATTGCAATATTGTTCGTATTGTAATTATATTTTCTCTAAAGTATTTTTCCTTAATTTCTAATTTCTTCTTTTAGCTTTAATATTAGAATGTGTTATCATTATCACTTAGCTCTGTGAATGCTGGTTAACCTGTAGTTGGCGACTGTGTCAGTCCGAGGCGATTGTTACCGTAGTTCTTAAGATACATTATATACAGAAGCTGTTGGTGTACCTTTATTAAATAAATAAATATATGTCCACTCTAATCTATCATTATCAACTCAGCCTATCGCAGTCCACTGCTGGACATCACCCAGACTGCACCACAACACCAGAGGGTGTTGTGGTGCAGTCTGGTGCGGAGGAGAGCCTCCGCCTTCCACATCCAGTCTGTCCCAGCCACCTTCTTAAGGTCGTCGGTCCATCTAGCTGGGGGGCATCCCACACTACACTACTGCAGGTAAGTCTCGAATCTATTCAAAGAAGTCGCATCTCATCTCACCATCTCACCAGTAATAAAAACTTGTCAGAAAAGGTAAATTAGAGGTTTCATAAACAGATTGAGAGTGAGATTAAACCTATGTTTTTTATGAGCTCTCGGAATGAACGCCCTTTGATCTCGACCCTCAACCACTCGACTACTATTAATATCTATAACCACATTTGAAAGTGCGTTTATTAGTTACTTCCTAACTCATTTACAATACCAATTTCATCATTAATTTGTCACAGGGCAGGGCAGGGCATTTGCCAGGGGGTTTTTGGGACAGGGTTTATATAAATATAATAACTTTATTTCGGACAAAAAAAAACTTCCATAAATGTGTTAGTGAGTACTCAAATCTATGTTAGTATATCATAACATAAAAATACCGGTCCGCTATTGTTTTCAGAATGCTGTTGGAGCTTGCTCGGATACGGTGCAATATGAAGGCTGCCCTCTTTCTCATGATGGCATGAAAGCCATCAATATGAGCCTCCATAAATATGCCAGATGCACATAATCACAACAACACAACACACAACATAATCATATTAAGTAATTTTTATGTAGTCATCATCTGCTTAGCCTTTTCCCAACTATGTTGGGGTCAGCTTCCAGTCTAACTGGATGCAGCTGAATACCAGTATTTTACATGGAGCGACTGCCTATCTGACCTCCACAATCCAGTTACTGGGTAATACGATACCCCTTGGTAAGACTGGTTGTCAGACTTTCGGGCTTCTGACGACCCGTAACGACTGTCAAAGATCCACGAATGACAGCCGGGACCAACGGCTTAACGTGCTTTCCGAGGCACGGAGAGTCTCGGTATGTAAAGATGGTCACCCATCCACGGACCAACCCCGGCAAGCGTAGCTTAACCGGATGGATTGACCTGAAGTTAATTTTATGTAGTAGGTACTGTGTACAAATTTCCTTTAGCATGATAGTGAAACTACACACAGAAGGAAGTTTATCTTACATCCCTACATACAGCCAAACATCTTTACCACCCCTAAGCCGCCACGTCCGGTCATGTCGCCGTGAAATGCGACAGTCACTCGCCCCATGCTCTGTTGTTTGTAGTTAATTATTAGAATCAGAATCAGAGTATTCTTATTTGCATCAAAAAATATCTACGCAAAATATGACAACTTCCTACGATCGCAAATCATGATTCTTAGTCTTTATATACAAATGGAACTTATAGGCTTCTCGGAATGGATACCTTTTGATCTCTGCACTATTAATACTAGTTATAGGTAGGTAGATCCGATAGTGTGTTTGTTTGTTACATCATAACGCCTTAACTACTGAACTGATTTTATCATTAGAACAGGGCTTAAATGCGGCCATACTTATACTTTATATCTATTTATTTATTTATTAGGAAACTCAACAGCTTAAAACTAATTACATGAGTTATGAATGTTCACCACACTATCAATGAACAGCTCAAAGCAGTTGCGTCAAAGTTACAGCATCCTACAGTCTGTATACACTGTTCAATGATAGCGAGATGATGACAATTATCACTTAGCCAATAATAGAGTTTCACGGCATTGATAAAGCTAGGTAACTAGAAAGTAGCGAGAGAAAACAAATGAAAAAACTTAAACAAGTATTACGTATCAATAATAGGTAACATGCGATTGTTGACACATTACTCACATGAAATTAAGGTTAAAAATATGTAACATGACTATATTAATTGACAAAAGGGAAAAGAAAAAACTAAGTAATTAAATAATTTGCCTATACTTATAAGAATATAAGAATGAGTTGTGGCACAACTTGTTCACTAAACAGTATCTGCTTGACTTGTTTACGGTATGATTATTTGGATAAATGAAATATATCGACACTTTCAAAACTTTCAGAATAGATGCGAGGCAGTCGGGTCAGAACAGCATTTCTCCCGTATTTTGTACGGTAGCCAGGGATACTGAGTAATTTTGTGTGTCTAGTACGTGTTTTCGGGGTACAGAAACCTATACATGATAGCAAATCACTGCTGTCCAATCGACCTCGCAGGATATCAAAGAGAAAGAGCATATCCAACATCTTACGCCTATCCACAAGGGGAAGCATATCATAGTGTCTGCAGTCACGGGCATAGGAATCATGACGTTTCCGGGATTTGTAGTTCAGGAATTTTATAAACTTTTTCTGTAAACTTTCAATTCTTTTAGTGTATACCTCGTATTGGGGTGACCAGATTGGACTACAATACTCCAAAATACTACGCACATATGCAAAGTATATAATCTTTAAACTATGACAATTACTAAAAGGCTTACAAGTACGCATTACAAAACCAAGGCTACGAGAGGCTCTATTGGTGATACTATCAATATGTTGGTCAAAGAGCAATTTGGAATCCAACCTTATACCAAGATCCGTGACTACATCAACCCTTTCGATCGCATTATTATTAAATCCATAAGGATACTTAGTTGGGTATTTAGAACGGCTAAAGGTAACGCATTGACATTTCGAGACATTGACAGTAATATTGTTTTGCTGATAATACTTGAATAATGCATCAAGATCACGCTGTATCAGTTCACAATCAAATCTGGATTTTACACACATGTATATTTTCATGTCATCAGCGTACATGAGATGTTTTGCGGATTTGAAACATGAATGAATATCATAAAGGTATGCGCAGTAAAAAAGAGGACCCAATAAAGATCCCTGGGGAACACCGGAGGGGATGTTTACGAAGTCAGATTTAAAACCTCCCATAACCACAGCTTGCGATCGGTTCGATAAGTATGACTTAACCCATCTCAGTAAATCTCCATGGATCCCAAGCTTTTGCAGCTTTGCCAGCAAGTTCACGTGATCCACACGATCGAATGCTTTTTCGAAATCCGTGTAGACCACGTCAACCTGGCCACCGGCTTCCATATTATGCAAGACATAGTCACAAAACGTGGCCAAGTTAGATGCTGTGGACCGTCTCCTAACGAAACCGTGTTGGCTCTGGCCTATACCATTTGAGATGATTGGATATATATTATTATAGATAATTTTTTCAAAAACTTTGCTAAGTGTGCTAAGAATAGATATTGGACGATAGTTTTTTATATCCCTCTTGGGCCCCTTCTTATACACTGGCACTATATGAGCTGTTTTCCACAGGGAGGGACAGACGCACTCGGCTAAGGACTTTTGAAACAATAAAGATATAGGATGTGCTAAACTATCAGCACAATTGTGCAAAAAGATAGGAGGTAATCCATCGTTACCGGGACCTTTTGTTGTATCTAACGCGCGCAAGGTTTTAAGTACCGTGTCTTTGGTGATAGAGAGGTTAGATAGAACATTAGTTGAGCCGGTTAGTTCAGTAGGAGTACTCATAGCTGCAGCAGAGCGCGTGGACGGACTGATGAAAACACTGTGAAAGTATTTATTGAACGCTGTACAAATTTCACGACCTGAATCAAATGTCTCCTCATTTAAAGTCATTGTTTTTGGATATTGACTACTGCCTCTTTTACTTTTAACATAGGTCCAGAAAGTCTTCGGAGAATGAATTATCGCTTTCTCTGTCTGAGTTATATAGTTTTGAAAACAGGATGCTTCAACCTCATGTTGTCTAGAACGTAACAATGCAAATTCGTAGTAATCCCTGGGGTTACCATATTTTTTCCATTTCTTATGTACTTTAATTTTCTCACGAATGATTTTTATGAGCGCACAACTGTACCAAACAGGGTATTTCTGACTTTTCGGTTTATTAACTAAGGGAATGAAACGCTCCACGCCAAGTTTGACTTCTGTGTAAAACGAGTCAACAGCAACGTCAACCGATTCAACTGACAATTTATCATCCCAATTTATCTTGTTGAAATGTTTATTCAGTTCCTTATAATCTCCCTTATAATAATTATGACGTGGTATGTGCACTTCCTCAAGGGGTGTTAAGAATAATTCAGTAGCCTTTATGTCAAGTGCAGGATGATGAGAGTCTTCATGGAGCAATCTAGTTACAAAGTTCCTCTAGCATGCGAGTGAAACCACGAACAAAAGCAAGTTTATCATAAACCGCTAGATCCGTAGGACATTAATAAACTACCCTCAAAATACCCAAACATCTTTACTACCCCTAAGCCGCCACGTCCAGTCATGTCGCCGTGAAATATTACGACAGGCAAGTCGTACTATGTTCTGTTGTTCGTAGTTAATTCTCAGATCGCCTTTGATGAGCAGCCGCTGTTTACTGAGGTTTAAACTGTGTTTAATAGCAATTAAACGAGGTTCCTTGGATTGTGGGACAAGGAGTTCGTAAGTCTGTTGATTTGTTAGTTCAAGTTTTGTGCTGTGTGTTCTTGTTATCAAATTTTTGAGTAGTTTATTTTCATTATTATTTTGTCAAGTCTAAATAAATTTTTATGAAAATTTTGATGCGTTCTAGTGTCTCCAAAATAAAACTTGTGAGCAATTATTATGTTTGATCTTTTTGTTGTTACTTAAAATACAAATAAGTAGGTATGCCGAGGAGCTCGTGGCTAAGTAATAACAGCCGCACAGGTCAACCCATTAGGTTAAGTTACGCTTGCCAGGGTTAGGCCGTGGATGGGTGACCATCTTTACAAACCGAGACTCCTCCGTGCCTCGGAAAGCACGTTAAACCGTTGGTCCCGGCTGTCATTCGTGGATCTTTGACAGTCGTTAGGAGTCGTCAGAAGCCCGAAAGTCTGACAACCAGTCTTACCAAGAAATATCGTATTACCCAGTAACTGGGTTTCGGAGGTGAGGTAGGCAGTTGCTCCATGTAAAATACTGGTATTCAGCTGCATCCGGTTAGACTGGAAGCCGACCCCAAAATAGTTGGGAAAAGGCTAGGCAGATTGATTGAGGTATGCCGAGTTTCAGCTTAATCGGATACTAGAAAAAGTAGAAAGTGCTTGCAAAATGGACCTCTGCAGTCCATTTTGCAACTTTTTGTAACTGGAAACACATATGAACAATGCAAGTTATTAAAAAGCTTGTAAAAAAAGTATATTACAAGTAATGCATGAGCCTTGACACAAACGGTTTATTAAGTACGTAGTACAAGAAAATTATGAGACTAAAAATATATCTGTTGAACCAATAAATAAATTGGAGACGGGGCCAAAACAGAAGTGGGTGTCTTTCCTACAGATTCAATTTAGCCTTTTTAACCGACTTCAAAAAGGAGGAGGTTCTAAAATCGTCGGAACCTTTTTTTTTTAACCGACTTCAAAAAGGAGGAGGATTTTTTTTTGTGTATGTTCCCCGATTACTGAAGATGGCTGGACCGATTTTATTTTTTTTTTTTTGTTTTATTCGAGAGGGTATATATATATCACAGTTGGTCCCATATAAAATTGATTGACTTTGCTCTGGTAGTTTTTGAGTTAGCTTCAATAATACGTATTTTTTCCACACTTTTATATGGATGATGTTCTAGTTTGTTTTGCAGATAGTGGTATTAGAATTTGTGTGGGGTAGGTACACAACTAAAAAGTGAAAAATAAAAACTTTTTTACAAAAAAATACAACCGACTTCCAAAAACAACACTACAAAGTGAAAAATGTTACGTATGTGTATCAGTCTTTATAAAATATATATTATCTGTGGTATTTCCGGATCCTGTTGTCTTGTCACCGACTCCGATCGCTCGTCATGCAATGGCTGAATACACGATACATAAAATAGTCTGGTCGTCTTATTTATTTATAATATCTGGCCACCCGTCGTAACATGGTGTCAGAAGATACAGAAGAAAAAGAAGTCACAAAAAACCACAAAAGTAAGTGCCGCAAACAGTCAAAAAAAAAAAAAAAAAAAAAAAAAAAATTTCGAGTAAAACGTCGCCGCGTGGTCCAGCCCTAAAATGCCGGAAAATAAAAACGCAAATAATACAAGTTATCCCCTGCCGCCGAGTAATTTCAGCTTAGATATCAACAACTCGAACATGCCATTGGCTTGGAGAAATTTCAACACAAGTCTAGAGATTTACATGATAGCCAACAATTTAGAAGAACAACCAGACAAACGAAAGGTAGCCATTTTACTACAAATCATAGGCCCAGACGCTCTTCAGATATTTTACTCGTTTAACATACAAATTGACAAGATCACCTATAAGGATTTACTCGCCAAATTTGAAGACTACTTCACACCACGTGTCAATATTTCCGTCGAAAGACATAAGCTGTTCAACAGAAAACAAGGTCCAGATGAAGAAATTGAGACATATGCCACGGATCTCAAGAATCTAAGTATCCAATGCAATTTTGAAGGTCTTGCCGATGATATAGTAAAGGACATATTCTCATGGAACTTAAATTCATCTTGCTCGTACATCAGAGAACGTATCCTGATCGAGAAACCATCAACATTTGATGCCGCCGTCAGTCTCGCTAAAACACTAAGAAATACTAGGTTACAGGCTAAAGCTTTATCAAGCCAAGAAGTAAGTGTCGTTGCCAGTCGTCAATCGCATCACAGTCGCCAAACACATCGTAGTCAAGAGAGTCGCAATCAAAAAAGTCACAGTCAAAGAAGTCACAGTCGTCAAAGAAGTCATAGCCGTCAAGAAAGTCAAAGTCATCAGTCTCAAACAAGTCAAAGTCGTCAATCAAGTAAAGCATCGTCCAGTCAAGAACCTCAATCCAAACAGTCAACCAAGAATTGTTCCAGATGTGGTCAAGTTCACCGAACAAAATGTCCAGCCATAGGAGTCATCTGTAACAACTGCCACAAGCCCAATCACTTTGCCAAGTGTTGCCGCAGCAAACATGTGAGATCCATAGAAGAAGAAGAAGAAAGTACGGGTACTGATACTTATTTTCTAAATAGTCTTTTCACTAATGAGATTTCTGTCAGCATAAAAAACCCTTATCATACAACTTTGTCCATAAATAGTAAGAATGTAGACTTTTTACTTGATACAGGTGCTGACACTAACATTTTATCATTTAACTCTTATAAAAAACTTAATTTGCCATTGAGTAGTTTAAAGAAAAGTAGTCACAAACTATCAACCTTTAGCGGTGAAGTATTACCGACTGTAGGTCAATGCATTCTGTCTGTCACACATAACAACAAACTATACAATGTTAATTTCCACATTATAGATATACCCTGTAGGAATATTATTGGTCGCAACAGTTGTGAGAATTTAAAATTAGTTAAAAGAGTCCATAATGTCCAATTTCATGAGTCACTCAATGTATCACAGCTTGACAAATATAAAGATCTCTTCTCAGGAATAGGTTGTCTTAAAGATTATGAATGTCATTTGTCAATGAAGCCTGATGCTGTACCGTCTATAGATGCCTGTCGTAGAATTCCATTCAGTCTCTTAGAACAATTAAAAGAAGAATTAGCCATGTTAAAAAAAAATCAAATTATAGTCAAAGTCGAGGAACCTACTGAATGGGTAAGCTCAATTGTAATTGCATCAAAGAAAAATGGTAAACTACGCCTGTGCATTGATCCAAGAAAACTTAATAAAGCCATTATGCGTCCTCATTATCAATTTCCAATTATTGATGAAATTAAATCCAGCCTCTCTGGTTCACAATATTTCACTACCCTAGATGCAAACAAAGGTTTTTATATGCTAAAGTTAGATGAAGCTTCCTCAAAACTATGTACATTCATCACACCTCAAGGTAGATATAGATTCCTAAGACTTCCCTTCGGGATAAATGCAGCCCCAGAACTGTTTCATTCCATCATGACAAATAGATTCAGTGATATTCCAGGAGTCAAAATCATGATGGATGATTTCCTAATTTACGGTCAAACTAAACAAGAACATGATTTTAGGTTAAAACAAGTCTTAGATAGAGCTAGAGAAATAGGAATAAAATTTAATAAAGACAAGTCTAATATATGTAAAAGTGAAGTCAAGTATCTAGGACACATCTTTTCTAAAGATGGTGTGAGAGTTGATGAAAACAAAGTGAAAGCCATTTGCAGTATGCCACCACCAACAAATGTCACAGAATTACAAAGGTTTTTAGGTATGGTTACATACTTAGGCTCATACATAGAGAATTTGTCAGATAAAACTTCTAATTTAAGAACACTTCTGTCTAAAGATAATGAATGGTCTTGGCAAGAGAGACATAATGTAGAATTTAATGAATTAAAGGAATGTATAACAAAAGCCCCTGTCTTGACATATTATGATCAAAATAAACCAATTACACTGTCAGTTGATTCGTCTAAAGATGCCATGGGTGCAGTGATTTGCCATGATAAACACCCCATAGCATATGCTTCAGCTTCATTAAGCTCATGTCAACAGTCATACTCTCAGATTGAGAAAGAGCTGTTAGCAATCCTATTTGGTTGTACAAAGTTTCACCAATATGTCTATGGTCGCCACACTTTAGTTGAAACAGATCACAAACCAATAGTATCGCTGTATAAAAAACCAATTTATAACATTCCACCCCGTCTTCAAAGAATAATGCTAAGATTACAACCATATGACCTGAACGTAACTTACAAACCAGGTAAATATCTTTATGTAGCTGATACTCTGTCTAGAGCAGCTTTACCAGAACAGTCATTACATGATCTAGATTCTGATCTAGATTTACATGTCAATTTAGTCATTAGATCACTGTCAGTTAGTCCAAATAAACTTAAATCTATTCAAGAACAGACTTCCCAAGACAATGAATTGTCACTCTTAAGTAAATATTGCATAACAGGTTGGCCTGAACATAAAAAATTGCTTCCAGACATACTTAGGCCTTATTTTCCTTTAAAAACCGATATACATATAATTAATGGTATTGTCTTCAAAAACAACAGTGTCATTATACCAGTAGCCATGAGAAAAGACATTTTGAAACAGATACATGAAGGTCACCAAGGTATTCATAGTTGCCAAAGATTGGCAAGAAATCTAGTATACTGGCCCAATATGTACTCTGATATAGAAAAATATGTTAATAATTGTCATAACTGTCTCACTAACAGACGCAGCAATTCCAAAGAGTCACTACAGCCCCATGAGGTAAAACCAATCCCTTGGAATAAAGTCGGAGTTGATCTATTTGATTTCAATTCAAACAAGTATGTCATAGTCGTAGATTATTTTTCCCAATATGTCGAGCTTGTAAAGCTAGCAGGTGGTTCTACTAGTAAAATTGTCATTAGTCACCTAAAGTCTATATTTTCCAGACATGGAATACCCAACATTCTAATTTCAGACAATGGTCCCCCATTTAACTCAAAAGAGTTTAATCATTTTGCTTTAGATTGGCAAATACAACATATTACATCAAGTCCCTATTATCCACGGTCTAATGGTCTTGTAGAAAGAACCATAGCCACGGTTAAAAACATATTAAAGAAATGTCTTACTGATAATACAGACCCTCATCTAGGATTATTACAGTATAGGAATACACCTAAAGAAAATATGTATTCGCCTGCCCAATTACTAATGTCCAGGACACTCAGAACTAAACTTCCAGTCTTAGAACAAACTCTGAAACCTAAAATACCTAACTACAGGTCTCTAACAAATAAAACTCAAATAAAAGTGAACAAATCACAGATTTATTATAATAAACATACTAAACCGTTGTCTTCCCTAAACATTGGTGATAAAATTTACTTCCAGAAACAGCCAGACAGTATTTGGACACCTGGTACTGTGTCAGACATAGGTCCACAGCCTAGATCATATACTATTGTCTCCCCGGAAGGTACTTTTCGCCGTAATCGCCAACATATCTTACAGCCAAAACATTCACCAACTGAGTCCACTCCTAGTAGAAGAAGTTCACTTCAATCCCCATCAGTTCCACTTGACACTGATCCACCGTCGCCTTCCAATATACTGCCGTCGTCATCTCCATCTAATTATCAATCTCCTTGTACAAGTAATCCTGTCCAAGAATCTGAAACAAAAACAAACACATCACATACACCAAATAAACAAACTCAACACACAACTTATTCTTCATTCGGTAGAGCAATAATAAAGCCCCGAAGATTTTGAAAATTGGTCTAGATTAAGTTCTTAATTTGTACTTAGTTTTAATTTAATATACTAAATGTATTGTTTGTTGTACAAGCATTGTCAAACCTAATTTTGTTTTGTTAGTAGCTGTCAAAACTTAGTTAAGTCAATTTGATAGACGTCACTGTCAGAACTGTCGCAATGTAAATGTCAGTCAAGTCAACTTGTCACTTCTTAGAGATGTTCCGTTCCACTTAGTCTACTAGTATATAAGAATTTTGTTAATGGTAAAAAAAAAAAAAAAAAAAAAAAAAGAGTATACTTACGTACCATGTTCCACGTAATGATTCCATTTTCTTTTCTTAATAAGGGAGATGTTACGTATGTGTATCAGTCTTTATAAAATATATATTATCTGTGGTATTTCCGGATCCTGTTGTCTTGTCACCGACTCCGATCGCTCGTCATGCAATGGCTGAATACACGATACATAAAATAGTCTGGTCGTCTTATTTATTTATAATATCTGGCCACCCGTCGTAACAAAAAATAACTTTAATTTCGGAAGTCGGTGGCAAAAAACGAAAATACATTTAACTAGACACCGACTTCCGAAATTAAAGTTATTTTCACTTTGTAGTGTTGTTTTTGGAAGTCGGTTGTATTTTTTTTATTTATGAGCAGGTCACGATTCAAAAACGAGGGTTCAACTGACCAGACGGGTGGGTCTCACTTTTCCCATTACCCATTGAAATGGTAATACTGACACTGCACGTTTTTTTCAAATCATTCTCACAGTACCCATTGACTTAAGAAACAATGAATGCAAATAGTGAGACTCATGTCCGCCTGCAAAATGTCACCGTATACCCATTTACAGAGTTTATTTGAACACCATAAATAATTGCAAAATTCTTATATTGAGAATGTATTACGTATTCGTATCCTTCAAACAATAATATATTCCCTTTTCCTCTTTCGATATTTTCACAAAATAATGAAAAAAACTTTTTTACAAAAAAATTACAACCGACTTCCAAAAACAACTACAAAGTAAAAAATAACTTTAATTTTGGAAGTCGGTGTCTAGTTAAATGTATTTTCGTTTTTTGCCACCGACTTCCGAAATTAAAGTTACTTTTCACTTTGTAGTTGTTTTTGGAAGTCGGTTGTAATTTTTTTGTAAAAAAGTTTATATTTTTCACTTTTTAGTTGTGTACCTACCCCACACAAATTCTAATACCACTACCTTCGAAACAAACTAGAAGATCATATAAAAGTGGGGAAAAATACGTAAAAACAATCCAAATCCAGGCTGAGTGCGGTGCTGGGCGCCGATAGTTTAAGTAATTGCTTTTTACCGTGAAAATAATGATAATCTGAAAAAAATAAAAAAAACATAAGACATGCTTTATAGTTAGTTCAGTTAGTATGCAAAGTTGTATGATCTAATTTGAAGTATTTTTTTAATACCAGCGGTTTATTGTTCGGTTTAGAGTTAAATTTGGATTTTTTTTCTATCGAGAAAATTTTAATCGTTAACCCTCAACTTTACCATATATTAATTACAAAATTAATGCTGCAGTATATTCGACATAACGGAGGATCATGCTTACATTATAAATGGCTTACATTTGAGGTAGTATAGGCTCTAAAAACCCTTGCCATATAATCTCGGGGAAAAACTCATCTACACCTAAATTCAAAAGATCTTAAATTATTATCTTCTTTTATGACCCGTGGATATTCGATAAGAACCTCCATTTTATCGTCTGGGGATCCCGTCTTTATGTAATATCAGCTAAGTCATTCTTACTACCTACTTATCGTTTCAGTTTCAGGGGTCATGAGTTCATGACCAGAGGGCATTGACCCTACTATGTTGACCTTTCATTGATCAACGATCATAAGCGATGACACGATTATGATGGGGTATTAACTTTTGGTAAGAAAAGATAATGTGAAGAATTTATTTAAGTAATTATGCTTTTGCGAGATTAGGTCATATTTTAGATCTTCTTTTTGTAGAGTAACGTTCGTTTTCTGAAGGCCAATTCCCATACTTAGAAAGGTTCAAAATGTAATCGCAATCCCATCTCAGTGATACTCCATGTCAAAAAAATCTTTTTACAAAAAACAACAACCAAGTTTCAAAAAAAAAAAAAAAAACACTACAAAGTGAAAAATAACTTTCATTTCGGATGTCGGTGTCTTTGAATCTGTATTTTAGTCACCAACTTCCGAAATTAAAGTTATTTTTAACCGACTTCAAAAAGGAGGAGGTTCTCAATTCGTCGGAACCTTTTTTTTTTTATTTTTTTTTTTATGTATGTTCCCCGATTACTCGACGATGACTTGACCGATTTGGATTTTTTAATTTTATTCGAGAGGGTATACATCACAGTTGGTCCCATATAAAATTGATTAACTTTGCTTTGGTAGTTTTTGAGTTAGCTTCAATAATACGTATTTTTTCCCCACTTTTATATGGATGATGTTCTAGTTTGTTTTGCAGGTAGTGTTATTAGAATTTGTGTGGGGTAGGTACACAACTGAAAAGTTAAAAATAAAAACACAAAGTGAAAAATAACTTTAATTTCGGAAGTCGGTGGCAAAAAACGAAAATACATTTAACTAGACACCGACTTCCGAAATTAAAGTTATTTTTCACTTTGTAGTGTTGTTTTTGGAAGTCGGTTGTATTTTTTGTAAAAAAGTTTTTATTTTTTTCATTTTTTAGCTATGGTATTTACCCCACACCAATTCATACCACTATTTGCTATGAAAACAACAGTGACAGGAAGCCAAATCAAGATAATAACATCATCAAGAAACACAAAAACTACTCAAATAAAGTAAATATTTATTATGGAACCACCGCGCAAGCTTGCTCTACTAAATGAAAAAAACATTTTTAAAATCGATCCACAATTAACGAAAATATCGATGAACATACCACACAAATATTATAACCTCCTCCTTTTTTGAAGCTGGTTAAAATTTAGGTAATAAAATAGAGGTATTTTTGACAGACTGCGATAAATATTAGAATGCGTATGCAAATTGCTCCTGAATCTGATGTTTTGTTTACCAAAATCACATTCAATTGACAACAGAAATCTAAGAAGGCCCTCTCGTTTCTGAAAGGCTATTTCAATTAAAAATACTACTTACGTACTTAAAAATAGATTTAAACCTAACGAACATAGAACAAGAGCATTCTTTTCTTGATATTTTAGTGTGAATAGATTAAGGAAAGAATTTAATTGAGCGCGGATGGTATGAGCAATTGTGTATTCTCTCGTCTGTTCTAAAGCGACCTTAAATACCTCTACATTAATATAATAGTATGTATGTCTTAAGTGTATGACCAAATGTATGAACGTAAACGAAGCAGGACTATGTACTGTAGAGTTTTTAATTGAGATAGGGTAACTGCTATAGTAATTGGCCACGCTTTAGTAATTGGGAAGGACTAAAACAATATATTGGTCCTTTTCATTCATGAACTTGCTTGCATTAGCTTGTTTCTACCTCTTTTTTAATGAGTGGCCAATTACTAAAGCGTGGCCAATTACTATAGCAGTTACCCTATAAGTACGTTGATTTAATGTTTGTCTCAAATGGATAAAATTGGACACTACGTTAGCCTTTTGCCGCCGGGGTCGTGGGTTGTTCGATAGAGATACCTGGCACAGGCAACTGAAGGAACACGGGTGGGTTTTAGTCAGTAAAAGTCTGACACGCCCGCTCCCGTTTCCGCTCCGCCCAGTGCGGGAGAAGTCATTTGATGAATTCCTATCCACAAAAAAAAATCCCTACTTTATCCAGTAGGGGCGTAGCTAATGCAACGTAGCATGCAACCTCCGGGAGTCTGTTATAAATTGATGGCATATTTACAAGACAAACGTCAATATTTGTACTCGTATTTAGAATAAAAGAAAAAGAAGCTGAAGGGCTGACAAACGTATGCTAGGATATCCAATACTCTTTAAATGAGCAATATTTGTATGGCTTACGAGGGCGAAACATCGATCTACCTAGGTCTCATTTTTGGGAAAGTTTGTTTTTTCTAGTTTCACTCGAGCATGAAATAAAACAGCAACTCACTTCAATTTAGCTTTCAATATATTAATAAATCACTTTACACACATCATCACTTATAACTTTACAGCAAATATGAGTACTTCTTCTTCAGCTCAACCGTTCGCTTCGACGGGTTAAAATCAACTGTCTTCTCCCAGCGCCAGGCAGTACTCGCTCGCCCCACCACGCCACGTGACGCAAGTGGCGGGAGTGTGGCAGCAGGATGTCGATAACCGAATCAATAAACGTACCAATAAAAGTTATTTTATTTTAAAAACGTATTTAAAAATCAAAGCAGTACTAAATATTATTATTTCAATCAAAATTATAGAAATATATTTAAAAATCATGACAAGCAGAGCTCGGTCGTGTAGGTACTACAATATACAGGGTGAAATTTTAATCGTTTTAATCCTCTTAAGGGGTCATTATACTCATCATTATGAACAACTTTTACTATGGGACCAAACCTGAAATCGCAAAAAAAAATCAGCTGCTCCCTACATATTGAAGAGTTAAATGTAGATAAATGTACTGAACAGCTGATTTTTTTTTGCGATTTCAGGTTTGGTCCCATAGTAAAAGTTGTTCATAATGATGAGTACAATGACCCCTTAAGAGGATTAAAACGATTAAAATTTCACCCTGTAGAATACTAGAAATGAATTTAAGTTATACTAAACAGGCGTTTTGTTTATTCGGCGGATACTGCATGCTTCCGATACTAACAGTTTGGATTGCAGCAGATGGCGTTCTGTAGTTTCTGCCTACCTCTATGGGAAGAAAGCGTGAGAGTATGTAATCCCAGTCAAACCCTAATAATTCAACCATCAATCTAGATTAAAAACTACTCAAAAGAGACTTTCTCAAAAGCCAAAATCGATTCCCAAACCTCACCTTCTCGTTTGAAACGGGAATCGATACCCGCATCATCCTATTCATCCGATATATCGATTAAATATGGCAGACAATGACTCTTTTGTCACGTCTACCTTTGAGTTTGGGACCTATAATAGTACATACGTAATATTATACATACTATACATGGATTGTATTTGGAAATACTATTATGCTCATGAATCTTCGGAGGCATTCGTGGAATGATTTTTTTTTTTTGTAACACCGAGCATTACACTTCTGCTCGACGTCTGTATGTCACTGCAGGGATCCAGCATAATGTCAGGCGTCAGGTACATTTGCCTGACACAATACTTGCTGAGCTGGACTGCCATTTGGTGCAATCTTGAGACACACACCGCACCTTGTATATTCGTTACCTATTTGATTTGAAGTATGTTATCGTGTCACTATTTCTTTAAGTATGTTTTTCTTTTTTGTACATTGTCACCTTGTTTTTAAATTATGTTCATGTAATTTGTTATCATTTATAATTGTTATTTTGTGTGTTGTGCGACATCTATTCTTTTGTGTGAACTGAATTAATGTTTTATCTATCTATTGTCCATCTATACTAATAACAAAGCTCAAGAGTTTCTTTTTTTGTTTGTTTGAACGCGCTAATCTCTGGATTTGAAAAATTATTTTTGCTTTTTCGAGCCTAATTCTTTAAGAAGGCTACAGGTTATTCATCATCACGCTAGGACCCTTAGGAGCCGAGCAAAAAGAAAAAAAGTCAGAAAGAACGCTAAGCAAAAACGAAGTAATAATTAGCGCGGGCAGGCGATGCGATGCGACGGGGTAGGAAAACAGCTGAATATTATTCCCACCCAGGTGTCCGCGTCTTCCTGTCAGCTAATTTTTCTTTTTTCTAGTCAGGTGTTCAATGGATTTCTCATCGTCAAAAATGACAAACTTCCTTACCTTTTATCCCCTGTTTACCCCCTTTTAGGGGATGAAGTATCAAAAATCCTTCCTTATCCTCTATAAGAAACTCTTGTGCCATGCTTCTCGACCAAGCGGTTTAGCGTTATCTGTCAGGAAATGAATTTAAGATTTTTAGTTAATCAGATAGGGAATGTTGTGATATCTTTGAACTTTCCATGTTTATGGCAGAAGCTTCAAGCTTGTCAAGCATGATGATGATTCATAATACTCATCTGCCTAGCTTTTTTTCAACTATGTTGGGGTCAGTTTTCAGCATAGTCTACAACATACAGTCGTCCGACGAAGCCCGAGCTGCTTACGAACTTCGCCGAACTAAATATGCAGCTCGGGCTCTCGTCGGACGACTGTATGATATCATACACATACGTCACGACTACGGTTTTCAGTCTAACCGAATGCTGCTGAATACCAGTATTTTACATGGAGCGACTATCTAACTGAACTCCACAAGCGATACCCCTTGGTAAGACTGGTTGTCAGACTTTCAGGCGTCTGAAGACACGTAACGACTGTCAAAAATTCACGAATGACAGCCGTTAACCAGATCGATTGCCCCATGTGGCTGTTATTACTTAGCCACAAATTTGACGATACTGTTATCAAGAATTCATTTGCCAAACTGGATGATACCATAAACTCCAGACATAAACTTTTTTCAGACATGATCATAAAAAAAATTTGTTACAAAAAAATACAACCAACTTCCAAAAACAACACTACAAAGTGAAAAATAAGTTTAATTTCGGAAGTCGGTGTCGGTTAAATGTATTTTCGTTTTTTGCCACCGACTTCCGAAATTAAATTTATTTTTCACTTTGTAGTGTTGTTTTTGGAAGTGGGTTGTACTTTTTATGTAAAAAGTTTTTTATTTTTTTTCAACTTCTTAGTTGTGGTACCTACCCGACAGACATTCTAATACCACTGATTACTAAAAGAAACTAAAACATCACATAAAAAGTGGGGAAAAAAAATACGTATTATTGCAACTAACTCAAAAACTACCCAAGCAAAGTTAATAGGTTTTATATGGGACCAACATTGGAGTATACCTTCTCGAATGAAATAAAAAGTTTTCAAATCGGACGACTTTGTAAAAAGTTATGCGTGGACATACAATAAAAAAAAATATAAGGTGCTATAAAAATGAGTGCCACGGCTTCAATGGGAGATAGTATTGAGTATAAAGATTACAATAATGAAGAAATTTCATACCCTGGAATAGTAAAACCAATTTGAGAAAATAAAGTAATTAAATAAACATTTACTTTATTCTGCATAACGTGGTTCACATACTACGCGCGATATGTTGCTTCGTCAATGAAAACAATTGCTATACCTCTTTCTAACTGTTCTGGGAATTAACACTTCACAGGACAGCTCTAACACACAGCTCCAGCAGCTTCTTCTACAGGACGATTTCATACAAACAAATCAATTCAAATTTATACGTACATTTTTTTGTATGAAAAAAATTATGACACAAGATCAATAATTTATATTCACTATCGTAATCTATGTACACGTGGGAGATATTTTTATAGAAAGAAAAGAAAGAAAGAAAATACGTTTATTTGCGGTAAACATGACGGACAACAAAATTAAATAACAATTTATAAAACAAGTTTTGGGGAAAATAAGCGTCCACATTATATACATATACGTGTTGAAATGAGAACCTCCTCCTTTTTTATTGTCGGTTAAAAATACGCCACTCACTTCACACCAAGAATATTGATTGAGTTATAAGCCTTCATACACATTATCGATAGGCTATCTGACAAAGTGATGAGTTTCCACACTGCTAAAATGAAATTACCATAAAATCAATATGGTGGCCACATACAGGCTAATTTGACGTGCGGACGGACGGTGCAATATATTAGTAATTAGCAGCTCGTTAATTAGTATTGGTAACGTTACTGCATTACTGGTATAGAAATCGAGAATAGGGTAATTACTATAGTGATTGGCCACGCTTTAGTAATTGGCCACTCATAAAAAAAGAGGTAGAAACAAGAAGAAGACGCAAGCTCATGAATGAAAAGGACAAAAAATATTGTTTTGGTCCTTTTCATTCATGAGCTTACTTGCATTACCTTTACCTTGTACCTCTTTTTAGGGTTCCGTAGCCAAATGGCAAAAAACGGAACCCTTATGGATTCGTCATGTCTGTCTGTCTGTCTGTCCGTCCGTATGTCACAGCCACTTTTTTCCGAAACTATAAGAACTATACTGTTGAAACTTGGTAAGTAGATTTATTATGTGAACCGCATTAAGATTTTCACATAAAAATACAAAAAAAAAACAATAAATTTTGGGGGTTCCCGTTACTTAGAACTGAAACACAATTTTTTTTTTTCATCAAACCCATACGTGTGGGGTATCTATGGATAGGTCTTTAAAAATGATATTGAAGTTTCCAATATCATTTTTTTGTAAACTGAATAGTTTGCGCGAGAGACCCTTCCAAAGTGGTAAAATGTGCGTCCCCCCTGTAACTTCTAAAATAAGAGAATGATAAAACTAAGAAAAATATATGATGTGAACTTCCACTGAAAATTAGTTTGAACGAGATCTAGTAAGTAGTTTTTTTTTTAATACGTCATAAATCGTAAACCGCAATTTACCTTTCATTCAATCAACTCAATTACTAAAACATCGATCAAAGTTACAACGAACTACAAGAACTTTTATATTATGTTACTTGCTGCTACGGAACCCTTCATGGACTAGTCCGACTCGCACTTGGCCGCTTTTTTTAATGAGTGGCCAATTACTACAGCAGTTACTCTATGTTGGGTGCCTGTTTAGAATTATTCTGTTTAAGTACATGGTTTAAAAAAACAAACCGAAATAAAAAAACCGGTCAAGAGTGAGTCGGACTCGCGCACCGAGAATTCCGTACCATCATTATATAAATAATATTTTTAATGATTTCTGAAAACATTTAGAGACGTCGTTTTATTTTTCCTTTAATCTTTACATAAACTTCTATCACGTAAAATAAATTCAGATTTTTCTCTATGCACAATTCGGAGATAAGCGGAGGGAACGGTATTTTTTTTTTAATTTTTCATCAAAAGTCGAAAACTATGAGGCCTAAAAAAAGAAAAAAAATGTTTGAGAATGTGCAAACAGCGTTTGTTCATATGATAACATGCGTTAGTGTAGCCCCACTTCGAATCTTTAAGAATCCATTTGCAAAAAAAGAAATGTTATTCTTTCTTATTTGCAAAATAGTTGGGCAAACGTCATCTAAAACTGTTCCAAGTTTCAAGTTGCATTAGTAGTTCTTGAAACAATAATATCCAGCTGTGACAGACGGACAGACAGACAGACAGACTGAGTCGTACCATAAGGGTTCCTTTTTGCCATGTTGGTACGGAACCCTAATAAAGATTAGGCACTGATGATGATGAACCATTCTACTGCGACACTGTTTTTCTTCCATTCTCCCCGTCAACCGTCACTCTACCATTCAATCCTTTTCAATTCAATTCATCCATCCTTTCTTTGGTCTTCCTCTCTCATCCATCATCATTTAGTAACATGTGTTTCAATGTCACAAAATGCATCAAACATTTTAAAGAACAAAATTTTTAACTAAACAAAGTTGACACAAACCTAGTTATTTTTTCGTTCCACGTGTCAGACAAGTTAGTCCGAATTTCAGGAATTTTTCACGAACATTTTAACATTGTTTTTAGTAAAAAAAACTAAGTGAAACATTCATCCGGGGTCATGAGGCAGCTGCTGAAATATTTCTGCTCTAACTAAATTTTCTGGAAAAAAATGTGGCCGTTGTGTGTTAAACGAAACTTTTTTTGACTTTTTTAAGTTTTTGAGGCATCTCTTACTACCGCAACGGAGTTTATTGAATATAATCTTTCCTCACTTAACTTATTTAATAGGACTATCCTTCTATCAAATCCCGAGTATATGCCCCAAATAATTTAACAGCGCCTCTACTCAATCGGCGATCATAAACTTTCATCCCCTTTATCACCCCCTTTAGGATTATTTTTCAGATAAAGAGTAGCCTATGTCCTTCTCCAGGATGCCATCTATCTCCATGTCAAATTTTATCGAATACCGTTCAGTGGTTTAGCTTTAGTTTTTCAGCGAATCGTCTATCATCGCCGATTATGAAGAGCAGGCATTAGTTAGTGAATGACACTGACATCACAGTGATATCATAAATTTTCATTTTTGCCAATTCTGGCACGGAACACTAAAAAAGGGTAGTCCCATCTGAACCATACATCGCACAGAAAAAATCAAATGTCAAAACACCACATCGACGCTCGCTACATCTACTATACCCGCTTTATATACGACCTCCATACACCACTTATTTCCGTTCAGTGTAAATCTGAAAACGTACAGAGATACATGAAATAAAAACAACTAAACATTGCTTAGTTCTGAACTGAGTTCAGAAACTAATATTTTGCTACTGAAACTCAAAGAGCTAAATAAAAACTAACTTCAAATCGCAGATACGTACTAACCGTGGTGGAAGCAATTTTAAAACACTTTTAGGTATCAGCAATTTAGTCGTTCAAACTCCGTGAATCGGGAAGTTTTCGCTTTATGGTGGTCCTTGTTCACACCGAACTGTAATGGAAAAGGTTTGAGACTTCCTAGCAGGGACTGTGAAACCCCGGTTAAGAGTTAAGTCTTTCGAAGGGGTAAGCCGTTTATGAGGTTACTTTTATCATGTGTAACTCCTTGAATGTGGTGGGTTTTAAGTTTAAAACCCAGTAAAAGGGTTAAATCCCTTCAATATGGATAACCCATTGAATGGGTTCTATACTTGAAACCTAGTGAAAGGGTTACCTCTTCATTAAGATAACCTATATAATATAATAGTTATGCCCATCATCGAGAGATCATATTACATTGCTCCGAGTCGGAATGTTACGCTGATATCGTTTTTAAGAGAGTTGAAGCTTAACCCTTTTGAACGTCTTAATTTATGCCGTTCAAAAGGGTTACCCACATCGTATGGGTTTTTGTTTAACTGCTTCGAAAAACCCTATCAAATCAAATCAAATCAAATATATTTTTTTCGGATTTTGTTATATCCATAGGTGTTAGTAACAATAAACTTATCCTAATGTTAGTACAGAATTAATTCCTAGGTTTATTATAAAAATTTAATTTAAGCATGCGCCGGGCTGGGCGCCCGTCACATGTACACTCATCCACTGCTTCAACAGCGGAGAATCCCACCGGTTTGTCAACGCGTTCAGGATGCCGTTCGCAGTGCCACGTACGAGTACGCGTCTGAGTATCGAAGCGCTTCGCTTACGGATGATTGCATTGATGATTGCTATCGAAATCCCTATCAATGAAAAACCAAAATGATCCTTTAAGCCATTCAAAAGGGTTACCAACATCATATGAGTTTTTGATTAACTGCTCAATGTCATGTTTACCGCAAATAAACATATTTTCTTTCTTTCTTTCTTTTCTTTCTTAGAAAAACCCTATCGAAAATGGTAACCGAAATGGTTCCTGCTTCCTAGAGACGTCACATTGCTGGGATTCATTGCGAGACTGACAAGGTACACAATTTATGAACTTGAAAGGACCATGTCTAATTGATCCGTAGGTTTGATGAATCTTTCTTGGTTCTGCACCTCATAAACTTCTTATTTTATCTTCTTTGTTTACATAACAGATTATCACGCCTTGTTTCTTCGCAGGGTTGGGCAGAGTTCTACAGTCAGCGTCAAAAATATCGGGACGAACACACTGTTCAAAATTATCTCAACAACCTTGTCAGAATGACAGTTGTCGTGTATTGTCTTCATTCTGAAACATTCCTTGTGTCATTGAGTAAATATTTCATTTTCATAGTTGTTTAGATCATTTTGAACAGTTTGTTCGTCCTGGTATTATTGACGCCGACTGTACCTACAGTCAACCCTCATTTTACGCCTTTCATTTCATTTTTAACCGACTTCAAAAAGGAGGAGGTTCTCAATTCATCGGAACCTTTTTTTTAACCGACTTCAAAAAGGAGGAGGTTCTCAATTCGTCGGAACCTTTTTTTATTTTTTTTTTATGTATGTTCCTCGATTACTCGAAGATGGCTGGACCGATTTGGATTTTTTTTTTTGTTTGAAAGGGTATACTTCCCAGGTGGTCCTATGATCATAAAGTCAGGATCTGATGATGGGATCCTGGAGAAATAGAGAGAACTTTTCCAATTTTATAGGCACACTTGAAGCGATTTGGATAGTTTTTGGAAGAGTACTTTCTTGGAGTGGTCCCATTTCAATTTGGTGAAGATCTGATGAAGAACTTCTGAGATAGGCAACGGAACTCCTCAATAAATGATAGCAAATGGACTGGGATTGCTGAAATCTCATGTCTGTTTGTTGTTCACACCAGTTAATAACATAACATCACGCCAGTACGCTGTGAAGGGGTAAGCACATGTGAACCACTAAAACGTGAAAAATAAAAACTTTTTTACAAAAACATACAACCGACTTCCAAAAACAACACTACAAAGTGAAAAATAACTTTAATTTCGGAAGTCGGTGGCAAAAACGAAAATACATTTAATCAGACACCGACATTCGAAATTAAAGTTATTTTTCACTTTTTAGTGTTGTTTTTGGAAGTCGGTTGTATTTTTTTGTAAAAAAGTTTTTTTCAATTTCTAGTACCTAATTAGTGTGATTAACTTTGTTGTCTATTCCGGACAATGCCAACGCTTTTCTCGAATGCTACTACTTGAAACCCAGAAAAAATCCTTCTACAAGGATCCATTTTACACATTCCACGATGCAGCAGAAATTCCGGTGACAACGTTCGGAAAAATGTATCTCTTAGTACTCGGGTGTATTTTGGCCAAAATATTACACTTCGGTGTATAACGTTCGTGTGTGTAAACGTACAGGCATAATACACAATTCAATTCCGTTTGAATCCTATCATAAGCGATTGTGTTTACAATTCGACCTAAAAAGTAATAATACGCAAATGTTCAGCTTCGTGGTAGCGGCAATTTTAAGCTTTTCGTTTGAGCGTTCCAGAAATTGGAATCTTTATGAGAATTTCATAAAAGATAATATTTTGAATGGAATATTTACGGTTCTTTTGCTTTTTAAAGTTATAAGAAAATTGCTCATGCAATAGGTAAAAGTATTTAGTCAGATTTATCAGCTCAGTGGCTAACCAGTTATTATTTTTAAATTGCTTAGTACATCATCTAAAAGTAAAGCCCCGTTTACACGGTGCAATTTTCTGGAGCATTCAAGAGCAATAATCGCATGCCATAAAGCACTTTCAATTATTGCCATTCAAGAATTTCATGGAAGTTTTACACGCGTGCGATTGCCATAAAATAGCAAACAATAATTTAATGCAAGTTTTGCCATTCAATAAAATTGAATGGGACGTACACCAAGGCAATATGCAAGGCGATTATTGCATGCAAGTTTGCATCTTCTAAACAGAGTTGCACGTCTTTGTACAATTGCTTCAAGTTTTGCACGTATTTGCGCTGCAAAATGTTTATTTTTTTATTGAATGTCTTTTCAAGATTTTTATAACTTGTTTTGTTCGTGTATGTTAACGCCTCACTCACCGCACTAATTTAATAATAACAAATTTTTATGCCAGAATCGAATGCGATTTTATAGTACGTGCTGTTTATACCAATACCAGTTTAGAACGGCAACTAACGTGCCCGTATCGTGCAACGTGCAACGTGTTGTACGTGTTCTTTAGATGTTCAATTTTAGGGTATGCCGCCGGGGTCGCGGGTTGTTCGAAAGAGATACCATGGCCCTGGCACAGGCAACTGAAGGAACACGGGTGGATTTTAGTCAGTAAAAGTCTGACTCGCCCTCCCTCCCGCTCCGCCCAGAGTGGGAGAAGTCATTTGATGATTTCCCATCCACAACAAAAAAAAAAACAGTATACCACAGGCAGTAAACTTGCACAATAAAATATATTGACTGACATAAAGTAGAAGAAAGTTATAATAGAAATTTTCAGAGGCAAAATTGTAATTTGGTTACTTCTAAAAGTGACTAGTAGAGCATTACCAAAACCTAAAATACTTAAGCGAAATGTCTCATTGTAACCGACCACACGAAATTAAATTACTAGCAACCAAAATAGGAGACAAGTGTCCCAACTATACCTCCGTCAGCCAAATAACCGTAAATAAGTCTGTATATACCAACACGCCTAATATGTAGGCATAGGAATGTTCCTAGTAGTTCCTACAAGTAGTAGGGGACTACTAACAGAACCCACCCTACATTAACACACTCTTATCATACAAGTGTTCAGACTAGAACCGACTTCCTTGGCTAAATTACTACAATTATGGTTAATCCTCAGATCATGGAAGACATCTGCGGTCCATGTCGCATCTATAGGACCAAATTGGACATAAATAAATTATGTGCAGGAAGAAAGCGATGTATCGTTTAACAATTTCCCTTCTGTTTTTCGTTGATTGTTGTTTTGGAAGGATGCTAAAAATATAGTGACAAAATCAAAAGCAGCGTCTTTATAACTGACTAGCTTTCGCCAGCGCTTCGCCCGCGTGCATTTCGGAAATTATCCCACGAGAATATGTTCTCGTTGTGTTATGTCTCGTATTGTCTTTGTAAGGATACTTTTTATCCCCGTAGTATGCTACCGGGATAAAAAACAACCTATCTTCTATTCCAGGTCATGCTCATGGTCTACCCGCGTACCTACCAAATTTCATCCAAATCCGTTCTGCCGTTTTAGCGTGAAAGCATATTGTTACACGCGCGCGCTTATTGGTGCGTGTTGTTAGCGTGTTGTTTTTGTACAAACAAACTCACTTTCGCATTTATAATATTAGTTATGATTCCGCAACCAATCTATATACCAAGCATGGAGATTCGATTTGTTTATTGGAAGACCAAACATTGTAAGAGCTGTTTATTGTGGCGCTGCGAGCAGTCAATCAATCTGTCTAGCCTATTCCCAACTATGTTGGTGTCGGCTGGAGCATGGAGCGAGTGCCTACCTGCCTCCAGAATCCAGTAACCAGGTAATAGATACCCCTCAGAAAGACTGATTGTCAGACTTTCGGGCTTCTGACGACCCGTAATGACTGTCAAAGATCCACGAATGCCAGCCAGGATCAACATCTTAACGTACTTTCCGAGGCATGGAGCAGTCTCGGTATGTAAAGATGGTCACTCGTCCACGGACCAACCCTGGCAAGCGTAACTTTATGAATCGACCCGTGCGGCTCTTATTACTTAGCCACGAGCTCCTCTGAGTAGTTCTAATAATTTATGGTCACCCATCTTCAAACCAACCGGTGCAGCTTAACCTTGCCGATTAACTAATTCGATCCGAGACACTGCTATTTGGTTATTCTAAATAGCACCTCACTACTTTCGATGTTCTGCGGCTAAACCCCAATTTGATAACTCCAAGTCATGTTCGCCGTTTATTTTAAAGACCTATGGGGGATCGGATTTGGTTCAGCTCAGTAACGGTAATGTCATGTGAGGGTTCGTCGATAAGTTTGATCGAATGTAGGTCAGTATGAATAGAAGTAGATGCAGAGAGCGGAGTTGTCCTTTAATTTCTTGGTCCATTTATTGATATGGTTGGAGAGGAGCTCGTGGCTAAGTCATAACAGCCGCACGGGTCGATCGATCAGGTTAAGCTATGCTTGCCGCGGTTGGTGGGTGACCATCTTTACATACTATGATGTTTGTACCACGGGATGACGTAATGAATCACGGGCACTCTGTTAGATCGTATATTGCGGACTGCCGGCTGCGGCCGGCGCCTGACCTACCTACCTTACATATTTATTTATCCATATATTATTCAGTATATGCCGAAACAAGTTTGATTGCCCTGACTTGGTGACTGGTTTGTGTTACCTGGTTCCTCGAACAGTACATGGACGGGAGGTGCGCACCAGGCGGCTTTTCGCTACCGGCTTTTGTAGATCCAATGCTGGTGTGCGCTCACCGCTGTACCGCTTAGTCGACACATACAATACGCATTTTGGTGCAATAGACATATTATTCCTAAGCAGATATAAATTTAAAACTGATATTGTTAAGATTCTCAAGGATCGGCTGTAGGCTCCATAGGCACACAATCATTATTAATAGGCTAGGGACCTGTATTGTATATCACGCATGAATTTATTTGTTTGTTACATCTTTTAGAACTACTTTTTCATTAAGGTAGCCCTGCTACAGTTAACGTTTGCTAATAGCTTGTTTTTATTATATAATATAGTAATCTGTGGAAAATGTTGTGGGTAGTATATTTGTAAAGTTCTAATTTTAAGACAACACTGTTTATGATTAGTATACTACTGTTTGTTTTCCCAAATGAAATAAATAAATAAATAAATATACCTACATTCCACATACCAAGACCCCTCCGTGCCTCAGAAAGCACATTAAGCCATGTTGGTCCCGGCAGCCATTCGTAAATCTTTGACAATCGTTACGGGTGGTCAGAAGCCCGAAAGTCTGACAACCAATCATACCAAGGGGAAGACATAGACTGGAAGCCGACCCCAATATCGTTGGGAAAGGCTAGGCAGATAATGATGGTGTTGTGGACTATGAAGATATGATGAGCATTTGAAGCTAAATCATGTCCACAAAAACTTGTTATGATCCAACTTGCTTTTAGTTCTGGTGACGTTAAACATATTTTTTGACAGCAACTTTTCGAAAGCAAAAGTATTAATTCATTTCAGTGGAATAAGTCATTTTGTATTGCTGACTTTAAAAAACTGATAGTTTAGTAATAGACCTTTATCGGGGTAAATCTTGGCCTAATTGAAATTATCCGAAAACACATCTTGTATAAGAGATAATGCCTCGGTAAAAAAAAGAAATTCTATTTAATCCTTCAGTCAGATAATAAAAAAAATATTAGACACGTATTATTTGCTTCATAATGAATAAAAAATTACTTGGATAAAACGCAATAAAGTTGGGGAGTGGGGGCTCACTACGTCACAACTACGTATAAAATCTAAATAGGTGTGACGTCATGCCACATTTGAACCTCAATGTATCGCCGTAAAAAAAGAAAATACGAGTCCAATATTTTTTAATAATCTAAAAGACGGACAAAAAAATTTTTTTTTGTCATCTTCCCTGTCTTAATCTGCCTAGCCTTTTCCCAACCATGTTGGGGTCGGCTTCTAGTCTAACCGGATGCAGCTGAATACTAGTATTTTATATGGAGCGACTGCCTATCTGACCTCCACAACCCAATTACTGGATAATACGATACCCCTTGGTTAGACTGGTTGTCAGACTTTCGGGCTTCTGACGACCCGTAACGACTGTCGAAGATCCACGAATGACAGCCGGGACCAACGGCTTAACGTGCTTTCCGATGCACGGAGAAGTCTCGGTATGTAAATATGGTAACCCATCCACGGACCAACTCCGGCAAGCGTAGCTTACTCGTAAAATGATGGATCGATCCGTGCGGCTGTTATTACTTAGCCACAAGCTCCTCTTAGTTATCATCCCTATTACCTATGTCATATTTAAGGGATGTGGTACAAGCTATCAAACTCAACAATTGTCGCCATGGGACCAACAACATAATCGAGAAAAAGTAATCAGCTGTGCCATTTAAAAAAAAAAATCCCAACGTGAAAAAGGAAAATAAAGAAAAAAATTGTTTTTTTTGTTTTTTTTTTTTTAAATGGCACAGTTGATTATTTTTTCTCGATTACATTGTTGGTCCCATGGAGACAATTGCTGAGTTTGATGGCTTGTACCACACCCTTAAATATGATATAATAGGGATGATGAATAAGAGGAGCATATTTTTTTTTTTTTTTGTGACATTTGGATCGAGAAGGTATTGAAGTTTTTTATGGGATAACTGGTTGATTTTTCGCGATTAACATGTTTGTCCCATAGAGAATGTTGATCAATTTGATGGTGTGTAGCACACCCTTAATTAAGACCGCACATTTCTGATACAAGCTGTATTTTCGAATAAACTATTACCTAACTAACATCTACCCTTACTCTGTTCCCGCCACTGATTACTAATTCAGGTCTATACTTAGCATTAACATCAAAATTCAATCACAGCTTCAAACCTTTAAATCCGCTTAAATCAGTGACTAGCACATTCACTTGGTCGTGTCTATTTGAACGTAATTATCACAATAATTAACGTCTATTAGTATTTAATGAGGTTAACATACTAATGCCACAGCTACCTTGACGTAATCTGGGCGCACTGTTACAATCGCATGAGTATAGAATAGAATAGAATACTCTTTATTATGCACACCATAAAAAATTACAGATGTAAATGTTGAAATTTTACATACTTAGGGTGACACGATGGGCGGTCTTATCGATAAAAGCGATCTTTTACAGACAATCTTTAGATGGATTAAGGGGAGAAGGAGAGACAATACTATATCCACCAGAGAATAAGATTCAAACAATAAATTTTGATAATAAGGATGATGCCTGGGTAAAAAAAAGAAATTTTATTTAGTCTGTCAGTCATATGATAAAAATATATTAGACAAGTATTTTTTGCTAAAAAAAAACCCCCAACGTGAAAAAGGAAAATTTAAAAAGTCGAAAATAATACCTATAGTTGAGCCATCAAATTCGATTGAGTTATACCTATTATATGTATGTATGTTCGCATTTTGCGCATACCGATGATTTTTACGCCATAATGCGCAAAAAAATCGTATTCCATCCTAACAAGAGTGCGGTCTAGTTCAAATGGCATCCTAAGTATGTTTATTAAAAAGTGCGACGCACCTTGGTTGTCGCACGCTGTGGAGATACTAGTCAGAAGACCTCACAGCTAACCGTACAGTTTTTTCTTTTTGTTTCTGTGTGTTTACTAACAATAGTTTTTAAGAACAATTTTACTAACAATTGGGCCTAGTTGCCATTAATAAACAAATATTTAATTTAATTAATTTATAATTACAAAAATTTATGGATGGCACGATAAGGTTTGCTCATTGAAATGGCGCTATAATGTCGAGGTGGGTTACCGTATACGTTGATAGTCAATCAAATGAAGGGTCTGACTTACTTAAGCAGTACCCCGCCGCGCCATAATAGCGCCATTTCAATGAGCAAACCTTATCGTGTCTTCCAAGAATATCTGTAATTAAAATATATAATAGGTCAATCGAATTTGATGGCTCAACCATAGGTAATTTTTGACTTTTTTTTAACTTAGTGACTTAAAAACTGTGATAATATACTTTTACAAATTAAATCAACTAAAACTGACGTGGATTGGCACGTGGAGCCGTACCAAGTGCCATAGAAAGGGACTGTCTTCTTTGTCTAGCAATGTTTTTAGGATGCCCTTTGAGCTTCCACGCAATCCTTATTATTGACCTTTTAATAAACTCTCTAGTACTCTCAATATTCTTCTCCTATTCAAAATTTGCCATTATAATACATTTTCAAGGCTGCCAGTAACATAGAAAATGTCCACACATTCGTTCCATGAAACACCCACGGAAGAAAACAGCAATATGTCCCAAGTCAAGGGCACATCCCCCGTAGGCGGTGACATACGATTTAATTGTAAATGTCACCAACAAATCCGCCTGACGTAGAGAGCAACAAATTAACGTGAATAACACTCTCCATTACTAATAAACCAGCACTTAAAGTGTTGATCATGGATGTATTATTCAAAGATCAGTTTAGAGCCATTATTGGGATATATAGAGGCAAATTGTGGAGTAGTTCAATCATTAATAAGTACATTGTAATTTTCGGCAAACGTGATTTCGGTTGCCTTTACTCGAGATTACAAGTATGCCTACCAATTTTTCATTGTATTTTAAAATCATACTCGGCACACTTTAAGCCGCTGGTCATGGCTGTCATTCGTAGATCTTTGACAGTCGAGACAGGAAGTCAGAAGCCCAAAAGTCAAAAGTCTGACAACCAGTCTTAACAAGCGATATCGTGTTTCCAGTAACTGGGTTGTGGAGGTCAGAGGTTAGTCGCTTCATGTAAAATACTGGTATTTAGCTGCATTCAGTTAGCCTAACTTAGTTGGGAAAGTCTAAGCAGATTGACTCGGCAATAAATATCAAATTAAAATAAACAGATTTCGTACTAGTCTCGACGTCGCGTCGTCAAAGTCAGTCTAAGTTTTTATAGACTTTTAAGGTGTTTGACGTCATAGCTATAAAGCGTCCGACGTCTATAAAGTGAAAGACGTCGAATAATGTTTTATTGGATGATCCAAGGAAACATCATTCTAAACAAGAATATATTTAAAACTCAATCTCCTTTGTATTCAATAATTGCAAAGCACAGGCGCGTGTCTTGGATCATTTTAGAACTAAATGATTCAAAATGGTTGCTGGAATGGTGCTGATTTATGCGTCATGTTCGTGAACCGGTGCCGTCAATACGGTATTTTACTCTAGATGAGAAAAGATCTAAAAATTTATTTTTTAGATAGCTTAGGCAAAAAGCAGTCGGAAAATCTTAGTTTTAATGAATAAAATAACAATATAAATTTTAAAATTCAATTCAAAGTTTTCAGTTTATTTAATCTGTTTTCTAACATCATGAAAGTAGCCGCCATGGCACACGGCTGTTTAAATTAAAAAGTGTCAATGTCAACTGTCAACTGATCAGCGTATATAAAGTGTTAGTTTACTCAGCGAACTGACGTCATGACCACAGAGCAATATGGCGTCCACTGCGTCCAGCGTTTTCGCGCGAAATTTGAAAATGTAATATTTAAATGCATTTTTATGGCACTTATTGATTGAATATTAGGTTTGTGTTTTTTTAGGGCCTATTAGCACTATATAATTATATTGGGACACTTTTAAAAAATGGGTGTAATACCCTATTGAGACTGGTCATAGCTACCATTTACTGGGTAATATTATTTTTTTAATTGACTTCAGTGTACCCTGGCGGCTGAGTGTCATGATCATTGGAATGTCTCGCTGATGGTGGCCTCGTTAGTGTGAGTGCAAAGTGTACCTAGGTATAAGTGCTGTGTCGTAGGGATGTGCAGAGACGGACACTCACTTTCGTTCTAACCTTAAGCTAGATAGCTTAATTTATTTTCGGTGTGTACCTAGGTGCCCATTATTTATCGTCATATAAGTAATGCATGTTGTGCTTACCTGTTAGAAGTTGGTACACTAGTTAATAATTATTTTGCATGTATCTCATATCTTTGTATCAGTGTATTCAATTGTTGGTGAGCCAAATAAATAAAATAAAAATAAAATAAATAGCTACATACATGCAACCTTTTATAAAATAAAGTCTAAAAAGTAATACAAAAACATTATATTCAATAACCGATTGCCCCTATACCCATAATTCGCGTTTCTGGATCATTTAGTTCCCTTCAAAATGGTTAGCTGAATCCATGCGTCTTATTCTTGAACGGGCGACGTCAGTTGGGACTGGTCATCCCTTAGCCGCTACGGCATATTTTAATTTATATACATAATTTTTAAATAGTTTTTTTTTTCTTTTGTTTCGCTTTGCTCTATACTCACTCTCGACGCTTTGAGCGTGCACGTCTTTTTCACATCGTTCTCTTTTACAATAAATTATAAATTCAAGATTAATGATGTAACTAATATTTTGTAACAAAATAATATAAAACAGTGTCCGTGGAGTTCCTTGCCCTTTTTCCATAGGAACCTACTACTCTTTGGAATGGGCAACTAGCTTCATCTTTCTGACTGACCGAGACCTTGACAATTCAAAAGTGCCTGTAATTGGTTTATTTGAAATAATAGCTTTGAGTTTTGAGTTTAGCTGATAATTAATTAGTCAGAATCAGATTTACGATAAAGTTAAATAATTCTACTTGTTCCAGGAGCTCGTGGCTAAAATAAGACATTCGGACCTTTTCCTTTACTTATGCTGTGAGACCTTGCTTCTTGCGAGTATCAAAGTATGCCACGTAGGTAATTTATGTGGCCGTGTTTTTTATTGCATTCACTTAGAAGCTTGATTTTTTTAGAGCTCCAAGGGATCACAAACTTAGATATTTGATATTAATTCCAACTTGATACCTCTACGTGTTCCTGAGAAAAAGGGTGTTGACAGACTGACAGACAGACGGACAACGAACTGATCCTATAAAGATTCCGGTTTTTCCTTTTGAGGTACGGAACCCTAAAAAACAGGTGTTCCCTACATTTTGTATGTACAATATATTCATGTAAGGAGCAGCTGATTTTTTTTCGTGATAGCATCGCCCTCCAAAATCACATATTCTGAAAATCTAGAAAAGCTCACACCATTTGAGCCGTAGAAAACGAATGCATTGGAAATAAGACTAGTGCACTCACCCGTATTCGTTTGAGCCCGTCAATTCACTCGCAAGCGACGATGTTCTAGCACTCTTTTGTTTTCAGATGAAACGGGCTGTGACGTCAAAATACCTGGGTATAAGGTAGTGGAGAGTATATTGTCTCCACTTAAAGCTGGGTATTTCAAGTAAGTATTTTTACCTTGTTATGTAATTCAATGAAGATTGGTTAAGGAGTAAAAGTGAACTGGGAACAACCATGCTTTAGTAGAATTTAATTTCAGAGAAGAATTATGAAATTATTGGCCAGACAAATTAAAAATCCGGAGTCACACGTAATCTGTTCGATTTAGGTAACATGACGTGTGACTCCGGATTTTTAATTAGTCTGTCTTTTTCAAATTTCAGATGAGAATATTTTCTTGTTTCATACTTTTTAGAGCATGATTTTTCAGTAGTCAGATTTTAGTTTTCTAAATTTACTTTTTATTTCAATTATTTTGGGGTTATAATTTCATGATAAAGTATTTACAAAGCCGCTTACATTTTTTAAAGAAGAATAATTATTATATATTATTTTGGGTTGATTTGGAAAGAAAATATGTTTGGCACAAATCTGAGTCGTGATTTTAGAATTTTTTCCCAATTATCGGGTGCGTACAAGCAAAGCCGAGAGCAACAGTTAACAATAATATACTATAGTTACTTCTCTCTCAAAATTATGAAAATACTGAAAATATACTAAAAAGTATAACATAAAATAAAATAAAGCCACTCAGGCCCATTCACATAACGGAAACACACACACATATAGGATTTATACACACATGCATACTCACGCATGATAGGTAGTAATAAATAACTTCATATAAATAATTAATATTGTAATACTTAATTAAGACACACAACACACAATACAATATTTACAATATTTTACATTAATTAAGATATATTTTTAGTGTTCTTTTTATAAGTATTCCTCTCATACTGAGCACCTGCCATCTGATCTCTTCACCACCCTTGGTTGACTGGTAGAGAATGCCTAAGGCATTAAGTCCGCCTTTGTACATTTTAAGTGCGATAAGTTTAAATAAATAAATACTTAATACTTACAGTAACTTGCTTTTGCACAGCACCACAGTAACTGGTAATGGCAGCTTGACGGAAGTAACTGGTGCTAATACGAAATCCTCCTAGCTTAAGCCTAGTTGCACAAGTTCTGTATCTTGCCACTTACTTAGTTTAAGGTAAGGTATAATAATTGTAAATAGGTTTAAGTCTTGAACAATTTTTTTTTTTTTTAATATATATTTGAAATGGGTTAATTAAGAGAGCCCTTTCTTTCATTTGATACCCAACATGGCATCATTAAAAACATTTTTTTTTTGTTCATGCTTTTATTTCCTCTAGAAGTCTAGAGGATACCTCATTTTTCAAGTTATGATAAGTAGTAGTAGGAACATATACATACATACACATCGGTCAAAATTATAACCCTCCTTTTTACTTCGCCGTAGTCGGGTAGGAATAATCAACTCAAAAATGACGCCAAAAATTTAAACATTTTAATACTGACATCAAACCTTTTAGTATCATTAAACGGCGCTAAAAATTAACTGCCCATAGTCAAACAAGGTCGAGTTAACACTTAACCCGTTACTAATTAACATAAAGATAAAGAGATAATTAAGTTAAAAGGGATGGGATCGCCTGACGGGTGTTTAGGTTATCAGTTACTTGAACAACAGTTTGGGTAATTATCTTGGTATTGAACGGTAGATGTTCGTGATATTTTAATTCTTATTCTTTATTTTTATTCTTATCAGACGTTAACGCCAAAATGTATAAAACCATAGTCCGACGATTATTTTACTCCGACACGAAGCTGTAATAAAAACATTTTTACAAAAAAATACAACCGACTTCCAAAAACAACACTACAAAGTGAAAAATAACTTTAATTTCGAAAGTCGGTGTCTAGTTAAATGTATTTTCGTTTTTTGCCACCGACTTCCGAAATTAAAGTTATTTTTCACTTTGTAGTGTTGTTTTTGGAAGTCGGTTGTATTTTTTTGTAAAAAAGTTTTTATTTTTCACTTTTTAGTTGTGTACCTACCCCACACAAATTCTAATACCACTATCTGCAAAACAAACTAGAACATCATCCATATAAAAGTCGGGAAAAAATACGTATTATTGAAGCTAACTCAAAAACTACCCCAGCAAAGTTAATCAATTTTATATGGGACCAACTGTGATGTATACCCTCTCGAATAAAACAAAAAAAATCCAAATCGGTCCAGCCAACTTTGAGTAATCGGGGAACATACATAAAAAATATATTATATATGTTTTTATTTTGATTTTAATTTAGAATTTGGTCTCTAACATAATTTATGCTCGGTGTGTACCTAGGTGCTCATTATTTATCGTCATATAAGTAATGCATGTTGTGCTTACCTGTTAGAAGTTGGTACACTAGTCAATAATTATTTTGCATGTATCTCATATCTTTGTATCAGTGTATTCAATTGTTGGTGAGCCAAATAAATAAAATAAAATAAATAAATAAAAAAAAAAGGTTCCAACGAATTGAGAACCTCCTCCTTTTTGAAGTCGGTTAAAAAAAAAGGTAACACGGTACGCCTGGTGGATCTGTCAGACATGAATAATTTTTCCATGGTTATCTCTCGCACTAGTTATGGTAAAAAGTGTAACCGAGCTCGCTTTTACGCTTATTTTTCCACCACCAGACCTGACTCCGAACTGAAGTAGGGAGTGAAAGACTTAGACTGGTTTACAACGCAGAGTACTAAGAGTAAAATATAATATATACAACAAGTCCCAGAATTGATGGCACAACCGCTAAAGGGGTCATTGTACTCATCATTATGAACAACTTTAACTATGGGACCAAACCTGAAATCGCGAAAAAAAATCAGCTGCTCCCTACATTTTGACGAGTTTGATATAGATATACGAGTAAATGTACGGAACAGCAGATTTTTTTTTCGCGACTTCAGGTTTGGTCCCATAGTAAAAGTTGTTCATAATGATGAGTGAAATGACCCCTTAAGCGGTTTTGCCATCAATTCTGGGACCCTTCCAGACATAGCCCTGCTTTGTTAGCCTCACATAAAATCTAAATAGTTTGTTTCAGCATTTCTTCTAAGATCAGTCAGCTCGGTAACTGAACAACATTGATATTGTAAGTAATTAATTTCAAACGCGTACGCATACATTTAACTTCCACGACATCAGTCTGTAATAAAATCTAATAATATTCAAAACTTCCCGAAGTACAATTTCGTTCAGTTGGCGAAAATAAACTTTCATTATTTCCAAGTTTGTACGAAGACGTCAAAAAACTTTGTGAAGGAACGCAAAGTGTGCGTTACAAAGTTGGGCTAAGTATGTAAACGGGGCCTTAGGCCTTTTGGACACAAACGCTTTTCTTGCCGTGGAACATTACGATTTAATCACCATGTGTGGGCACGGTTGTCAGTGTTGTATGGATCATTAGGGAAGCTTGTTGAAAGACACGTTCTTTCTACGGCGTAGTTTAGAAGTATTATTATTAGTATTATTCGTATTTAGAAGTCGATTTATTTTGCACGAGTCCGTTAAGAATCAGGAAAGTCTTGGGTGAGGAATTCTTTAACGAGTCATTCCCCCATTGAAGAGTTCTTTACTCGGGATTTCCCTTTTTATTATTTCAGGATTTCAGGGTTTATCATGGCATATCAACCTAATTTCCATAACTCTTCTTTTTTTTTCTTCTTTGATCTTCTTTTTATAACACTGTATTTTAAATGTGGAAGCTTGTAATTAGCAATTGTCAGTTGTTATTTATTGTTACTATTTACATGTATTAGTCTGTAAGCTTTCTTAATATTGTAAAAATAATAAAATAAAATAATTAACACGCCGTGTGAGTGTTGTATGGATCACTGTGAAAGCTTGATGATATAGCTTGGACACATTTTGTATACGGCGCGGTTTATACGCCATACCGTAACGAAACCGTGCCGTGTACAAAAGGCCTAACCGAGCACTTAGGTTATGTTTTGGGGAAGTAAAATAATGTTAACTTTGGAAATAAACTGGGAAGGTCATTAGCGGGATTTGATTGAGTATTTTAATATTTAAGCTTGTATTTGTGGCAAATGCGGTGCTGATTCGCAATTGATGGGTTACTTCTACATCATGTCCTGGTTGCAAAAATTCGATGCTCTAAACCCTGATCCTTGCACATTCTAGGAAGTTACGGACGCTACTCATAAAGCAATATGTTTTGCTGACAGCAATAGATTGCCAACACAAGAAGGAGGAGAATGAGAAGATCGTCCCACGGCAGCAAGAAAGCATCTTCACATAGCTGCAGTGAAAGACTTAGGTGGAGGAAGTGTGATTTAGTCAGCAAGAGTTTGACATACTACTTTGAAAACTCCATGGTTAGGGACATCCATGTGAACTTTCTTGTTTTTTTTTAAAGGTTAATACACCTGAAACCTTATTATAATATCAGAGAAAAATCAATCTGCCTAGCTTTTTCCCAACTATGTTAGCGGTCGGCTTCCACTCTAACCGGTTGCAGCTGAATACCAGTATTTTACGTGGAGCGACTGCCTATCTGACCTCCACAACCCAGTAACTGGATAATACGATACCCCTTGGTAACACTAGTTGTCAGACTTTCGGGCTTCTGACGACCCGAAACGACTGTCAAAGATCCACGAATAACAGCTGGGACCAGTGACTTTACGTGCTTTCCGAGGCACGGAGGCGTCTCGGTATGTAATCATGGTCACACATCCATGGACCAACCCCGGCAAGCGTAGCTTAACCTGATCGATTGACCCGTGCGGCTGTTATTACTTAGCCACGAGCTCCTCTATAATATTATCAGAGAACATTACCCCCAAAAATTCATATGGGCGTTAACCTCTAATATAACAAAATAAAAAAAAGAAACAAAGTTCCCCGAGTTTTTCGCCAAACAGTTGTTTAATAAAACTTGCAACAACATATTCGGGGGCTTTGGGGTAAACAGTCCCCCACAATCAATCAAAACAGACCAAGTTGCTGTGACATTGATGTATTAAGTTATTTTATTGAAACCACAGGAGAATATTGTTTCGGTAACAATAAAATGGCTTATTTACAGCATCTAGCTAAAAATACATGCTGGTGGGGCTCCGTCGATCGACGAGATTGACTTGCGCTTGCCGAGGTTAGTTTACGGATGGGTGAAACTTCTCTTCATATCGAAACCCATTCGTGTCTGAGGGTCTAGACAGAGAGACATTCTATCGCCGTTAACGATGATGGAAAATTAAAAAATATATTGGATTGACATCTACCGAAAATCTTACTTATATCAATCCTGTTGAATTTAGTTGTAGAAATATACGAAAATGCTTTGAAAGTGATTTCCACTTGTATAGGCCCTCAGATGTATGTTTCTTTTTTACCGACGAAAAAACAAGGAGGTTCTCAATTCGACACGTATGTTTTTTTTTTTTTTTTTTTTTTTATGTATGAACTTTTTACTGAGTCGTCCGATTTGGTTTTTTTTTGTTTTATTCGAGAGGGTATACCTCAAAGTTGGTCCCGTATAAAATACGTATTTTTCCTCACCTTTATATGGATGATGTTTTAGTTTCTTTTTCAGGTAGTGGTATTAGAATATGTGTGGGGTAAGTACCACAACTAAAAAGTGAAAATTAAAACTTTTTTACAAAAAAATACAACCGACTTCCAAAAACAACACTACAAAGTGAAAAATAACTTTAATATCGGAAGTCGGTGGCAAAGAACGAAAATACATCTAACCAGACACCGACTTCCGATATTAAAGTTATTTTTCACTTTGTAGTGTTGTTTTTGGAAGTCGGTTGTATTTTTTTGGAAAAGTTTTTATCGTTTATGTACAACATATTTCAACAGGATTGACTTACGCTTATTGAGGTTCAATGTAAACTACATCAGACACCGCTAACAAAATTTTTGCGCAACATGTTGTTGTGCCCAAACTAAAGATGTGTCCCGCAGATGTCAAATGCCAACCGCAGTGTCACAGTATAATAATGCTACAGTAGTTTATCTTCATAGAAAATGGTCGTAACAACGCGCTTCGAAATCTCAGTATATACCAGGGGGACTACCACCATCTTTTACGAAACAATCTTATTTCAGGAGAGTTTTGTTTCAAGCTTATAATAACACTACTCATATTCGAACCATGACCTTCATCGTTCAATTTTGTTTTAATCCTTCTTAGTGCTGCGAATGAACTAACAAATTGTAAGATTTTGTCAATGGCCTGCTATAGTAGAAAAGAAACAACGCTTTAAGAACTGTATATGATGATTTATTGGTGATGTTTGTTTTTAATTTTTAATGTCACAACACAAAGCAGAGGCAATGTGGAGTTGTAAACTTGAAATTGTCTTTAGTCTCATATCAATGAAATTTGAATATGAGGCTTTTGCTCACATTGCTTTTGAGTGTATTTTGTATTTTTTTTTAACGTGCGTTTTATTTGTGCAGAGTAAACAAGTTTTCTTTCTTTATTTCTTTCTATATGGTACAAAAAGTCAAAGTAAAATTATAATAATACTGTTTTAAGAGGTGGTAGTAGGCAACAGTTCGAGTGCGCGGCAGTTACGCACGGACGGATGCGTATTTATGTACCAAGCGGCCGTAGGTAATTAATTCAAGGTCACTGCCCAGATAAACTGCTGTAACTTTATTATTCTATGGCGCTGTATGCATATTTAGGTAGTTGACTGAGACCTTTGCTGCCCCGGACAAAAAAAGGTTGCGTAAAAATTTTGGTCGCAGTGTGTGCTTTATTTTAGATTAAATCTCAATGCATACGCTTTTCGATAGCTTATATATAATAGGTTGGGGAAAAAGTTTCTTCGCATTTTTTAAGAAAATTCAAAACATTTTTTAATATACATTATTTACATTTATCTAAAGTATGTATGTACCATTTTGTTCGATAACTTTTTGCCATCTTGTAGGTAGGGACATGATCCCATTGCTATAGAAATTTTGGGACTTCTGATCAAAATACCACGACAAGTGGTTTTGGCAGTCCTCTCGTGATGTTAACCTGACACTGCCTAAAGAATTCTGAAGAGACCGAAACAGGTGGAAATCTGAAGGTGCAAGGTCAGGACTATACGGCGGATGCATTAACACCTCCCAGCCAAACTCTCTTATTTTTTGCTAAATGGCTAAAGATGTGTGAGGTCTAGTGTTATCATGATGAAAAACCACAACCCTTCTGTTGATTAATTCCGGCCGCTTTCTCTCAACTTCTTGCTTTAATCTCACCAGTTGTTCGCAGTAGAGTTCAGAATCGATGGTCCTGCCTGGTGGTAACAGCTCATAATGAATAATGCTCTTCCAATCCCACCACACACACAGCATCACCTTGTTGCGAGTTAACCCGGGTTTCACCACAGTCTGAGAAGCCTGACCGGCCTTTGACCACGACCTTTTTCGCACGTTTTTGTCGTACGTGATCCACTTTTCATCACCAGTTATCAGCTTCTTCAAAAATGGTTCGGTTTCATTACGTCGTTATAAAGAATCACAAATGAGTACACGGTTCATTAGGTTTCTTTCAGTGAGCTCGTGAGGTACCCAAATATCGAGCTTTTTTGTGTACCCAGTTTTTTTCAAATGCGCCAAAACTGTTTTGTGGTCAATTCCCAGTTCTTCAGCTACGTCGTAACTACTGATATGCCGATCTTGCTCCACTTTTTCAAAAATGGCATCCATTTTATCCGTAATAGGGCGACCAGAGCGACGTGCATCTTTGACATCAAAATTTCCGGATTGAAAACGCTTAAACCAAATTTGTGCTACTCTCACAGACACTGCACTGGGTCCATAAACATCGCAAATTTTTTTCGCGGCATGCATTGCATTTTTACCTTTTTTGTAGTAAAATTTTAAAATGTATCGAATTTCTTCATTAGATTCACTCATCTTGACAGTACGAAAAACAAATGAAAATCACACATTTTCCTAATTTGAATTTGGAATTATGTTCTTTAAAATTTAAACTTTCGATGATACCAAAACCAGCCAGATACAAATAGTATAGCCAAAGAGATTTTATTTTAAGTTCATACATACTATAATGCGAAAAGACTTTTTCCCCAACCTAATATGTCAATAAGTACATTTTTAACTTTCCCATCATTGATAACGATAGAATATAATTTTATCTAGTCCCTCGATGTTCTTCGGCGGGTATGGTTTTTGTTAAACATTACCTGGTCAGTGTGGAGGAGCTCGTGGCTAAGTAATAACAGCCGCACGGGTCGATCCATCAGGTTAAGCTACGCTTGCTGGGGTCGGTCCGTGGATGGGTAACCATTTTTATATACCGAGACTCCTCCGTGCCTCGGAAAGCACGTTAAGCCGTTGGTCCCGGCTGTCATTCGTGGATCTTTGACAGTCGTTACAGGTCGTCAGAAGCCCGAAAGTCTGACAACCAGTCTTACCAAGGGGTATCGTATTACCCAGTTACTGGGTTGTGGAGGTCAGATAGGCAGTCGCTCCATGTAAAATAATGGTATTCAGCTGCATCCGGTTAGACTGGAAGCCGACCCCAACATAGTTGGGAAAAGGCTAGGCAGGCAGGCATACGCTTTTCGATAGCTTATATAAATGTCAAAAAGTACACTTTTAACTTTCCCATCATTGATAACGATAGAATATAATTTTATCTAGTCCCTCGATGTTCTTCGGCGGGTATGGTTTTTGATAAACATTACCTGGTCAGTTTGGAGGAGCTCGTGGCTAAGTAATAACAGCCACACGGGTCGATCCATCAGGTTAAGCTACGCTTGCTGGGGTTGGTTCGTGGATGGGTAACCATCTTTATATACCGAGACTCCTCCGTGCCTCGGAAAGCATATTAAGCCGTTGGTCCCGGCTGTCATTCGTGGATCTTTGACAGTCGTTACGGGTCGTCAGAAGCCCGAAAATCTGACAACCAGTCTTGCCAAATGGTATCAAATAATATTACCCAGTTACTTGGTTGGATATGCAGTCGCTCCTTGTAAAATATTGGTATTCAGCTGCATCCGGTTAGACTGGAAGCCGACCCCAACGTAGTTGGGATAAAGGCTAGGCAGATTGATATTACCTGGTCAGTGTATATACTTATGGCTTTATGTGAGAAATTATTGTAAGTAATAGCAACCATCCTGAATTTAGAAATAGGTTAAAACCCACTAAAAATCTCCCACGTTACACTCTAAATCTCATTCCTTAATTAATGCTTTGTCTACTACGAGTTCGGATTTTATTAACATGACGATTCTATTGTCTATCCCTTCCAAATTCAACCTTAAACTTGGGAAGTTACAGTACAAAGTTGTTTGTTTACAGTCTCTTTAAGCCACGGCATACCTTAGGCCGTGAATACACTGTCTGTGAGACAAATGTGTCTCATACATATACAGCGATTGTACGGCAAGTTTATGTTGATGAGATGATGTCGTAAAGACGCAGATGCGACGATGATATTAAAATCGTATCTTTGGCGGTGTAGGTGAGAACATTTTGTGATTTTATGCACTTGTAATTTTGCGGTTCATAGTGGAAAGAAAAGAAAGCTTTTCGGGCATTGACTAGCAAAATACAATCTGGGCATTTTTTTTTTAAAGTGTTGGTTTAAATATTGTTATTTCTCATATGAACTTAGATAACAGTTTACTTAAAATGACACAGAGTGCTTACATTTATGTAATTACTAGCTTTTGCCCGCGGCTTCGCCCGCGTGGGTATCGAAAAAAAAAACCCACGGGAACGTTCTAACGGGAATTCTTTCCTTATTCCTTGTCTACTTTATAAAGGGAACTTCTGTGCAAAATTTCACCTTTCCAAATCTAAGGGTTTGGGCTGGGCGTTGATGAGTCAGTCAATTAGTCAGTCAATCAGGACTTCTCTTTTTATTTATACAGGGTTAGTTTTCAATGACCAGCCAAATTTTCACAGGGTGTTCTACCCTTGATTATGAACAACTTTCACTATGAGACCAACTTTGAAATCACGAAAAAAAAGTCTGCTGTTTCATACATTTTGGTCGAGTAGGTGTTGAACTTTTGTATGAAACAGCTGTTTTTTTTTTCGTGATTTTAAAGTTTGTCCCATAGTAAAAGTTGTTCATAATCACAGGTAGAACACCCTGTGAAAATTTGGATGGCCATTAAAAACTAACCCTGTATAGATGGATAGACTAGCTGCGCCCGCGGTTTCACCCGCGTAGACCGGTATAAAAAGTAGCCTATGTGAGCGTAAGAAGTAACAAACATACAAACACACACAAACTTCCGCCTTTATAAAAATTAGTGTGATAACTATCACATTTGGCTCTGGGTTGTTGGGTACATACATGTTTTTTAAGTTTAGTTTTTAATATGTTTAAGTTTGAGTTCTTATTTATCTATTATTATTATAAGTCCAGTGTCCTTTGTTCCACTGCAGGGCAAAGCCCACCTTTCCCCAATTAATTTATTAATAACTACAGCTAATATACCTATTACATATTGATGGTAGATACTGTAAAGTCTCGAACCTCACAGCTGTGCTATAAATTAAAGAGGTAGAGAGGTAAATCAGGGATATTATTAAATTGCAGAACTTTTCCAACTATCACTTCGGCTCGCGCCGCCTGACTTATGTTTCTATATTAATTTATAAATCAAAGTTTGTCTCTTAATCTATCTAAATATCCGCAGAGGTTGCATGCTGAAACGCATAAGGTTCAAGTCTAGCAAGTTTCAGCAATTCTCGCAATTTATCCCGCTTGGGGGCACTGTTGTAGATGTAGATTTGTCAAATACTTTCATGTTAAATTATCCTGCCATTATAGTCAATCAATAAACTAAATCTCCATGGTAACCACATACGTACACTCCTACCAACTTATCTGTGAAATGGCGAAAATTGGAACTACGGCCGTCATGTTGAAATGTCATTCGATTGTGCCGACGCATGTCATTCGATTGTGTCGGCGCACCGACGGTGGCGTCCTCTTTCAGTTCACAGATAAGTTGGTAGGACTGTAGTTTCCATGAAGATTTAGTATAATACGATTAAAATTAAATGTCATGTTATACACTACGGCACTAGTTGTCTGGCATTTTTTTGCTGAACTGGGCCTTTTTGGCACAGCCGTGAGGCACACTTTCCTGCATTGTATTTTTTATTTTATTTTTTGTTGATGTTGCATCGCAAATGTAGCTTTTTAAATTTTATTATTATTTTTTACTTTTTTGTTGTGCCTCTTTAATTTAGTCTGTGCTGAATAAATGTGTTTTCTTTCTTTCTTTTCTTTATAAAATTCAAAGACAAGAAAGTATTACGTACCTAAAGAGATAGACGTATACAATTTCCGTTCATTAATTTTTGCACGGATTAAGATTCTCGTAATTTATCCCGCTTGGGGGCGCTGTTGTACGAGTAGATGTAGACCTGACAAATGCTTTTCGTGTCAAATTATCCTGCCATTGACTATTAAATATCTAAGTATCGACTTATCTAGTACATTATGGGAAATAATAAACATTAATCATGTGTATCGTAACAATGAAACAAGAAGAAAATTAAGTTTTCCAACTTTTCAACACAAAGAAGTCCGATACGACAGAACTGCGGGCACATTTAGTTCAACAGGAACTAACTATAACTTCGATAACATATTCTCTCAAATCATTTTGAAAGCAGTTCATACGTGTTCTACTTCAGACTAGCAAAAACTTACGATTTTGTCTATACAGGGTTAGTTTTCAATGACCAGCCAAATGTTCACTGGGTGTTCTACCCATGATTATGAACAACTTTCACTATGGGACCAACTTTGAAATCACGAAAAAAAAAATCAACTGTTTCATAGATTTTGGTCGAGTAGGTATTGAACTTTTGTATGAAACAGCTGTTTTTTTTTCGTGATTTTAAAGTTGGTCCCATAGTAAAAGTTGTTCATATTCACGGGTGGAACGCCCTGTGAAAATTTGGCTGGTCATTGAAAACTAACCCTATATTACGGACTCGCTATCCGTGGCTGCTCAATTCTAGCAAAAAGAGGTCTGGAACTGATGGTTTACATGAAAATTGACATAAACGACTTCGTAAAATACCTGTTTTTTTCCAACACTTTTAAGGGTAGTTAATATTTATTTCAAATACATTCTCATAATCTATCTATCTATCCAGGCTATATCAGAAAGGTGTGCTCAAATTTATCCGTACAAAGCTTCAATTCGACCCAATTTATGGGATGGCTGATATTTTTAGGGTTCCGTACCTAAAAAAGGAATTATCGAAATAATCAAAACCTACAAGGTACTTCCCGTTGTCCTAGAACCATGAAATTTGGCAAGAAGCAAGATCTCACAGCACAATTAAAGGAAAAAGTCCGAAAATTGTAATTTCAACATTGTAAAATTGTAACCAGTAATTTAAATGGTGTGCATAATAAAGAGTATTCTATTCTATTCTATTCTATTGTTAGTTTCTAAGTTTATCACATAAAAAAATATTTTCAAGTCTGTCAGTCTGTGAAGACCCTTTTTCTCAGGAACGTGTGGAAAAATAAAGTTGAAATTTATATCAAAAACGTATAATAATTTTATCACATAAAAATTTTTTTTTGGGATTGCAATCTTAAGTTTGTTTTTGGGGTAAACTCTTTTCAACTACGGAACTCTTCATTATGCGTGATCCAACACGCACCTGGCCGGTTCTTTTCCCGATTATGTTGTTGGTCCCATGAAGAATGTTGTTCAGTTTGATGGTCTGTAGGTACAACACCCTTAAGTTTGACCACACCTTTCTAATATTATATCCTGTGTATAAAAATGTATGTTCCCTATGGACTCCAAAACGGCTGGAGCAATTTTGATGAAATTTTCAGGTAGTCTTCAGCGGGCAGCCCAGCGGTTGATTCTGTGAAGTTTTTTTTTAGCGAACGGGCTACCCGTGCGAAGCCGGGGCGGATCGCTAGTACAGTCACAAATAACTATTTACATTACCAAATTAAAAGTCTAACTAACGTACTATACTTTGCTGATGTTTGTGATACAATGATTTTTTTCATTAATACATACACCAACGATACACTTTTCTGGAATATTCTATTTTTACTTGGAAAATTGTTTTTGTGTACCGTAAATGTGTTTTTTCTGAAATAAAATTTTATTATTTATTTCTGAAAATAAATTTATTATTTATTTATACAAATAAACACAAAAACAACAGGACACTTTGGTCTTTTGTTTTTGTATTTATTTGTTTAGTACGGCGAGGTACGGTAGTAGTTTAAAATACTCGACCGCATCGCTGTCATGGTTAATATATTAGATATAATGACGAGATTTATGGCACGAAGCCCCAATTATCAAAACCAGGCGTTTAGATGTTTTAGGTGGCTTTCTCATTTTAAATTTTTAAGTTTTGGTTAATTACTTCTTATTTGGCAACCCGTATGACCGTATTTTTTGTCAATCACTAAAAGAGTAAGTTTCGAAAAATTCAATATTGAGAAAAAACCCCTTCTTGTTCCTCCTTATACTAGGTATTTAGTTTCAAAACATATTTATTGTGTAGCCTTAAATCATACGGTCACGTAATTTCTTCAATATACAACATTCAGCTGGAATTGCAACATTAATTCAACACGCGTATACGGTTCCGTGTTATAGTTTTAAACAGATATTTTTATTTCATTAAAATTTAATGAAATAAAAATAATAAATCTATAAATAATAACATTTAATGTTATTATTTATAGATTTATTTACAATTTTCTAAAATAGCATCTTGGAGCCACATGTAGCGCAGAGATGAAATTAAAACAAACGAGAAAAAAAAGACCACGCAACTCGAACTTTTTCCATGAAGTTACTTAACTGCTGGGTCAGAACAATAGACAAACGATGAACAAAAAAAGGGTCAATGACCAATAGCTTCATGAATGAGACTTTTGCATACAGTGATCCTAATTATGGTTATTATTTTATTTTTAGTTTATTTGATTTTTTTTTCCAATATACGAATTATTTTATCTTATTATAATTTTTATGATTACTGGCCCTACTAGGGCTTTGAAGGAATATTGCGATTACGGCAGCACGTTGTATATATGATTTCCCATTATGTACATATTCCTTTTCCACATCCCGTCTGCGCCTCACTCTTTGCTCGCTTTTTCATCTTAGCGGCAGTTGACGCCGTCTCCGAAATGAAAATTAAATTGCCACATAATTGACACGAAGTCTTCATTTCAAACACGCTACATGTTTGAGCTTGTTTCATTCCAACATTTATGTACGTTACCTTCGTTATTTGTAAAAGCTTTCTTAAGTTGATTTGAGATTTTGGGTACGGAAATAAAATGATGAACGTAGAGATTATGATTTAATTTATATAGTGTGCATGATAAAGAGTAATCTATTCTATTCTATACTGTATGGTATTTTTTAACCGACTTCAAAAACAAGGAGGTTCTCAATTCGTCGGAACCTTTTTTTTTCCTTTTTTGTATGTATGTTCCCCGATTACTTGAAGATGGCTAGACCGATTTGGATTTTTTTTGTTTTGTTCGAAAGGGGAATACATCACAGTTGGTCCCATATAAAACTGATTAACTTTGCTTTGGTAGTTTTTGAGTTAGTTTCAACAATACGTATTTTTTCCCCACTTTTATATGGATGATGTTCTAGGTTGTTTTGCAGGTAGTGGTATTAGAATTTGCGTGGGGTAGGTTCCACAACTAAAAAGTGAAAAATAAAAACTTTTTTACAAAAAAATACAACCGACTTCCAAAAACAACTACAAAGTGAAAAATAACTTTAATTTCGGAAGTCGGTGGCAAAAAACGAAAATACATTTCACTAGACACCGACTTCCGAAATTAAAGTTATTTTTCACTTTGTAGTTGTTTTTGGAAGTCGGTTGTATTTTTTTGTAAAAAAGTTTTATATGGATGATGTTCTAGTTTGTTTAGCAGGAAGTGGTATTTGAACTTGTGTGGGGTAGGTACACAACTAAAAAGTGAAAAATAAAAACTTTTTTACAAAAAAATACAACCGACTTCCAAAAACAACACTACAAAGTGAAAAATAACTTTAATTTCGGAAGTCGGTGGCAAAAAACGAAAATACATTTAACTAGACACCGACTTCCGAAATTAAAGTTATTTTTTTTCACTTTGTAGTGCTGTTTTTGGAAGTCGGTTGTATTTTTTTGTAAAAAAGTTTTTGTAGAACATTTTTGGTTGGGTGTAATGCTTTTGTCGTTTATATTGCAGATAGGTTATGGGGCAAAAGGAATATGCTCCTACTCATCATCATAATGCGGTGTCTTCTAACACAGGATTATTTGGTTAAAAAGAGGCCCCAATTAATAGTTGTATATATTTCCATTTTTTCATTGGAATTTACTCTTTATGAATCGATTTTTATAAAGGCCCCTCGGTATGGAAATTTCTTGAGTGAAATTAATACAAACGTTAACTCAAAAGCGTTACGTTTTTCTGCGCAACATACCTTGTGCACCTTTCACTTTGAAATCATGTATTGTATGTGTATACTTGTTTTGTTTATTTTCGGTCAGTCTTCATTGTAGCGGTCAATCTATCTATTATAATTAAAGAGTAGCTTTTCCAGCGGCTTTGCCCGCAAATAACGGAAAATATCCCACAGGAACGTACTACCGGGCAATTCTACCTTATTCCTTGTCTACATTATAAAGGGAACCTCTTTGCAAAATTTCAGCTTTGTAGGTTCAAGGGTTTGGGCTGGGCGTTGATGAGTCAGTCAGTCAGTCAGTCAGTCAGAACTTCTCAAATTCTCTTTTTATTTATATAGATAGATAAGGAGGATGTAATGTAGGTACATGTACTTAAGGAGTAAACTCCCGTCGTGCGTCGGAGCTGACACACACTTTTATTTTTATCATAAGGCCACAGCAGACAACTACAGGACATCGACTTCGCTCCTCTCTGTAAGCGTCTAGGTGTCATACAGGGTGTTTGGCAGAACGTTGAACATACGAAAATGGTGGATAGGTGGGATCATCTGCTACTTACTCAGCCCTAATTTATTTGGCCCTGGCCCTCTGGATATTTTAAATTTTATTTTTTTTGCTTTTTTCTAGTTTCACCACTTTCTTAACTTTAAAGTGTATTTTTTATTAAAAATGGGTAAAACAGGCAAATCTTTGTTTTTTTTTTTAATCTTTAATGTTGGCAGATTCTTATAAAATTATTGTTTTATTCAGATGTTGGCTATAAAAAAAGTTATGAGTCCTCAAACTTACAGAAAGGTGTAAAAAATTACTTAAATCTTAATTTCAACTTGCATTTAAAAAAAAAACAAAAAATGATTGAGGAGTTCCAATTCTAGCAAAACATCCCTAGTGTGTGACCTTTCTAATGGTATGTAATTTGCTTTTATAAAAAAAAAACTTTAAGAGTTATTTCATAATTTTATCAAGTAGGAAATTTTTGACGAAACTCTGCCTTTACGGAAAGTGAAATGTTTTGCGAAATTTAACACTGCAATGTTCCTAAAATTATGTAAGTTCTTGAATTAAGTACAAAGAAAATAGATGTACCAGTTAGGAGCGTTAATAAAACAATTAAATAATTTTAAATAATTTATTTAATTAATAAATTACAGATGTTCGAATTTACGCCCTTCATTTACAATACAGGCGCGGCATCTACGTCTGATTTCTACAGTTGTTTTGCGCAGCAGCATCTCCTGTCGCATAACTTCGAAAGCAGCATTAATTCGATTTATCAAATCTTCTCGACTTTCTACTTCTGTAGTGTAAACTAGTTCCTTTGCTCTTCCCCACACGTAAAAATCGAGCGGAGTGAGGTCGGGTGATCGCGGAGGCCAGGGAATTGGTCCTCCCCTGCCAATCCACGAATTTGGGAAACAATTATCCAAATGTTCACGTACAATCAGACTCCAGTGAGCTGGACAGCCATCGTGTTGAAAGACCATAGGCCTGTTTATGTCTACTTGGAACACTTCTTCCACTAACGGTGGTAAATCATTTAAATTTTACGAACCTTGCAGTGTTAAATTTCGCAAAACATTTCACTTTCCGTAAAGGTAGAGTTTCGTCAAAAATTTCCTACTTGATAAAATTATGAAATAACTCTTAAAGTTTTTTTTTTATAAAAGCAAATTACATACCATTAGAAAGGTCACACACTAGGGATGTTTTGCTAGAATTGGAACTCCTCAATCATTTTTTGTTTTTTTTTAAATGCAAGTTGAAATTAAGATTTAAGTAATTTTTTACACCTTTCTGTAAGTTTGAGGACTCATAACTTTTTTTCTAGCTAACATCTGAATAAAACAATAATTTTATAAGAATCTGCCAACATTAAAGAGTAAAAAAAAAAAAAAGTATTGCCTGTTCTACCCATTTTTAATAAAAATTACACTTTAAAGTTAAGAAAGTGGTGAAACTAGAAAAAAGCAAAAAAAATAAAATTTAAAATATCCAGAGGGCCAGGGCCAAATAAATTAGGGCTGAGTAAGTAGCAGATGACCCCACCTATCCACCATTTTCGTATGTTCAACGTTCTGTCAAACACCCTGTATACTACGTAGGTCTGCCGCTTTGTTATCTTCTCAAAACTGCTGATTCAAAAATGATATTGATAAATCCTTAAAAGAAAAAGCGTTTTACAGTAAAAATGATCGTCATTCGTTTTTATTACACTGAATTACTGTAACCTTTCTTAATCTGCCTAGCCTTTTCCCAAATATGTTGGGGTCGGCTTCCAGTCTAACCGGATGCAGCTGAATACCATTTTTTTACATGGAGCGACTGCCTATCTGACCTCCACAACCCAATAACTGGGTAATACGATACCCCTTTGGTAAGACTGGTTGTCAGACTTTCGGGCTTCTGACGACCCGTAACGACTGTCAAAGATCCACGAATGACAGCCGGGACCAACGGCTTAACGTACTTTCCGAGGCACGGAGGAGTCTCGGTGTGTAAAGATGGTCACCCATCCACTGACCAACCTCGGCAAGTGTAGCTTAACCTGATGGATCGACCCGTGCGGCTGTTATTATTTAGCTACGAGCTCCTCTTTTACTTTTATTATTGTAACCATTCTCAGACTAAATAAATAAAACCGAGACATAGCGCTGCGAACAATACAGTGAAGCATGCGCACAACTACACCTCATTACGAGTACATGTCTTGTTTACGAAACCCGAACGTGGGGGCTCACGTCACTGTTGACAGCGCTATGTCTTGTTTTTTTATATAATCTGAATAACTTTTGTGAATAAATCGAAAAACTTCTGACATTTTCTGACCCATAAGGGTTTTTATTTTAGGCCACGTAACCCTAAAAACGACTAAACTACAATATAATCTCTTGCAAGACTTTTCTCGCCACACGTTGTCACATCGCACAATGCAGCGTGTTGACGATACACTAAAAACTTTAGCAATTTCTTCACAGCCATCGTTTGTCACGGCGACCGTGAAACATGTCGCACGGGGAGTTACACGCATGTTATACCCTTTCACCTTATTTAGAACAGTCCGTCTTTATACTTACTTGTGTAATGAAAAGCAGCTATCGCTTGTAGCAACTGAAAAGTCTGAGACACTACGGCATCAATTGATTGAGTTAGGTGGTCATAAATTTCTTTCCTTATCTTCGATCGGAGAAAAAAGGCACAAAAAAAATGTTTGCGTGGACTACATACAGCTTTTTCTGGTTTCAATGTTTGTACGAACACTTTAATTAGGTACGTAATTAGTAACCTTTTCCAAGGTACTTGTATGCGTGACGTACGAGATTTATGTTTCAAATGCACCCATTTTATAATACCACCAAGTGAAGAGCAATTCTTAAAAGGTGCATTTTAAAAATATACCTCCTCGTAAAAGTACAGCCGAAAACAAACTGAAATTTCTATGTCTCTAATTACACTCCCAACACATTAACATGCCACATCTAAATCCAGCTCCAACCCCCTCCCCTTCCTCCTCTTTCCCTTTGTATTCCTACAGCCATTAAAAATTAGTTCCAATTCAAACGCCAAGAAAAGAAAAATAAACAAAAGAATGACGAGTAGCTTCAATAAATTAGGGTAGTTTACTGTGACAGCGCGACGTGCGCAGGAGTCGGTGCGTGGCAATGACGGATCACAGCTGGTAATGACTTTATATGGCTCGGAAATAAGATATTGCTTTATTGGAAACGGTGGGGTTCGTTTTGCAGCTGCTGTCTTTATTAGTCTTAACTTCCAAAAACAAATGACTAGTGCCAACAAGTTTTGGTTCGACAAAAGTTGGTTTTGACTCAAAACCAATTTAAAGTACCTACTCTTAAAATAGCCCTCAATGAAGATTATCGGTATACAAGAGATAGAGAAACCAAAATGGGACTAGTCCTACTTTGTCTACTCCTTGGAGTAATGAAAAAGCCGTGATTATTATTTGTGGACATCAAGACAGTTTGACAGATGGAGGAAGACTCTTTTTTTTTTTAATCTTTATTTATTTAGAGGCTTTTACCTTACAAAGGTACGTCAGCCTCATCATAGCCTAATCTAACTAATTTTTACCCGTAATTATAATATTATGAGTACAAATATAATATTGCGTTAGCGAAGGAGATAGTGATGCAGCAACCATTTCGTAAATAATTCATTCACCATTATATCATTGTATCATTTCGTAGAAAGACTCTTGCATTCCGAGGCACCATCAACCTTGACCTCAAGGTCACCGACCTTAAGGAGAGTACCGTGGACATTGACCTGTCATAGATCCTGGGGTCAAGGTACTTAGGAGAATCACTGATCTTGACCTCAGGGTCATTGACCTTGAGGTCAAAGTCAATGACCCTGAGGTCAAGGTCAATGTCCTTGAGATGTCCCGTGGTTTTTCGCCCACCCTACCCACATCCCACCGGGACCCGAAGGCTTGGTTAGGCGATGGTTTTTTGTGGATTTCTAAGTCCTTTTTTTCAAAGTGCTCCATTTCGTATCTTTTGATGACCTTTTCGCAAGAATGTGCATGATAATTCTTTCCAGTCTAGCATTTTCCAACTATTTAGGGTCGGCCCCCAGTCTAACTGGATGCAGCTGAATACCAGTATTTTACATGGAATGACTACCTATCTGACCTCCACAAACTAGTTACTGGGTAACACGATACCACTTGGTAAGAATTGTTGTCAGTCTTTTAACCTGTTTACTTAAACAAAAAAAAATACTTCAGCAGTAGATACGCAAGGCTGATTTGAAAATGATACGTTACGGTTCCAGTAAAACTCCAAAATAAAACCTTGTTAACCAGTTACCTACCCGGTTATTTTCACACACATAAGTTATATTTTATAGGTCCCATGGGAGCCAGTTTGAAGAACGCGCCGATGCATGCTGGCAGCCAATGATGGATCGCTTCTGGTAATGATTTTATATGGCGCGGAAATAAAATATTAAACCGATGCATGGGTTCACGGATAAAATGTGGGGGCAAATGTGGGAAAATATTTTTATTACACATGACTTCGCCGAAAATATGATTATTGCAATGATGTAAGTCATCTTCTTATTACATACATAAAAAAATCAATTGCTGTCCGTTAGTCGCGCTAAAACTCAAAAACGGCTTGACCGATGAGGATATTTTTTTTGTTTTATTGCCCTCTTTACTGGGGGGTGGTTTAAAAAAAAATAGGAAAAAAAAAACTTTTTTACAAAAAAATACAACCGACTTCCAAAAACAACACTACAAAGTGAAAAATAACTTTAATTTCGGAAGTCGGTGTCGGTGTTAAATGTATTTTCGTTTTTGCCACCGACTTCCGAAATTAAAGTTATTTTTCACTTTGTAGTGTTGTTTTTGGAAGTCGGTTGTATTTTTTTGTAGAAAAAGTTTTTATTTTTCACTTTTTAGTTGTGTACCTACCCCACACAAATTCTAATACCATAATCTGCAAAACAAACTAGAACATCCATATAAAAGTGGGGAAAAAATACGTATTATTGAAGCTAACTCAAAAACTACCAAAGCAAAGTTAATCAGTTTTATATGGGACCAACTGTGATGTATACCCTCTCGAATAAAACAAAAAAAATCCAAATCGGTATAGCCATCTTCGAGTAATCGGGGAACATACTTAAAAAAAAAAAAAAGCAAAAAGGTTCCGACGAATTGAGAACCTCCTCCTTTTTGAAGTCGGTTAAAAAGAAATTTAAATTTTGACGGGACAACGTTTGGCAGGTCAGCTAGTTACCTATATAAAAAGATTCTTTAGCTTTGAATATAAAAATGTTTGTTGTATCATGTAAGTACCTTCGTAATAAAGGTCACAATTAAGCGAAGAAAAGAAAGAGTGTCCATGGGGATTCTTGGCCGTTCTTCTGCATAGGTACCTACTATCCACTACGCTACGCTTTGGAATGGGCAACTAGCTTCATATTTCTGACTGAGCGAAAGAATCATGGTATTTATTACAATTCACTATAGTGCTAGAGAATGGCTATTCTTACTGGGCCATATTTTTGTATGGGTATAATAATAGTAACAACGAATTAACTAACATTTGATACAGCTCGCATCGTGAGAAGGTTACTGTCTCTGCAGCGGTAACCACCGGCAGCTTGGACCCTGCTCCCGACACCGGCAGACTCTAGGTATTTTTAAAATTTTTAAATGTTATTTTTTTAATCTTTTTGTTAAAATATATTTAAAAACGTAACGAAATAAGAATTAAAATGAATAAACGAAGAATAATAACGTAATACTCGTGCACTGAAACAAAAAAAAAAAAGTACTGAAATTGTTTATAAGTACCTAACGAAATGAAAAACATGAACTCAATTTTATTGGTTCCATTTAAAGCAAATTGACAACTGTAATAGCGATCGTTTTATTCACAAAAAACATTTATCAATTCACACAATCAAAAATTTCATAAAATATCCCTTTTATTAATATAAAACCATAAAAACACAACAACCAGGAAAATTTTTAAAAAATATATAAAAGATAATAGAAATGTTTTGCATTAAAACAAAACAGTTATTATGTTATGAAAAACACAATAACACTTTGAAGAAAGCATCTCAATTATTGCCTTATATACTATAAATAGTTAAGATATACGTACTTACATTCCCTTTTAGTTACCTGTGTTCTTTCAACATGTAAGAAATGTCGCGGTGACTATGGTCTCAGCGAGCTTGAGTTGTCACTGTCAAGTGTCATTCATAGAAGTCTTCAAAATTCAACAGCAAGCGCCTTACTCGTGTTATTGTGTTTTTCATAACATAATAACTGTTTTGTTTTAATGCAAAACATTTCTATTATGTTTCTTTCAAAACACAATAACACTTTGAAGACCTGTTTGATATCTGCTGGTGAAAGAATACCTGAAAGATGTAGACGCTATGTGAATTATATATATATATATGGAATGAACGAATACTACGGTCTATATGTATTCATTAAATGTTCAAATAAATAATTACAAGTTTTCCATCTATTTATCCTAGAAACTGCAAAAATGAACAAATTCCATAAAATGTTATTAGAAACGTTCAACTGTCATGCTATGTATGAGACACAATTAAATCACTATATTATTGTTACCAACCTTTATGAGGTTGGTCGACAGTTGAATCAAATCTATTTAAGTACCTTATTTAAGGTGAACATGAATTATCAAGCTTTAATGATAATCCAAAATCAATAAGATCTAAAACTGAATTAAAATCATAATCTCATTACTAAAGGATAATTGAATCACTCATATACTTAATTAACACAAGTTAGGTAATGTTGGATATGAGTACTTGGAAGTTATGAGATCAATCAACAAATATTTCTGAATCTCATAATTTTATAAAGATGTGGAAAAACAAAATCAATGTCATTCATGACACAGTTAAAATTCCATTGAAACTAAAATATATTTAGGACCCTTCTTTACACTAAGTACTTTGGTCAACAGATTAGTCTAAGTAGTAGACACATGTAAATGATCTAAGAAGGAATTCTAGTATAAGTCTCTTCATTTATCAATTAAAATGTCTTGAAATGTGAATCATGTACCTCTACACAAATATATTTAATAAATATTATAAATATTTTCATAGGGAATTAATAATTATCATAATGATAAACCCTATTCTCTCACAGAGAGGTGACCTTTGTCCCAAAAGTGGGAATCTTATAGGCTGGTCATTCTTAATTATCTTGAGAGGTAACCATCTCCTTTACTACTTTACAAAAGTAATAATTCTGTAAGCCTAGTGGCTCTTCCAGTTTAATTTCATTTGATGAACTATTCTCCAGTCAGCCTCCCGAAGGCTACCACAGACTACTTTATGTACCTCCAGAAGGCTTTTCGTAACTTAGTCTGTTTAAAAATATTTCAAGCAAGCTTTTAGATTTTAAGTAAACTTCTTGATTGAACCACACCTTGGTCGCACTGTTATTCAACATTTAAAAGCTGTGACTTACAATATTAGAGTATGTAAAACTCTTCTGGCAGCCTCATCATTCTGGAATTAATTTCATTTCATGACTTTCTGGGTAGTGGTTTAGCTAAGGATAATGCTTTTGAAACAATGGACACAAAACTGTTTAGATCTAACATCAGTTGGTTGGTACCATAATTATGTGCTTTATGCGTAAATATAAATAAATTGGGATCAGATTATTTAGGACTAATGCCATGCACTCTACACTATGACATTCACCTCTGAATAGGAGCTTTATAAGTAATTACTGTAGATTATCTCCAATTACACTTTAGCAAGGTTCTTGTCTACCAAGCCTTGCAACCTGATTGCCCCCCTCCCCCCCAACTTTCCAGGGTAGGAGTTGCAGCTTATCAGGTCTAAGACGATCTTACATAGATCTTATACTGGTACCGACTCTCCGAGGCCTCGTCTCCAAATACGGGAGCCAGTCACATTGGGTTCAGTATGGGGCGATTTCTACATAGTACGTCCCCGTCCCATTTCCGAGTTCACATGACTGAGCACTCTCTCTTAAGTCGGGCGAGAAAAACCCATGCTAGTTGATGCTGTCACCTCTGAATGAAAGCATCGCAGAAGCTTGCCAAGCCATCATTTGAGTCCCATATGACGTACTGTCGCACAAACGGCCGACTTATCTGACGTGAAAACGTCGACGCCGGGGACGCCCCACTTTGTAACATGGCCTCCGAGGCCTGGGGCCTGGAGCAACAGGAGCCACTTCTGCTGGTCTGTTCCTAGATAAGCGGTCGGCTAACCCGTTGTTACACTTTTAACCTCCCCGGGAGGTAAACCGCTAACAGAGTGTTCAGCTAATCTGCTAATTTCCATCTTGCAAATTAGGTTCAGAAACGCTAGGGGACGTATCCCTCGCTCATCTTAAATGTGCGACAAATGGTCTGTTGTCGGATTGAACTCTGAATCTAATATGTGCACTCTGAAGACTGGCTTTTTGGCAATACTGCATATATGGCAAACATCTCTCGCAAGTTCAAGTACAATGTTTTCTGGTTTGGTCAAGTTCCTGACTAGAGTAGGATATAATAGAATATTCTTTATTATGTACACCTTACCACTAGGGTGACACAATGGGCAGTCTTATCACTAAAAGCGATATTTTAAAGACATCCTTTGGACTCCCTTTGCATGAATATATTAGCCCGTTCATGTAGGCTCCTTACCCTTCCTCCACGGAAAGTGTGGACAGGAAGTGGGTTACTCTACCCCTGTGTAAGTGAACTGAGCTGTGGTCTATCACTAGCCTCTGGCCACCACATTAACTCTATGCAAACCAGCGGGGCAACCTTTTTCCATTTGTCCTGGTCTGCCCTTCTCAAATATTTGTCTGGCAACAAGCATTCCCATACAGGGATAACAACATTTTTGTGTTAATGAACTATGAACTTGTTTCAGGGAACAAAGTGTTGATATTATTATCTTCCTTTCAACCTTGCCTGCAGGCCGGGCCTTGTGATTGGTAGCAGTGCTCAAAAGAAGGCCTACATATTGTTGTTGTATTGTTGTTGTTGTTGCTCCTGATTGAGGTTTAGAATTGACTTAGGAAATTCACTCGTCACCCAAGCTTTGTTAGGACCCAGAGTCTCCGAGACAGAAATCAAAAATGCATCTTTTCCTAGTGGACCAGTAGGAAATTATCTAAACTAAATAAACAAGAATGCAGATACCACACGCTCTCAAATTCTCTGTCATTCAGTTGCCCACCGCTTCACATAACCAGGGCACTGAAAAAATGTCAAAAGGGTGTTCTGTCAACTCGTGTGAACAATTTCCCTTCATTAACATATCATTGCTTCCGTCTTACTTTTTAGTAATAACAGAGTGTAAACAATAGGCTATTTGATTATGATCATAATCTTAGATTTCTGCATAGACTATTATGGATTTAATTTGTATTAATTATTTTAACTAGTAGCTTTATTACTTAATATATATAGCTCAAAGTAGAATTGTATTGAATGTTAATATTTTCAGTATTTCATTTCCTGTTATGATCTTCAGGAACAGAAACAGGTTTGCAGACTTTCATTCCCAAGCTTTTACATGGTTCCTTAGGCAGCCTGAATCTTGTCAAAATTATGAATCTTGGCCTAGTTATTGTTGCTATGATCCGATTTATCATGTTTTTAAAATAATCCAAGAACTATTCCTGCTCTAAATAATATCTTGTCAGTTTTAAATTGTTTGGTGGCTGTATTTGTTCCATTTCTAATTTTGATAGAGCACTTATGATCCTGCTCATAATTATAAGATTTCCATAATTATTACAAATATAGAAAAAATATACAGTATACCATTATAAATTATTTTTTTTTTTTTTATTTAGCACTGCTTATTAGTTAAGTACCTATAAAACTTTTGCAGATTAGAGTTCATAAGAGGTGCTGAACCTCATTAATTAATTTATTTATTTATATATAGGTACTCCAACAACTTATGCATTAATAATATATTACAAAAGAACTTTATTTTATTAGTGTGGTGACTTTGTCACTTAAAAAGTACACAGCTTAACCAGAAATGGTAAATATATACAAACAATTATTTTAAAGTGATTTAAAAAACTAACTTATCTTTTGTTACAATGAAAGTAACAATTGCATACCACCTGCAAGCATAAACAATAAAATTGTAATTTAAATACACTTCTCGATGGGAGTGTTTGGACTTCCGAAAGGGAAAGTAGGATACAGTTGTAGTGGGTAGGTTGCTGCCCAAATAACAAGTCCCTGTAGACCTTACTTTAGCAGCTAGCTCTGCCTGCTCTAGACCTACATTAGAAATCCCAGCCAAAACTCCCTCCGCGGGGGCTAAATAGTAGGATTTAGTTTTGTTGAGTGGCATAAGTACTCATTTACTTCTAATGCAGTGTGTGAAACACATGGGGTGAGTGAGCATAAATGTAAGGTTTTCTTATAACGGATTATAACTTTTCATGGTTGAATGTCAAAAACTGCTTGAGTAGCTTTAGCTCCTCTAGACATTCTGCATTTGCTTTAGGAATTACTACCTAATTATCATAATTTGCACTGAAATCTTTAAGTTGTAATATTTCTGTCTATTTAGTTAAACACAACCGGGTTGTTTAGAAAACAACAATGCGCTTCTAATGTAAATAATAGCAAGAAGCAGGTTAGAAGTTTATTGATAATGTGTCTGAGTAAGGTCAGTGGGTCGTCTTAGTAAGGTTTGGTGATATAATGTGGAAATTGTGTCATGTTAGCAGAAACTTAACACTTACTTGGCTACTCTTAGTACTCATTCGGTTGTAGGTAAGTGCATAGAGTAGGTCGGTCTTACAGGAAATCATTTCGATCTCATTACCCTGGTTTTAGCCGGTGGGAAGAGCGTTCTTCCCCATTACAGCACTTAGGAGAATCGAAATACAAACGGTTGCTCTCCAAAGGCACTGGCGACCATGTATATATTTTGAGGTATCGATCTCCACTTCGGCACTTCGCTGACTCACGATCAGCGTAACACTATATATCACTTACCACAAGCACTATTCTTATTCACTTTTAATAAAGTTTTAACTGAAACTTTACTCATTTTCGATTAAAATTATCGAGCGAAAATATTTTACGTATACATTGGCGGCAAAAATTTAGACGCTATGAATGACACTTGACAGTGACAACTCAAGCTCGCTGAGACCATAGTCACCGCGACATTTCTTACATGTTGAAAGAACACAGGTAACTAAAAGGGAATGTAAGTACGTATATCTTAACTATTTATATTATATAAGGCAATAATTGAGATGCTTTCTTCAAAGTGTTATTGTGTTTTGAAAGAAACATAATAATACAAAATTCCAATTTCAAACAATAACAGAATAATGTAGAAATTTTTAATCAAACAAAATGGCTGCGTTTTTTAAATACAGAACATGCAAACTGTTTTTAACAGAGTTTTTTTTTAACTCGAATGCATTTAAATTGTCGATTTCGGTCGCAAATATAACCGACATTAAAATTGATTCGGGCTTCGTCCGGGATAGCAGTAATCGTAAAAGATAATAATCGCCGATAACAGCGTCCAATATGGCGGACAACATGGCGGCGCGCGAAATAATTGGCGGGAATTGTCACACAAAGGTCAGTGCGAATTATCAGTTTTGATTTCGTAGGGTTTATTTAGTTGTATTGTGTTTATGTCACATACATACCTATAGAAACGCTTACCTATGTTTTTTTTTTACGGGTTTTACCTCCCTTAAGCCCCATTTACACAGTGTAAGTTTCTGGAACGTTCAATTCAATTATTATCATTCAAGAGCTGCACTCAGGCTGGTTCTGTTCACGGTGGAGCATACAGTGGAGGTCTGCCCAGCTTGAGCGGAGCACCGCCGTGTTCTCGCGGAGGCGATCGGCGGCGGCGATCTCTCGTGTCCGAACCTGGTCCAGACCATGGTGCGGAGCGAGAGTGCACGGGGGGCCGTCACCTCCTACTGCGAAGCAGTAATGCTTGCGAAGGAGGAGGCGGAAAGCGTGAGGGAGAGGCAACTTTCACACCCTCACACCCCTAGTGGCCGCAGGAGACGCTCTGGGCGGCGGGAAACGATAGCCGATTCCCGGTCACCGTAGACGCGGGCTTGCGGATGGCAAGCAGTGGGTAGCTTGCCGTCCGGTAAGGACCAGGCCCGGGTCGACGGCGCTTTGTGTTCCACGCGCGCCTCAGAGATGTCAGCAATGATGGGGTCCAAGAAAGGGCCGATCCCGCCGGGGTCGCGGGTTGTTTGGGTTTTCGTCAGTAAAAGTCTGACTCGCCCTCCCGCTGCGCCCAGAGCGGGAGAAGTCATTTGATGAATTACACACCCACAACAAAAAAATGGCTGGTTCTATTATAAACAGTTTTAGTGTCCAGGCAATTACTGGCTATTTCAAGGTTGCCTAGAAGAGATCGCAGAAAGCGATAAAGCCGCCCATTGTATGTTTCATAGGTAGTGTTTAATTAAATTTCAATACACTTCCTCGAAAACTGGTTCATATCGTACTACGATTTGGTTCACAATGCAATATTATATTTCACACGTGTGCGATTTTTCATTTTCCAACACGTGTGCGGGAATCAAAATTTCCACTAATAACTTATACCTATACTTAGTCCAAATTGTTTCAATGCCTCTATTCACACCGTCTCTATTCGGAGGTGAATGTTTTTTTTTTAATCTCGGCAAAGATTTAAGCGTGTTTACGGCGTTTATATTTTTTGAATATTTAAATAATGTTTATAAATAGAATATCATCAAAAACCATGATTATTACAATAAAAAAAACGTTTATGAACAAAATAACAATTATTTGTGTTCTAAACTCAAAAATATTTGAATTTTCTATTTTTCATATTAGGCTGTTTATTGGCTTTATACCTTTGTTTCTCCTTCAACCTGGTGAAAGCAAGGCGCGGAAGAAAAAGAAAATTTAATTCATAGTTTCCTAATAATTCATGACAAAAATATTTTTCGTTATTTTATTTTATTTCTTCAAAGGTTTATTGAAAAACGTCGTTTGGTACTCGTGGACATTTATTATTGCAGTTCTCGGCTCAAAAACAACCTCGCCTACGGCTCGGGTGTTAATTCCGCCTCGAATGCAATAACAACAATTCTCCACTTGTATCAAAATGTACTATTTCTTTATAATATATTTTCCTGGTGTACAATAAAGTATACATAAATTAATAAATAACTAACCACATAAGTACACACTTGCACATCAAACAAAAACTTTCAGGCAATATTGACAATTAATTTAATATTCAAACGCTCATTATTTGCGCCTGAAACTCACATATAAGCAGTGCTGAGTCAATGTGAGTAAGTCAAACTGAAAGTTCTACGTCGCTGATAGCGTGTTGATTCTTGTGTGAATTCATTAATAGGACTCTAATATTAGGATTATGTTAAGGACGCTGTTAAAAATGGGTAGACAAACATTACTTTTTTACACAAAAGTATGTTTATTAAATAAAATGCTTTATATTCTTATAATGTTTTTTGGCCAAATTGTTGATAGATGTGCATGGTACGTGTATCAACAATTTGGCTCAATAAATGTACCGAAATAAAAAAAAATCACTCCGGTACATTTACTGAGAAACTGTACCTATTTAAAATCATATTTATAGTTCAGAATCGTACCATGCACATCTATCAACAATTTGGCCAAAAAATATTTTAAGAATGTAAAGCATTTTATTTAATAAACATACTTTTGTGTAAAAAAGTTATTATTTGACTACCCATTTGTAACAGCGTCCTTAACATAAGGCTAATATTAGAGCTATTTTCGGGACATAAAACTTTATCAAAATGTTCAAGGTGAAAAAAAAAGTCGGGAGATGTCATGGGGTACCCGGTTGGAACGACGTTCCTTTCGCTGTATATTATGTGTTAACTAGCTTTTAGCTGCGGCTTCGCCCACGTGGAGGTCGGAAATAATCCCACGGAAACGTACTGTTATAAATAATTTCTATCATTACTTTAAAATTGCTGATATTAGAATTCATGCACTATATGAAACTGCTCGCTATGCATAGCGTTGCAGTCAACCCACAAATTCTGTCCGATACATATTTTTAGTGTAATTTTGGTATGCAAGTTTATGTAAAATAAATTCAGTGTAGCAGAACTAGAGTGTTTTCATTGAAAAGGACTCACGAAGCGCCATCCTAACAGTACTATAGTAAGGCCAATAACACTCCAATCGGCATAATTTTTTCCAACATCTTCAACAAACATCCTAATATTTCAGCCAATTTACAAAAAACTCTAATGAATAACACCGCACACCGCACACGTATACCTTCCTCATTAATCACTCCGTCCATTGGTGAAAACCGTATGAAAATCCGTTCTGGAGTTTTTGAGATCATCGTGAACATACATACAGACAGACAGACAGACAGTCAGACGCGGCGAGGGACTTTGTTTTATTATATTGTCATCTAGTCATCTAGTATGATCTCAAAATTCAAATGTCAAGTTTTTGTGTTTTAATATAGAAACAAAAACAAAACATTTGACACTTGAAACTGACGGCATAATGCATTCTCGTGACGTCACAATTTCTGCGAGCTTACTCCTACCACAACCTGCGTTAAAGAACTTCGTTCCAAAAATATTCATTATTTTTCGGTCCGATTTATTAAATACTTCAAGCACACAAGTGAACAGTGGTGGACTAAATGCCATAGACAGTTTCTACTACTCCACTTTTCCAGGTCTGTCAAAATATTGTTGATTTAATTTACTATGAATTTCAATACTCTTGCTTTCTTTTACTTGGGTCTTTAACATAACTGGAGAACTAGGTTTTTTTAGGATCCCGTACTACAAAAGGAAAAAAGTATTGATTAACAGACAGACAGACAGGCGGATAACCAAGTGATAAATCACTTCGTTGTCCGCCTGTCTGTCTGTCAATACCCTTTTTCTCAGAAACGCGTGGAGGTATCAAGTTGAAAGTAATGTGAAATCAAGCTTCTAAGTAAACGCAATAGTAAAAAATTTAGGCGACATATTTTGAAACTCTCAAATAAATCAAAACCTATAAGATACTTCCCGTTAACCCTTTAATTGGCAGAACAATCAAAATAACAAAATTTTATATTTGACACCATGAGTCAATATCTAGCACTTCATAGGCATGGTAAAAAATAGAAATAAAAATCTGAGTCTTTCAGTTTTCTGAAAATTATATGTGAAGTATACTGGACATTACCAAATACATAGCAATTAACTGGCTGGAATGTATGTGCAATATACTGGACAGTGCCAAGTTTACTAAGATAAATTTAATAATAGGAAAATAAATGAAAAATTAATTAATTTTATTAATTATGTTTATTTTTTATGAAAATTCAAAAAACAGTTTCTTTTTCCTGCGACAAAACATAGTCTTTGGTTACATTTTATACATATAACGTTTTTTTTACCATCCTTACAGTAACGGCATCCCCCATAGCTACACGAATCGGGAAAATGACCTACTTGATCATAGCGTATATCTTCAATCGGTCTTGCTACCACAGGTTTCTTAATTTTTCTATCTTCCGTAATATCACTCCGTTCTTTGACTGGTTTTCCTTTTTTCACAAGACTCAAATATTTCAATGGCTTTTCCTTATATTTGTTTTTTTCTATACAAAAGCCATGCATTATTGATGCTTATATCAATCAACTGGGCAAAAATAGAAAGATACCATCTTCGCGTTTTCAGGGGAATCATGTAAATCATGTGAGATATTAGCATATCAGCCAAGTCGACCCCACCCATATTTTTATTATAGTTTTTGACTATCTTAGGGCAGTCGACATCAACCCTTGCTTTATTTTCTTTGCTATAACGTTTTATTTTATCCACTGGGTGAGCATCCACACTGGAACTGATAAGGGTAACACACTTATTGTCTAACCACTTTACCACTGCCAGTTTATTTTGGTTACAAACTCCTTGCGCGAAACTGCCTCGTGGTTTCTTTTTGAGGTCTTTATCAGAAGGAAGTACACTCACAGCCTCTAAGCCGGTTTCCTCTTATAGTACCAGTGCAAAATATTCCGTAGTTTTCACGCAACATGTATACGAGCTCAGGTGAAGTAAAAAAGTTATCACAATATACATTTGCAGGTTTCTGGCGAATCGTTTTACACAAAGCAAGAACAACTAGACCTCCAAAACCAATAGAAATCTCATCCTGTATGAAAGTATAATTTCGAAAGGTATCATTCCCTCCAAAATCCCAAAATAAAATCATAGATTAAGCCTGAAGCTCCCGCGCGAACGAAGTTTTTAAAACCCCACTTATTTGGTTTATTTTGTATATATTGTCTTCTGTTTCCTGCCTTGGTCCCTTTATAGGGAATCATCATCTCATCTATACTAAAATTGTGTTCCTCGTACATCTTCAGGCAGTTTTGCCTAATTTTTTCCACTACGGGCCGAACTTTGAAGTATCTATCACCGTCGTCTAAATTATTATCGACAAAATGTATGCAACGTCTAATTGTTTGGTAACGCTTTAGTGGCATGAGATCGGCAATATTTGTAAATCTAAGCCTGCGGTTCCAATAATCAGTGTAGCATATGTACAACTCCCATTAAAATTTGTATGGCAAGAAATGTTAGGAACTCTTCATGAGTAAGTTGTATGGACCTTCCTTTTACCTGAACAGAGTACAGATTTGATTGATCTACTATATCTTTTATTATTTTCGGTGAAAAAAAAACGATAAAAGAACGAAAGAGGTTGTTGTTCGTCTTCACTCGGCATCAGCGGCATATTTTCATCTTCAACTTCAGCCCGATGAAAAAATAATTCCTTCTTCCACTTGTAACTCAGAACAAACTTTTTAGATGTTTTAACTTTTTTTGAAACTACTTTCTTTTTCTGCGCTTTTTTACGTTTTCTAGTGGAACATGTGTCAATGGTCGGTTGGACAGTTTGCACTGAACCAATTGATGGTAAGGAACTTATAGAAGGGATAGCATCGTAATTTGTTTCATTTTGAGACGGAAAAACATTTTGTAATATTGGTGTGAGTTGTAAATTAATTGCATTGTTATCTGTAATTTCATCTTCGGAAGATTCTAAAATATTCAGTGCCTCTAAGGCCGAATCTACTGATATCAAGCTGCTTTCATCCGAAGAATCGTGGTTGTTCGAAGTTTTATTGGTAATTTCAAGTTCTTCGGTAGACGAAGCGTCACTGGAATCGGAGCATGCATGTTCAGGCGGTATCAAAGCAACTAGCTTATTCGTGCGGGAGCGTATTAATCGCTAAAACAAAAGGAAAAAGCTTATTTGATACATGCAACCCATACAAACCCAAAATACTAATTAGTTGGCATTGTCCAACCCGCTTCCCAAACAAAAACAGTGATAACATTGTGAGCAATTGGCAGTGTGAAGTATACTGGACAACTAGTTTTAAGTGCGAATTACAACGTTATTGAAACAGTTCTGGGTTATTATTTGGTACCATAAAATAAACCGTCACTTTGAAATAATATATAATGCATAGCGAACCCATATAAATAATTCCATATATTAAAAAATATTCAAAAACTTACCTGTGTCGCATTAACCGACCGTTGCTTCGACGCCATTTCAATTTTTGACATATTTTGATGTTGCCAGGCATATAATTTATTTTTCAATCAAATGTTTAACCTTATTGCGGAATTACCAGAGTAAAAAAATGTTGGTATAATCAGTATACTCGCTTACAAATTTATTTTTTATTAATGTCCAGCCGGCTACACTCCGTCAATTTAAGGGTTCCTAGAATCATGAAATTTGACACGAAGTAAGGTCTTGCAGCACAAGTACCTAAAGAAAAAAGTCTGAAAATCATTCATTTGTAGAATTATGACATAAAACAAAAATTGCGATTACAAATTGATCGTGACGTATGTGAGAGAATGTTTTTTTTTTTTCTTTTTTTAGTAGCTTGTGGCTAAGTAATAACAGCCGCACAGGTCGATACATCAGGTTAAGTTACGCTTGCCAGGGTTGACCATCATTACATACCAAGACTCCAAGACTCCTCCGTGCCTCGAAAAGCACGTTAAGCCGTTGGTCCCGGCTGTCATTCCTGGATCTGTGACAGTCTTTACGGAGCGTCAGAAGCCCGAAAGTCTGACAACTACCCGGTTAGACTAGAAGCCGACCCCAACATAGTTGTTAGTTGGGAAAAGTCTAGGCAGATTGATTGGGAGAATTTGTTTTTCAACTACAATGTTAAGTTTATTTTTGGGATAAATTCATCCCAACTACGGAACCCTTAATCGTGCGTGGTCCGACATGCACTTGGCCCGTATTTTTATAAACCTCTACTTACCTCTGATGTTGTATTATAATTTTATTTTCTAACACGCAGATTATGTATTTAAAACAATACCAACAATACGTTTGAATCCCTGTACGTACCTATTCTATACGCACATAATTGCTTCTATATACATTTTAATTGCTTTAAAAATTGTTCACTTACCATTTAAGATCATTTAACATTTCAGTCATGAATTTCAGCTGAAAAAAATCAATCTGCCTAGCCTTTTCCCAACTATATTGGGGTCGGCTTCCAGTCTAACCGGATGCAGCTGAATACCAGTATTTTACATGGAGCGACTGCCTATCTGACCTCCACAACCCATTAACTGGGTAATACGATACCCCTTGGTAAAACTGGTTGTCAGACTTTCGGGCTTCTGACGACCCGTAACGACTGTCAAAGATCCACGAATGGCAGCCGGGACCAACGGCTTAACTTGCTTTCAGAGGCACGGGGGAGTCTCGGTATGTAAATATGGACACCCATCCACGGATCAACCCCGGCAAGCGTAGCTTAACCTGATGGATCGACCCGTGCGGCTGTTATTACTTAGCCACGAGCTCCTGTACTCACCTCCTCTTTACACACATAATTAAAAAAAAAAAAATAATAATAATAATAATTTTATTTACGTCCTTTTTACAAAGTAATACATTTACAAAACTTACAAATTCTTAGTAGTACCAAGTTCTTAACAGATTAGCTTACCTAAATACTTTTATAGAAACTAGTATAATTTAATTTACACATGTTTGTTACGAGTACCTATGAAAGGTGCGTTGGTACATTATAACTTGTGGCGACCTGCCTGAGCTAGGTTAATAAAAACCTGTGTTTCAGGCCATCCCCAAACTAAGCGATCAGCTGATTATTTCTCCATTAGTTATTGAAATAATACTATCCTACTTATATTACTAAATACAAATAAAAAATACCAATTTAATATAATATCTACATAATTATTGAAGCACTTCTAGAAGTTTTTCTGTGGCTGTGTAATCAAGTCCACCCAAATATTCGCATATCTTCAGACTACAATGTTTATAAGTAGCACTATAAATATTAAGTATCCTATTTAGCTTATTATATAAATGGGGTCCTAAATAGATATAGAACCGGTTTACAAAAGCATGCCTAGTTTGTGGCTTTACGCAGACCAGATCCTTCCTTCTCTTGTCAGAAGGTACTGGCTTATAAGCTAGTTCAACGTGCTGGTGTAACATGATGTGCAGTATAAATAATTGGCGTACTGTAAGCACCTCACATGCAATGTACAGCTGGTGCGTAGGAAATTTGAAAGGCCTAAAAGTGGCTACCTTTAGAATTGCTCTTTGAGCGCGTTCTAGAGGGAGTAAAATTGACTTTGCAGCACCGCCCCATGAAGTTATGCAGTATGTAAGTATAGATTGGCACAAAGCTAAATATACCTGTTTAATTAATTTAAAGTCAGCAATGTGACGTAAGTTTTTAAAAATATATATTAATTTACGAACTCGAGTACATTGCAAATCAATGTGTTTACGGAAATTTAGATTTGTGTCAATTGTAATACCTAAATATTTCATATGGTCGGCTTTATCTAGAGTAGGACATGAACAAGCAGCATCAGCGTCTGTCGTACAGTTATGAGCATATATGGTATGGTTAGTAAGTGGTATATTAGTGTTTTTCATTCTAAATAGAATATATTTCGTTTTATCTGCATTTAATGTTAGTAGATTCATACGAAGCCAATTTGATACATAATCAAAGCCACTCTGAGCATATTTATAGACCTCCTCTCTTGATTTAGCCGAGAACAATAGGGCTGTGTCATCTGCATATGACATTATGATACCATTTGGTAATTTCAGGTTGCACAGTTCATTTATGTAAATTAAAAACAACGTAGGCCCCAAAATACTTCCTTGTGGAATGCCGTAGCAGCTGTTTTTAAGTTCTGCTTCTAAAAATTGCTTCTAGATAAAATTTATTTGCGTTACAAATTGTTCACTTGCCAATTAAGATCATCTAACATTTCAGTCATGTATTTCAGCTGAAACTTTGAGTATAATAAACAACTAAGTTATCAGACCAACCAAACCTTGAAGTTGTCTTGTAGGTTTCATAATGACGATGCTTGAGGCCTATGCACATCAGTGAACGTCTTTCAGTTAAAATAACGATGACAAAGGTATAAGTTATCTGAAACAAGTGCGTGTCAGACCACGCACAATGAAGGGTTCCGTAGTTGGGATGAAGAAAGAAGAGCAAGGATTATCCCAAGAACAAACTTACATTTGAAGTTGTAATGTATGGGACATTACAACTGCAAATATAAGTTTGTACGAACAATATTGAGGGATTTACCACAATGTTATTTTAAGACTTTTTTTTTCATGTGCCACCCAAAAGTGACCCCCATATTTAAAATTCATTTATTTAGAAAAAGTCCATGTTTAAGTCACAGAAATTCATATGTGTACCAAATTTCAACTTAATCAGTCTATTAATTACGAGCAAATTGGCTGTGACAGACGGACGGACACACGAGTGATCATTTAAAGGTTCCGTATTTTCCTTTTGAGATATCTACGACCATTTCCAGACTCCTAGTTATGGAAATGGTCGTAGAAATAAAGCCCAATAAAAACAAAGAGCGACCTCCCCCTAAAATAAAATGGCATATGCTGGAGAAGAATGATTGTGCGAAGAAATTTAAAGAGCGAGTGGTGGATAAAATGATAGATATGGGGGACATGAATTATCGAAGTGTAAATGAATGTTGGAATGAAATGGCGGGGTATATTAGGAGTACAGCGAAATATATTTTGGGAGAGACGAAAGGAAAGGGTACTATAGATAGGGATACATGGTGGTGGTCGACAGAAATACAGAATATGTTACAGGATAAGAAGAGAAAGTTCAAGGAATGGCAGAGTGTAGAAAATGAGAACGTTAGTTTGAAAGCAGAAAAAAAGAGTGAGTATGATGCTCTAAAGAAAAAAGCCAAGAAAGCTGTAGCCATAGCGAGAGCAAAGGCCCAGGACAAGCTTTATAACACACTGGATAATCCAGCAAGCCAAAAACATCTATACCGGCTTGCTAGAGCTAGAGAGAGGAAGACGAGGGATGTCTGTCAGATTAAGTGTATAAGGGATGAAACTGGAACAGTTCTTTCGGATGATGAGAAAATTAAGGATAGGTGGAAGGGCTATTTTGAAAGACTGATGAATGAGGAGAATGACTGGAGTGATGTGCTTGAGAATAAACCAGTAAATGAGGGGTTAGTGAGAATTATTAGTATGGATGACGTGAGAATAGCAGTTAATGGGATGAAGAATGGTAAAGCAATAGGTCCGGATGGAATACCAGTCGAAGTATGGAAGTTATTACGGGTAGATGGATGGACGTGGTTAGCTTTATTCTTCAATAAGTTGTTGCTGGAAGAAGCCATACCTGACGAATGGTGCAACAGTTCGCTGGTGCTCATCTTTAAAAACAAAGGTGATGTGCTGGAGTGCAACAACTATAGAGGAATAAAGCTAATGTCACATAGTATGAAGGCTTGGGAGAAAGTTATTGAAAGGCGACTAAGAGAAGAGAGTGAAATTTCGCAAAACCAATTCGGTTTTATGCCTGGTCGAGGAACAGCAGATGCCATCTTTGCTATCCGCCAGCTGTGCGAGAAATACAGAGGTGCACATAAAAACTTGCACATGGTATTTGTTGACCTCGAAAAGGCATACGACCGAGTGCCTCGTGAAGTTTTGTGGTGGGCACTTAAGGAAAAATGTGTACCAGGGAAGTATGTGCAGTTGATTCGCGCGATGTACAGTCGATGCAGTACCCAAGTCCGGTCTACAGTGGGCACTACTGACAGCTTCGATGTGGCTGTCGGCTTGCACCAGGGGTCTGCACTCAGCCCTTACCTCTTGGTGCTGATAATGGATGCTCTTTCTTCGGATATCCAGGAAGAGGCTCCCTGGTGTATGCTGTTCGCCGATGACATTGTGCTGGTTGCCGAGAGTGGCTTAGAGGTCCAGAGCAGATTGGAGGTGTGGTGGAAAAGACTGGAGACTGTTGGCCTGAGAGTAAGTCGGACCAAAACAGAGTATTTGTTTTGTGATTTTGGCGGTCTCTCCAGTCCTATGCCCATATCACTTGCCGGAACGCCCTTACCGATCTGCTCCGACTTTCGGTACCTCGGGTCGCTTGTCCAAGGGGATGGCGAAGTAGACCGAGACATAACGCACCGGATCAACTCAGGATGGATGAAATGGCGACAGGTTACAGGAACAACTTGCGACCCACGGATGCCCCTCAAGTTGAAGGGGAAAATTTACAAGTCCGTGATAAGGCCTGTCGTACTTTATGGATCGGAGTGCTGGACAGTGAAGAAGACGGATGAAAAAAAATTGCATGCAACGGAGATGAGAATGTTGAGATGGATGTGTGGAGTGACGAGAATGGATAAAGTGAGAAATGAGTATATAAGAGCAAGGTTTAAAAGTGGCGCCAGTGACAGAAAAGTTGAAAGGAAATCGTTTGTCTTGGTATGGGCATGTAATGAGGAGAGACAAAACGCATGTGACTAAAAGAGTGATGAATATACATGTTGATGGATGGAGAGGCAGAGGAAGGCCAAAGAAAAGATGGATGGATTTGTGAGGAATGATAAGAAAGAGAAGGGAGTGAATGATAGCGTGACGGTTGACAGGGGAGAATGGAAGAAGAAAACGTGTTGCGCCGACCCCAAGTAATATGGGATAAGGGCAGGAAGATGATGATTTTCCTTTTGAGATATGGAACCCTAAAAAAAAGGCTTTTCAAGTAAGTCATTGCTTTTTACCTGCGGGTACATGCGTGTATGATCATAATATATGAACGTAAACGAAGCAAAAGGAGTATGTAAGGATCGTAGCAGGTGGCGTTCTGTATAGTTTCTGCTTACCTCCATGGGAAGAAGGGGTGAGTTTATGTACATAGCTTTTTACATAGATTGAGGAAAAGATAGCTGAATTATAGCAAGTGCCTATGAAAGGCACCTAGTGACATTTGACATTTCATCAGTTGACATGAAAACACTAAAAAAAAAACGACCGAAACTAATCAGAAAAATCAGCGAGACGAAACGAGTAATCATCTGGTCGGTTTAAAAAGAAAGAATGCACCTTTTGTCCCCACTAAATTCTTTTTAGGGTTCCGTACATAAAGGGTAAAACGAGACCCTACTACTAAGACTCCGCTGTCCGTCCGTCTGTCTGTCCGTCTGTCACCAGGCTGTATCTCATGGACCGTGATAGTTAGACAGTTGAAATTTTCACAGATGATGCATTTCTGTTGCCGCTATAACAACAAATCCTAAAAAATAGAATAACATAAATATTTAAGGAGGGTCCCATACAACAAACATGATTTTTTTGCCGTTTTTATAGATAATGTTACGGAACCCTTCGTGCGCGAGTCCGACTCGCACTTGGCCGGTTTTTATGTATACAGGGACGGAGCATTCTTTCGTTAATCTGTTCATACCAACATATTAAGAATATCAAGAAAAAAAATGCTCTTGTTCTATGTTCGTTTGGACTAAAGTACCTTTAAAGTAAGATAAGTCTATACTGAATTGTATTAAAATATTCAATCAGATTTGAACGTGTTATAAAGTTAAATTTCAATCACAAATTCATTCAAAAAACGACTTTATTGAAATGTGATCTCTAAAAAAAACTGTCTTCCAAATGGTCTCAAGGGTTCCATCAGTAGTCCTGCTGGCGTTGAAGGATTGATTGAATGACTCTCGAAAACCCGTGTTTCTGAAAAGCTGATTGATATGCCTATAAGATGAATCAATCAAGTTTAAAGCTTTAAATGCTGACAATCCTTTTCCCTCGTTTTACATGTTCAACAGTAAAATTAAATTCTATTATGTGGGCCAGCAGTGGTGGGATTCAACCATTTGGACAGTATATTTCTTATAAAAGGGATCAAATGTATGCCATTTACTCTATCTTTATCTACAGGATCAGAAGGATCAGTATGTAATGATAAAGATTTATTTAATAAATGAACCATATACTAGGAGCTGAGCAAACTCTACTATCTACATAATTTATAATACCTTAAATAAATAAATTATATTGTTCATCGAGTTTCAAAAAATCAAAGAATGTGCGGAATATGGATGGAGTTGTTGAGAGATATTTGTAGTCCGAAAAAAAGTGTTGATTTGATTAAAATAGTTCTATGGAGAAGTATCTTGATGCTACGCAACAGCGTAAGCCGACGTACGCACGGACGTAAAACTATCGCGGCGGGATTTTATCGCGCACTGGATTTTCAACTCTCTCTGTTGAGCCAAGCATTGAAAATCCAACCTAGCAACAACAGAGTGCATTCTAGCGCGTCGAAAAAATACACTGTTGGATTTTCAACTCTCGGCGCTAAGCAGAGCGTTGAAAATCCAGTGCGCGAAACAAAATTACCGCGATATTTTTACGTCCGTGCGAACGACGACTAAGCGTGCGACATCCATCGCCGCCCGTTCGATGTCACCGTACACAGAACGGATGGGAGGCAGCACATGAAGTAATTTTTTCCCCGTTGGTGTGATTGATATATAGAGTTTTAGTGGGAGGATAAATAAATAAATACTAGGTACACCTCCTAATACATCACCTCACGTCTTATTCAAGGTCACTCAGCGCGCTATGGAGCGGGCTTGGCGTTTCTTTGTAGGATAAAATCAGGAATGAAGTTATCAGGAAAAGGACCGGAGTAACCGACATAGCTTGCAGAGTAAGCAAACTGAAGTGGCAGTGGGCTGGCCTTGTTTGTCGAAGGACCGATGGCAGGTGGAGCAGACGAGTTCTGGAGTTGAGACCGCGTATCTGTAAACGTAGTGTGGGACGCCGCCCAGTTAGATGGACCGACGTCCTGAAGAAAGTGGCTGGGACAGACTGGATGCGGAAGGCGGAGGACAGGGTGTTGTGGCGCAGCCTGGGAGAGGCCTATGTCCAGCAGTGGACTGCGATAGGCTGAGTTGATTGATTGATACCCTTACCCTTTGGAGAAGCAGGCGTGATGTTTTTTTTACTTGAATATGCCCTGGCGGCTGAGAGTATGTCATGCTCACTCTAATGCCTCGCTCATGGTGGCGCGTGTTGGATCATTTAGCTAATCCATGCGTCAGGTTCGTGAACAAGCGCTGTCAGTGAAGGCTGGTCATATCATAGCGGCCACGGCTTATTTTAATTTAATTTAAATATTTGAATTGTTTTTTTTTTAGGACGTTTTTAACGTTCTGTATCGTTCTCATATGTATAATTTCTACATGAATGATGTAACCATTATTTTGTAACCATATCTTGATTTAAAAGAGTGTCCATGGAGTTTCTTGCCCGTACTTCTCCATAGGGACCAAAAACTTAAGAAGATTTAGGCCCGTATTTATAATCTAGCAATTACTTGCTGCTAAGTAATTTCTTAATGAAGTCATTACTTGAGGGTAGAAATCTTTATTACAAAATCTTATTCTATAGTCGAGTAATGTACGTTACTTACTTGAGTAAACGCTTGAGTAAGAATATACGCTTGATAGTTGTTTCGCTATGGTAACACTCGGTTACTGCGTTTAGTTTCATTAGAAGGCATACGTAAGGTGTAGATTATTTTACTTTAACATCTATAATATTACTTCAAATCTATTTTACTTTTTAATTATGATACAACTATCTTTAAAAAACTAATTTAAATTAATAATTTCATTTAATTTATTTCTAAAGAAAAGAAGTGATTCTTGGAAGATACAAAACGTTTGACATGACATAACCCAACAAAAATGGAAAGTATCTTTTTACACATGAAGTAGTTACTGACATGTGATTTTTAATTTTATAGCTTGTATCTCACTGTGTGGGTTTGAAGTCTGGTGTCATTACGGCGAGTTCAAGATCTGTAATGTCTGTGATCTGATCTGTATGTGATATTATAATGTATGTCTGAAGCAGGAAAAAACCATTCTAGAGCCTGGAAAAGGATAAATTCCTAAATGTAATTCAAAAATATAATGCTATTTTAACTTCCAAACAAACCAACGCTACGAGTGCTTTGAAGAAGAAACATTCAGTCAATCAAACTGCCTCTATCTGCCTAGCCTTTTCTCAATTATCTTGGGGTCGGCTTTCAGTCTAACCGGATGCAGCTGAATACCAGTATTTTACATGGAGCGACTGCCTATCTGACCTCCACAACACCTTTGGTAGGTAAGGCTGGTTGTTTGGTTGTTGGTGGCTGGTAGTTTGGCGGAGAGCCAGTTTGGTTTCCGCAGGGGGCGCTCTACGGTGGACGCCATCATGCGCGTGCAAGCCCTCACAACGGGGGATGCTGTGGCCCGGGGTGGGGTCGTCTTGGCGGTGTCTCTAGACATCGCTAATGCCTTCAATACCCTGCCCTGGAGTTGCATCAGGGAGGCACTCCGGTATCACCGGGTGCCAACCTACCTCCGTCGAGTGGTCGAGGCCTATTTGACGGACAGGACCGTCATCTACCCCGGTCATCAGGGAGAGTGGAACCGGCGAGAGATGTCGTGCGGTGTCCCACAGGGATCTGTCCTGGGGCCACATCTGTGGGACATCGGGTACGACTGGGTGCTGCGCGCCGACCTCCCTAGCGGCGTCAGCGTTGTATGTTACGCTGACGACACGCTGGTCCTGGCGCAAGGGAGGTCGCACCAGGCGGCGGCTGAACTAGCGACACGCGGGGTTGCGACAATCGTAGAGAGAATCCGGCAGTTGGGACTCGAGGTGGCCCTGCACAAGTCCGAGGTCATGTGTTTTCATGGTCCTCGGAACGCGCCACCGTCGGGTTCCCAAATAACGGTAGGAGGGGTTCACATCGGAGTCGAGTCGACGATGAAGTACCTGGGACTCGTCCTCGACAGCCGGTGGAACTTCGTGGAGCACTTCCGACGTTTGGCTCCCAGACTGGAGCGGGCCGGGGCTGCCTTGAAGCGGCTCCTGCCCAATCTGGGGGGTCCAAACGCCTCCTGCCGGAGGCTTTACGCGGGGGTCGTGTGGTCCATGGCCCTTTACGGGGCACCAGTGTGGGCGCGTTCCCTGAGGCTGCGACCAGCCCGCCGGTTGAACGCGTCCCAGAGGGTCATGGCCATCCGGCTAGTCCGGGGATACCGCACGGTCTCCTGTGAGGCGGCGAGCCTCCTTGCCGGATTACCGCCATGGGATCTGGAGGCAAAAGTTCTCGCGCACGTGTGGGAGTGGCGCGAGGAGGCGAAACGCCGGGGCGTAACTCCGCTGCCGCGAGAAATCACGGTACAGCGGACAGAGCTCCGGCGGGATCTCATGGCGACATGGAGAGTGCGATTGTCGCAACCCAGCGCTGGGCACGCCACAATTGCGGCGATAAGTCCCCTCTTTGAGGAGTGGTTGGAGAGGCGCCACGGCGTCCTCACCTTCCGCCTAACGCAGGTCCTCACCGGACACGGTTGTTTCGGGAGGTTCCTGTTTCGGATAAGGCGGGAGGAAACGCCCGGGTGTCACCATTGTGTAGATCGCCCGGAGGACACGGTGGAGCATACAGTGGAGGTCTGCCCGGCTTGGGCGGAGCACCGCCGTGTTCTCACGCAGGCGATCGGCGGCGGCGATCTCTCGCGTCCAAACCTGGTCCAGGCCATGGTGCGGAGCGAGAGTGCATGGGAGGCCGTCACCTCCTTCTGCGAAGCAGTAATGCTCGCAAAGGAGGAGGCGGAACGCGAGAGGGAGAGGCAACAGCCGCGCCCTCGCGCCCCTAGCCGCCGTAGGAGACGCCCTGGGCGGCGGGAATCGATTGCCGATTCCCGGCCACCGTAGGCGCGGGCTTGCGGACGACGAGTAATGGGCAGCTCGCCGTCCGGTAAGGACCAGGCCCGGGTCGACGGCGCGTTGTGTTCCACGCGCGCCTCAAAGAGATGTCAGCAGTGACGGGGTCCAATAGGGCCGAAGCCGCCGGGGTCGCGGGTAGTTCGAAAGAGATACCGTGGCCCTGGCACGGGCAACTGAAGGAACACGGGTGGGTTTTAGTCAGTAAAAGTCTGACACGCCCTCCCGCTCTGCCCGGAGCGGGAGAAGTCATTTGATGATTTCCCATCCACAAAAAAAAAAAAAAAAAGGCTGGTTGTCAGACTTTTGGGCTTCGGACGACCCGTAGGTAAAGATCCACGAATGACAGCCGGGACCAACGGCTTAAAGTGCTTTCCGAGGCACGGAGGAGTCTCGGTATGTAAAGATGGTCACCCATCTACGGACTAACCGCGGCAAGCGTAGCTTAACATGTTGGATTGAACCGTGCGGCTGTTATTACTTAGCCACGAGCGAAGAAGAAACATTCATGGGAGTAAATAAAAGAGGAATTTAATGAGGCCTCAATTGTTAGTCAGTATTTTGTATACCTAGGTACTATGCTTTATTATAATTTCGTTATCTAGCATGCTATTTTTATGTCTGAAGCCCTTTTTGTGTCTCTGATTCTAATGCTCGGTAAAATCACATTCATCTCAACACTTTTGGAATAGCGAAATCTCTTATTAAAACATCTTGATGATGGACATCTGTCAATGTCTTCACATTTAAAATAATATAATATTTTACAAAATAAATATTCATGTCTATGTATACATTGAGAGAGGTAGTAGGAGATTCAAAGAATTAACACCGTATTTGTATTGTGTGCATAAAATATTAGAAAAAGTGGTAAAAAGTTGCTTATCTCGTTAGTGCTATATATCATAGTGAAGCTTATGAAACGGGCTAAATAATGGTATATAGATCGCATCTGGACTCCACCGGTATCGTGAGTAATCAGTGAAAAACTTTAACGAACATTGTCCCTGACCTAGGGCAACCCGTACTGCTATCATGATGAATTCCCAACCACCCAACCCAACCCAAGTTTGTACGGGTTGCGGTAACGCTATAGAGGATGGAAAAATTGATTGCTCTAAGTGTGGCAGCACCTACGATCTTCTGTGTGCTAACATCACTAAAGAGGCATTTATGACTTTAACACCGGAGTATATTTCGTCCTGGCTATGCTTGGGATGCCATTCAAAAATTCCTAGAGGCGACAATTCGAATACCCCCGTGAGGCCTGCTACGGCGCCCACCATTATTTCGTCTATTGGCTCGGAAAACGTCAACACCATCCGTGGTGGAGCCCGGCGTGGACGACAAGCAGATTAGAGCTCTTCAAATGATGACATTGAAATAATTATTCGTGAAGAGGTAGAAAAGGAAATTGCGGACCGGCTTCCTAAAATTATAGACCAGCTACTGGATAACCTAAACAGCAAGTTTATGCAATCTCTAAAGGCACTGAGCCAAGGACTAGACGCTGCAAACAGGAAGCTGGACTCTTTGACCCTGGTTGCTGCATCTACAAATGCAAATACATTGCGGGCTCAGCCAACTGCAAAACAACTAACGCGTTCGAGCACTCAGAAGCCCACGACTCTGGCTAAAGACGTTGCACCATCTCTATCTTCTAGTCATTTGGCGGCACCGATTACAGCAGTTCAAGTGCCACCCAAACATATTGTACCACCAGTCATTCAGAAGGGTGAGGTCACCGACCTACCACCTGCAATTAGAACTAGCGCCACTCTACAGGAGCCTATTGCATCAGTTCTATGGCCACCAAAATGTCCAGAATCATCTGCCACCCAGCAGTGTGATGTTTTCAACCTACCATCGGTGGTTGGAACCAGTGCCCCTCTGCAGGAACATACTGAAGCAGTTGAGAAGGTTGATATAGACGATGCTGGTTGGATCAAAGTCCGCCGAAGCCGCCATCGTGATACAATCAATTCCGTCCTGCGTGGCACTGCAGCACCTGGTGAAACCAAACTGGAGGCGTCAGAACGATGGAAATATCTACATCTTTACTATGTAAAGCAAGGTACTACCGATAATCAGGTACGCGAACATTTAGCGAACATTTGTGGATTGGATGTTTGTACTGTTGAGGTACTCAAGGCTCGTGGGAATTATGCCTCTTTTAAGCTAGCGGTGCCAACGCGTTTAGCGGAGTGTGTCATGTCGGCTCATAACTGGGCTGAGGATATCTGCGTGAAGCCGTGGCGTCGTAATTTTCGTGCCAAAATTATTGAAAGTTAAGCCCCTTAACCCATTCCACCACACTCCACCTGTCTCCAGCGCGCGTAATGACCACCTACGTATCTTGTATCAGAATGTACGTGGTTTAAAAACCAAATTATTAACATGGAAATCAAGCTTAATACTCACAGAACACCACTTAGTAGCTGTGACAGAGACGAATCTAGACGATTCTGTAGAAGACTTTGAGATATCGGTAGGTTGGAGTATCCTACGTAGAGACAGAGGAACTGCGGGTGGCGGGGTATTGTTGGCTGCTCGGCCAGGTATCACCCTGAGAAGACGGCGTGAACTCGAGACGGACAATGGCGAGGATATGTGGGTGTCTCTCAAAAATAACGGTCGCAATGTATATGTATGTGTCGTGTACGTGAAACCGTCTGCTACTGACGATGACTACATGACGTGGTTCTGCAAGGTTGAGAACATTATCTCTAATTTTAAGTGTACTGTAATAGTATTAGGAGACCTTAACTTTAAAAGTGCATCTGTAAATATTAATAATTATTACTGTTATTTCTTGAATTTCTGTAACTTAGCTGATATGAATGGTGTGATGAATATGCGCGGGAGCAAGTTAGATGTGGTGTTGACCTGGGAAGGTACTAAGGTAGATTGTGAGTATGTCGAAGGGACTGAGTTGGTTCCAATTGATCTATATCATCCACCCTTGGATATAGCAATACCAATAGCACTACATAAAGGAGACGACGAAAAGTTAGACCCCAGTAACATAGATCAAAGTCGCGACTGGAATTTTAAAAAAGGAGATTATACACTTTTGTATGATTATATACACTCCGCCCATTGGCACGAGGTTCTTAGCTGTAATGATGCTTCTTCTGCTACTGATAAGTTTTATAATATAATGTATGATCTATTTAACTCCACAATACCTAAGAAAAAAAGGCTAAACGCGGATAATAGAAGATTCCCGGTCTGGTTTACCAAAGATCTAATTACCAACCTAAAGCAAAAAATCAAACTCCACAATAAATGGAAACGTACTTCCTGTGAACGTACATATGCAAAATTCAATGCCTTACGATCGGATCTAAAACTCAGAACTCAGGAGGCTTATAAATCATACTCTCACCTCGTTGAAAAAAATATAAGGAAGAACCCACAACAATTCTGGAATTACATCTCTAATATGAGATCTAAGGGAGGTTTTGAACCTAATGTAACGTAATAAGGGAGAGTCTATATCGGGTATCAGAGTGGCTGATACATTTGTTCAATATTTTGCCGGGGTATTTCTACCTGATATGCCAAAACTAGACCCAAGTAGCTTAAACCTGACCGCCGACGAAGGCAATTATATTCCTCTTCCCTCCCTGACTCCTTTAAATGTAGAAAAGAGTATTGAAAAACTTAACCCTAATGCCTCGATCGGCCCTGACAACATTCCTAATTATGTTCTGAAGGGATGCAAACGAATCTTGGCAACTCCCCTTTGTCACATTTTTAACTTAGCTTTACGATCCGGTGTTTACCCTAAGCAACTTAAAGTATCACGTGTTACTCCTATACCCAAATCTAGTGACAAAGCTTCAGTAGAAAATCATAGGCCCGTTGCAGTTCTTCCTACAATTGCCAAAGTTTTTGAGCACAGTCTTCATTCCATTATTCTCAAACAGATAAATGTGTATCTTTCAGATGCTCAGCACGGCTTTCGACCCGGACGCTCTGTCGATACTAACCTAATGATCCATGTGGACCTCATCTCCAAAGGTTTAGATTCCGGTAAACAAGTTGACGTCGTCTATTTCGATTTTCGCAAGGCTTTCGATCGGGTCGACAATGATGTGCTTTTGACTAAACTATGTGCCATTGGTTTATCCCCAGGCTTTCTTAACTTCTTCGCCGATTACCTGCGCGACCGCAAACAATTTGTCAGACACGGCTGTTTCGAGTCGGAGACTTATAATACGCGTTCAGGTGTCAGCCAGGGTTCAGTATTGGGTCCACTTCTGTTTCTGATCATGATCAACGATCTAGCAAAGGAAATCTATTTCGCAAAATATCTTTTATATGCAGATGACTTGAAATTAATAATGGAAGTGAAGACGGACGATGATTGTAGACGCCTGCAGAGCGACATTGACTCTATCCACCGTTGGAGCATTAAGAACAAGCTCTATTTCAATACTGATAAGTGTTACGTCATGTCATACTCTCGACGGTTGCTTCAAATCTGTCATGGCTACACATTAGACGGTCAACAAATTACTCGCGTC